>OY829327.1:62055513-62383990 GCA_963691655.1 Toxonevra muliebris | reverse complement strand
CAGCTATAAACCATAAAGACGATTTAAACAACATACACTTGACGTACGCAGCAGCCATTAGATATAACTAATAAGTTTTAGTGTGAAAATAATGTAAGATTGTTGCAAACCTGTATATATGTTTTTGTTTATAATTTATAATTTTGTTTTTATGTTTCATTTGTTATTTTATTATATTTCATAATAAACAGACTCCCTGAGGATGGTCTTAAAAAGACCGAAACGCGTAGGAGAAAATGAAAATTGAAGTTCTTCTTTAATTATTTCAAAAAAATCAACGACCAAAAAGCCCGAATAAATAAAAGATACGACATACAATACAAATTGGTCTAACTTACATACAAATAAAAATAGCGGAGGGCACACCGCAAACAAATAATCAACATAAATAAAATTATCACAATAAAGCAAAAACATGAAAGGCTTCTTTAAGCACATTGCGCTGAAATACAACAGCGAGACATGCCTAAGAGTGAAGCACTACTTCAAATGCCAAAAGAGACTAGCCAAACAGAATCAAAGACTGAAGTATTTACTGCAATGTAAAAGATACGGTATCATCGCAAAACATTTGAAGGGAATAACATCGTCACTAAGACACAATTTCAAGATGCACAATACCTCTAAAATGCTAAAAAAGATCGAGCAAACCTTCCTGGAAAAAGTGCTGAAACTTGAAATCAAGGAAACACAATTACATATTAACACAATCAACAAATCTAAAACATACACAATACAAGAACTGAAGAAAACACTAACAGAAGAAGAAACAAACAACATAATAACGAACCAAAATCTAGCCGGGCACAGAATAAAAACACAAACGGAAAAGACCTTAAACAAAAAACTGCAAACAACAATTTCACGTACACTGAATACACATGGGCTCACCCTAAATACGGATTGGTTCACAAACAGAACCACAATACCAATTCCATGCGAAATAGCATGGCTTCTATCACTAGGACCAAAATTTGCTCTACCTGTGACCAAGAAAACTTTATCCCCTATACATATTATCGCCGACCTGGAGCAAGGCATTCAAAATATTGATGATGTAAAGACGAGAGATCTAGCTAGGTGTGATCTAGCTACAAAAATAAACAACTTCAAGAACAAATTCACAAATAACACGAAAGAAAAACTAATACTTAAAATTGCAGAGGACACAAAACAACTACTCTATGAACACAAAGATACAATTATAGTGACAGAAGCGGATAAAGGCAACAAGACTGTGATATTGGAACGTAAGGAGTACATGGATAAAATGCAAAAACTACTAGACGATAAAAACACATACAAAACAATGAGGAAAGACCCAACACAACAACTAATCAGAAAAAATAATCAAATAATCAACGACCTGCACAAATTCAAATATATCGACACCAAACAAAAATATACACTCCACTGCTCAGCCGCAAATGCACCCAGACTCTATGGAGTCCCTAAAATTCACAAGGAGGACACCCCACTTAGACCAATCGCATCTTCCACCACAGTCCCCTGCTACAAACTGGCCAAACATACAGGGCAAATATTGAAAAATATAATCTCCGAGCGATACAACATACAAAACGCAATAAAACTCAAAGAAAAATTAATGACAACAACAATAACAGATGACGAAATAGTGGTATCATTCGACGTGATATCACTATTCACAAATATACCGGTCCAATTGGCCATCAAAACCATCATGGACAAGTGGGAGGACATAGAACCACACACTATGATACCCAAAAGACAATTTAAAAACATTCTGGATTTCTGCATAACTGACAACAACTATTTCACATACAACAACACAATATACAACCAAATCTACGGGATGCCAATGGGCAATCCGCTGTCTCCAACTATCGCGGATATAATACTTGACAAACTTCTAGACGATACAATCAACGAACTACAACAAAAATCTATAGAAATAAAACATATTTCAAAATACGTAGACGACATATTAGCGATAGTTAAAAGACAAGACCTAGAAACAATACTTAACACATTAAACAAACAGCACAAACGAATACAATTTACAGTAGAAATTGAACAAAACAACAAAATCCCATATCTCGACGCAGAACTACACAGAACCAACCAGCACATTAAATTCAACTGGTACACAAAAAGCACTTCATCGGGTCGAATAATAAATTTCAATTCAAATCACCCAATGAAACAAAAAATTAACACAGCAACAGGTATCATACACAAAATATATAGCATCATAGACGACGATTTCAAGCCACAGAACTACATCAAAATAATGAATTTACTAACAAAAAACGGCTACCCAAAACATCTAATAGAAAAACTAATACAAAGAACAACGACCAAACTTAAAACTTCAATTACCCAAAACAAATCAAAACAAACCAATGACAATAAATATATAGGGGTATCGTATGTACCAAACCTAACAGACAGCAAAATATTGACGAACATCATAAAACAAAAACAAATATCATACGCTCACAAACCACACAGCAGCCTAAGAAGATATTTCTCGAACACAAAAGACAAAATAGATAAAACCCAACAAAGCAATGTAGTTTATGAAATAACATGCAAAGGGAGAGAAGGAGAAATTTGCAACAAAACATACGTAGGGACAACAAAAAGAGCTTTCGGCACACGAATAGCTGAACACATAGCGGACGCAAGAAACAAAAAGACAACAACAGCGCTAGCACAACACTTAACGGAAAATCGACACACAGCAGATTTCACCAACGCAAAAATATTAGACATAGAACGCAAATATAGAAACAGAATGACACTTGAAACACTAAGGATACAACAAAAAACGGACACAGCTATAAACCATAAAGACGATTTAAACAACATACACTTGACGTACGCAGCAGCCATTAGATATAACTAATAAGTTTTAGTGTGAAAATAATGTAAGATTGTTGCAAACCTGTATATATGTTTTTGTTTATAATTTATAATCTTGTTTTTATGTTTCATTTGTTATTTTATTATATTTCATAATAAACAGACTCCCTGAGGATGGCCTTAAAAAGACCGAAACGCGTAGGAGAAAATGAAAATTGAAGTTCTTCTTTAATTATTTCAAAAAAATCAACGACCAAAAAGCCCGAATAAATAAAAGATACGACATACAATACAAATTGGTCTAACTTACATATAATATGTTTAAATTGTGTCACTGTCATCATTTATAAAAGATAACTTTAATTTTAATATTGTATTTTTGAAGTTTTTGTGATTAAAATTTTACTTTTTAATGCACACATACATACACACATATTTGTTCTGTTTTAATTTCACATTTGAATAACTCCCTCTCTCAATAAAATTTCCGTTTGTTTCCTTTAGACTTAATTTGGTTTTCTTTTCAGCGTTTGTTTACTTTACTATTCTTTCTATAATTCTAGTATCGCTTTTTGACTCTTGGCACTGACTTTAAAAACTGTGAGCGCGATTAATTGTTTTTGTTGTTCCATTTCATTTTCCATTTTCTTAGCCTATTTTGTTTTGCATAGCCTTTATAAAATTTCAATTTTAGTTTCACCATTTTCCTCAAAGTAATTATCACCCTGCTGTAGTGACTGTATGTGTATAACTTAACGAGCGTTTTTAATTTCGATAACCGTTATCGATCGATGCTTCCGACTGATTTACCCAGATTTTCGTTTAAATCACTATTTTTTTTTTGCTCTGTGGATTTTAACGAGAGAGGTGGTATTTATATATGAGCCGTTGCGTGCGAAAGTGGTGTAAGTCAAAATCAGATTTTTTAAAAAACATTGGTTTTGTAAGTGCTGTGCGAAATAGGGCTCTTATAAAATTTATTTTCCCGATGTACAGGCACCTTTATAGTACACATGTTCAACCTAGATGTACACCTTTTTTGTTTGAAACTAAATGAGGCCAAAATTGTTGGCTGAGGGTGAAAATAATAAATAAATAATAAAAAAAAACTGACTTACACCACTTTTGCACGCAACGGCTCATATAATTTATTAAATAAAAAAAAAGGAAGAAGACTTATTTTTCGTACAATTTATTTTATATTTCAACTACAATTAAAAGTAAGCCATAGTTTGTTTAAATAAATTATGAGAAATTTACAGCGCGTGGGGTGGAGCTTCAAGAGGCTATACCAAACCCCGTGTAAACGAGATTATAATCAGTCATCAGCTTATTGATCCACCACATCACGCATGCACTCAATAAATTTGAAACTACAGCCTGAAAATTTTTTAATTCACAAAATTTTTTCTCATAACTAATACATACACACGTATTTGCTGTTGGCTTTTGTTTTCCTTGCGAATAACAAAAAGAAAGAAACTAATTGATCCCACTCATATTCATATTCTTTCCAATAACCCGTATACGTAAGAAAGAGTAAGATATATTTGTATACAAACGATAGTTGCATAGAAAATTAGTGCTATAGAAAATTACTCTTCAAAAGTAATTTTTCGAATTACCATATACAAGTTATATTGAAAAAGTGTTTTAGAAGGTTACTGTGGTCCATAAATTGGAGCGTCAACACTAAATAAGCGGGTAGGGTCAAACTTTGGAATTATTTGTTTTGCCGATAATATGATAAAATGGATACCGACATTTTGTGGCATTTAGTTTCATCGCAAAAAGCCAACACAATGCCAAACGCTCTGTCAAAATTTGAATAGGCTGGCGTTAGCGCGTTGTTTATTTCGGGTTGCTCTATATAAAATATATGTAATTTTGACAAATAAACAACGCTGACGCTCCAATTTTGGGACCAAAGTTTGTTTTCGTATTTTCGTTAGCCGCTTCTGAAAGCTTCCCTGTTCTTCCTCTCACCACTACAAATTTACAAAAACTTTCACCACAACGAATGACGATAACATTTTCTATAGTAAAATTTCCCGTAGAAACCAAATATTCTAATAATTTTTTTCGATTTGCCCCAATTTTCCATGTAAATGGCAAAATTCAAAAAAGTGCACTGTTGAGAGCACATACTTCACATAAATGCCTATCAAAACTTTAATTTTTAGCCAATGAATTTTAAATTTTTGTATATTTTAGATGAGTATCAGACAAAGTAGTTATATGAAATATGCAAAACCGCAACCAAACGTTTACATATTTCTATATAAAGAATATATAAATACTGTAAATGTTGAATGCTATTTGCTAAAAGAAATGTAAAATACTTGTTTTACCGAACACGTCAAACTCATCCATTCATACATTTTTGTTCGCTGGAGGTGACGACGTGGGTCGCATGCAATATAAAATTGATAGATGAATAGTTCACTTAAGTCGCTACCAATTTTACTCCTATCCATAAGCGTCCCACGCTTTTCGTTTTAAATCATGCAAATATTTTCAGACCTACTAAAATTTATAATTAGATATTTTCAAGACAATCTGTATGGGGTTATGAATCTGTATGGTGTTATAAATATGTATGGGGCAAGGAGAAATTATTTTATACTTTTTAGTCCGTTTTAAAAACGTGGTATATTAACAAAATTTTTTTATTTAAATTATTTTTCTCATCACATCTAGTTCTCCCACAATATGAATTTGAAGTCGGAAAATGGAGTCTTCAGGGGCTATTAAGAAATTTTTTATTAAGCACAAAGAGATAAACAATTTTCCATATGCACTTTTGCTCCACCTCTTACCCTTCTTCTTGAAAATGGGGTCTTAAACCCCGTTTTTCGATAAATGGCCGATAAAAAAACCTTTGAGAAAACTAATATACTGTTTTCAGAGAAAATATTTTTTGTTAAAAATTATAAGGGGTGCTAGAACATTAGAATGACCTACGAGGTACACTTTTTCTACAATAATTTAAAAACCATTTTTTTGCATTGAAACCAAGACACTCACACTACGTAAGTAAATAATGGAATCGTTTGTTCTTGTAATTACATTACATGTGGAGCCAACATAATTCAAAAAAAAAATTTTTAATTGGTATATAAAAATAAATTGTTGGCTCCACATGGGATTGAACCACGGGTCTATGACCCATTTATCGAGGAAAGGTAGGAAGTGGGGGAAAAGTGAATATGTAAAAATTGTTTATCTCTTTGTGTTTATTAACTTTCCTTCAGACATCAAATTCGTATCTGATTTCAGGTCCATATATATTGTGGGCGAACTACATGTGGTGGGAAAAAACTGACTACACAGTTGTGATCATCGACCCTAACTACTATAAAACAAAGAAATAAAATTTTGTTGTACTGTGTTTTTTTATTTGATTAAAATAAAACTGTTTTAAAAGAAAAAATAGTTTCTGCATTGATGTTAAAAAATTCTATAATATCGTAAATTATGACTTTTCCTTGAACATATATAAGCTTAAAATCTTTGTTACAAAATTTTCTATAAGACAAAAAGGCTTACTTTTTGTCACCCACATAACTTCAAAGTTGAGATTTGTTGGAAAAAAGGTAAAAAAAAAGGGGATTTTTCATACCTTTTTTCGATCATAACAGCAATATACTGTTATTATTGGAATTTTTTATCTAACACTCATCTAAAATATACAAAAATTTTAAATTCATTGACTGAATATTAAAGGCATTTATGTGAAGTATGTGCACTTTTTTGAATTTTGCCATTTACATTGGGGGCAATCGCAAAAAATTAAAGGGATATTTGGATTCTACGGAAAATTTTACTATGGAAAATGTTATCGCCGCTCATTGTAGAAAATTTTGTTGAGTAGTAATATTTATGTATAAAAAAGTATGGATTTGGGATCAAATTGTAGGTTCCTTTCCAATCGCATATAAATATAATACGCATAGCAATAATGGATGCGAAGAGCTATAACTAGGTCTTCAACGGATTATCGTGTCACAAAATTATTATTCTAAAGTACCGGGTACTTTTATTGATGAATGCTACATCACTAGAAATACCACATAAACGCGCAAGATATTTGTTGAGAAAAGAAGTGAAAAGTTTGATAATCTATACATTTACTAGTGTAACTAAAATATTATTTCAAGATCCAGAAGTGCTATGATATCATATCAATTTAAAGAGCTTGACGAGTAGGTTAGCCAAAAATTATCAGATTTAAAATCGTTTAAGCCAATTCCAAAATATTAGCGTCGGAAGTTTTTTGAAATTCGCTCATTGAACAAAGCATTGCACTCATCGTTATAAAAATCATTGCTTAAACGGGAGTAAATAACAAATGAAAGAGAGAAGACATGAGTAACGGCATTTCTCAGAATTATCTTACGAATTATCTGCATACACAAATAACAAAACAAACAACGAGTAATTTGGTTCTCTTTTGATATTTGTTTTTTTATAAAAAGATATCTTGAGCAAAAAAAAAAAAGAATAGCCTCAGTTACTGGGGCCTCACTGAGTAGTTAAGATTTTATTCAAATTAAAGGATAGAAATGCTGTTCTTAAAAGGAAGTAGTACGCCCTTGAGCAAATAAATGTAAATCAGTAACAAATCGGAAGAATTAACATTTTGTGTGTCTACCCTTGACTTCCAGTATCAGCTAAACACGTTTTGGCATAGATTCTACGAACAGTTTGAAAGTGTTAAAGATTTTCTCATCTCGGTACAAAACTTTATTCACTGTTCGAGTAAATTGATTTCGTTCGTGCAATCCATCTTTCTAAGTCTCTCCTTGCAGATGGCTACAAGCCCTCAATTAAAAGTTTCCCAGCTGTCTTTATTCAAGGCATGCGTCTCCACTCTGTTCGCTGGTTCGACTTTGACAGCTCACATTCAGCAATCATACAAACACCCCAAGCAACAAATTTTTTGGGGCAGAATCATTCATAACTATAACAGAGATGATGAACAGCGAAAATGACATAAAAGTTTTGCAAGATCGAATGCTCCCTAAACTCTCAAAGATAAATTTAGGAAGCCCGATTTTTTAACATGATTGTGAAAATATTCTTCGCCCACAGCGGGATAACCACTTTGGATTGGCTAGGTAATTTGCCGATTCTCAATCCAATCGAGATAAGAAAATCAAAATTTTTAGTAGAAAATACGTCAAAACGTATTCAGATGCTGCTGGAAGACAGGGCGGACACACTAAAAAATAATTATTCCGATATGTCACTGATTTAATTTTTTGTATGAATTAGTTTGTACATGGGTGTAAAACGTACTAATAAAAAAATATATATTTATTAATTGATAATATTACAAATTATTTGTTTCAGTAGTTACTTAAAATTTCAAAAATTAATTAAAATTAATCTCAATAATTGGATGAAAATATCTTTTGTGGATTCACTTTCAGCGCGGATTCAACCCCAAAACAAGGTAAAGAAATGCGTGAATTGGAATTTTTAAACAAAACTCTTGCAATTCAAAAACTCTTTCATCTCTCACGACGTACTACATTTATTTAATTGGGATGGAAGGTGTGGAAAGAAAGCCCTTGTACAGCTGGCACTTTAATGACATTTAATTGGTATATCTTATTATTGTCTTCAATTCGAAAAAGAGATGAGGAAAAACGTAAAGCTTAGCCACAACAGGCAGAAGTGTTATTGAACATATTTACATTCATTCATTCATTATTAAACATATTTACACTTATGCATTTATTTATTACTGAACATATTCACATTCATTCATTAATTATAATGTATTTAATAATTATTAAACATATATACAACAAAAAACGGTGAATCAAACCGAATAACGAGAGAGAGTAACGGGTCGTCATTTAGTAAAAGACCTACATCTACCGTTGCCTCATGCAATATATTTAAATAAAGTGTAAACCATCGCATGACCTTTTCGCATACATTTTTTTTTGCACAATATTGTCTCGAAAGACTAAATAAATTATGTCAGCGTTAGACATTTTCATACGTTATTCTGATCGGCTAGCTGACTATGAAGCGTATTTTGATAAAGGCCCCAAAGAAAAAGTTACAAGGTGGACTATAGAGTTAGAACAAACGGAACTTAGGGAATTGTGGACAAAGTTCAAAGAAGCGTACGAGGAATGCCTCACAGAGGTAACAAATGACATCACAGGCCTAGGGTTCGAAAATCTTACACCCATAAAAGCGCGATATCAAGAGTCCAATCGTTTATTTATACGATTAATGTCACAGTTTACATTCGAGTTGTAACGGACAGCTCCAGTAAAAAACATATCACTACCACGATTAGAACTGCACTGTGCTGTTCTTTTAGCAAACATGGTGCACGCAATTATCACTCAATTCGATATACACGAATACTTGCATATTCAAGTGGACAGATTCCACAATTGTACTTGCATGGCTGAATAAACCACCATGCACATGGGCCACGATCGAAGCCAACAGAGTATCGACAATAATAGATAAGGTCGGTGCCAAAAATTGGTCTCATATAGACACACGCACGAATCCCGCCGATCTAGCAACCCGGGGCGTATGTCCTTCGGATCTAAAGCAAAATGATTTATGGTGGCATGGGCAGCATTGGCTTAAACTCCATAAATCTGAATGACCATAAAATACTACTCCTGTTTATTTCCATATCACTATGGAGATTAAATCAATAAAAACCCATTTTACTAGCTCGGCGGTAAATGAAGATATTTTGGATCGTATCTCCTCGCTACCACGAGCTTTACATGTTATTGCCTACATATTCCGTTTTTTTAAAGGAATGCGCAGCTCTACTGTCAACTCCACCATTTACAATTCTGTAATAATCTTTTTTGCTGAACTTAACCATGCGAAATATCCTCTCATTATCTGGTCCCAGAAAGCGTGCTTTCCTATAGAGTATCATGAGTTGTCCAACAAGCAGATTATAAACGCTAGAAGCCCACTGTTGAATTTATCCCCCAACGGAATTCTCAGGGCCAATAAGCGATTAGCTTCTTCACCCATTCTTAATTACATTGAGAGGCATCCCACTATTCTTTTCCCCTCTAGTCGTTTTGCTCGTCTGTACGTTGAGTTCATCCATCAGCTCTCACTACACGGAAGAAACCAGTTAGTACTGCGACTAATACGCCAAGAGTTTTGGAATATCAAAGTTAAGAACCTCACCAAGGCGTGCATTCATCATTGCAAGACCTGTGTAATCCACCGCAGAAGGTGCGTCAGCCAATTCATGGCAGTCAACTACAAAGGTGAGTTTTCAGGACAATCGAGAATGGAAACATTTTGCGATTGCTTCTGCCTACTTTCCATACGATGCAATTTTATCACTACCGCCAGCGATGGTTGTTGAATTTGTGGAGTATTGTGAGAAGATGAATTTGAGGCTCATATTATGTTGTGTCCCTACTGCACAGAATGTTATCTGGGCAGCAGCAAGTGCAACGTCACTACATCCTGTCTTCTGGGTTGAACATACAAAACGTTGGGAACCAACCCACTTTTGTGATACCTACTAGACAGGAGGTTATTGACCTAACTCTTTCGAATGAAAGGTTAGTGCAGTCAATTACAAACTAGAAGGTCCGTAGAGATGATTCTCTATCAGACCACAGATATATCGAATTTCAGTATGGTGTTGAAGTTAATCCTTTACCGTTCACAAGAAATCCGAAAAAGGCGGATTGGGCAAAGTTTATGGAAGAACAGGCTGCGAGTTGAGTCGAGAAAACTTATCAACAGGGCTCTCAAGACTAATCTTGATGAGCACTGGGCTCTATATCACCAAAAGCAGAAGGAGTATAAAAAGCGAATTCGCGATTCGAAAAGGGCTTCCTTTAGAAATTTCTGTAGCGGTACTGAAACCATGTCTGAAACAGCCAGGTGGGCAAAAATCCTCAGAAAGGGTCAAGCCAACCGACTGTGTTCACTCAAAAAATCTGATGGCACTTTCACGGAATTAAAAAGTGAGATGATTAGCTTAATGCTTGAATCTCACTTTCCGGGCAATCAGATCTCTGTTGTTCAACATCCCACTTTTCCGGAAGCGGGGAGGATTACTTCGACAGTTTCGCAGCGCAACTGGTGGGTTGCCAGGACAGTGGTGAATGAAACGCGTTTGCTATTGCTTCCTTTGACAGCTTCAAATCGGCGGGTCCGGATGGTATACTGCCAGTTGCTCTGAAAGAGGGTATGGTGCAATTGCTACCGGTTTTGAAGAAGATCTTTATCTCCAGTTTGGCTCTGGCTCACATACCTCAACAATGGAGGTTGGTAAAAGTTGTTTTCATTCCAAAAATTGGAAAGGACAATTATACCAATCCCAAAGTCTTTCCTACTAAAATGTCTTGAGCGCTGAGTTGAACACCACATCCGTAGTGAGTCGTTATTGTCACATCCTCTCTCTTCATTTCAGCATGCTTACCAATGTGGAAAATCTTGTGAGATCCGGTTCTTGTTAACTGGATTCGCTCAATGTTGTCACATAGACTTGTGATGGTTCAAGCTGATTGTGGTTAAACTGTGAATTGTGGCGTGAATAGAGGATGTCCCCAAGGGGGCGTACTCTCTCCACTGCTGTGGTGTCTGCTGGTTGACTCTCTGCTTGTTTCCCTAAATGAGTCGGGTATCAACACATAGACCTATGCCGATGACGTTGCCTGCTTAATCACGGTCGGGTATGTTTGTAGGAAAGCCCAAACCGCCCTGAATATGACTGACTCTTGGTGTTGCTCAAACGGGCTATCGGTTAACCCTCTTAAAACTGGTTATCCTTTTCACCAGGAGAAGGAAAATTGATGGTCTCGTTTTACCAGTACTCAGAGGAATAACCATACAGCTATCCCAAGAAGTGAAATATCTAGGAGTCATTCTAGATACCAAACTTCTTTGGCGTTCTCATGTTGAGCTAAAGGTATCAAAGGCATTGGCAGCTTTTTATCAATGTAAGGCTATTTTTGGCAAAACATGGGGCTTATCACCTTATAAAGTCTTATGGCTTTATAAGGCTATAATTCGACCAATCATCTATGCATCCATAGTCTGGTGGAGCAGACTTAATGTTGACAGCGGTAGGAAAGCTCTTGCCAGACTTCAAAGGACTGTAGCTATTTGTTGTACGGGAGCTCTTCCTACAACACCTGGCCAATCCTTGGATGCATTGCTCAACTTACCACATCTTGATATTTTTGATAAAGGAGAGGCTGTCAAAGCCATCTGTAGGCTTAAGTGCAAAGGGTATTGGTATATCACTTGCTGGGATATTGGTGACATTGTTGAAGATACTGATATGGACCTAAAAGTTCTATCAATGCCATGCGATACAATGCCAACAATTCCAGTTTTAAAACAACGCTATACAATACAAATTCCCGAGGCTCAAACTTGGTTTTTGACGGGACCTGGGCCAGGAGTTGATTGTAAGCGTATTTTCACTGACGGCTCCAGAAGAGAATTCGGTTCGGGTTCTGAAGTCTTCATTGAAAATGATGGAGTATACCTTCACTTCTCTTTTGGGTTATATGCTTCTGTTTTTCAAGAAGAAATTTTTGCAATCGTCGAGGCAATGGACTGCGCTAAAATCCTTGCTTAATCCTCTAACCACGTCTAAACTGGTTATGCATTGTAAATCCAGGCTTGATTGTGCTGGAAAACAGAATAGTCTGTTGTTGATATGGGTTTCTGGACACTCAGGAATTTCAGAAAATGAATCTGCTGACCTTCTGGCCAGAAAGGGTTCGGTAACTGGTTTCCTGGGCTAAGAACCTGTACTCTCTTTGTCGTCTACAGCCATCAAGACCACCATTAATGAGTGGGTCGACTTGACCCACAATCGTAAAAGGGAAGACCTGAGGGGCTTTAGACAGACAAAGACCATGTTACCTGTTATCCTCCTCATCGAGACCAGTAGGCTCGGCATAGAGGTTATCTATGAACCATATTGCCATGTCACCATCCGGTGACGCCACCACCCAACGCAATCACTCACAATATTATGCCTAGTCGATGTAGGTGAATATGACCTCTGCCCTCCCCCCCATCAGGCTGACCAAACCGCTGTATCAACGCACTACCTAAAATTGCTCTATGCCGACAAATATTTTTTCACAGCGTACCGCATCGCCATCATTCTCGGCGCCGACACAGCCCCACGGGTACTTCTAGGAACGCCATACACACTACCCGAGGCTCCAGAAGCCTCAAGACACCATCTTCGGGTGGGTCTTCACTGGCTACATACGTCGCGCAACAACTCAGCATGCACCATAGACCAATAGGTGCCATCATCACACACAACATTCAATGTCCCCCTTTTTTTTTTTTAAATAACTGAATTTAATCTAGTGAAAAAATAAATTTAATTTTAATTTGGCCTCCCAATGGAGGCCAAATAAAAATAAAAAAAAAATATGTACATGAAATTCTAATATCTGGTCTATACTTTCAGAGACGCTTGCTGGCAGTCTTTTTTTCATCTTCAAATTATTTATTGCAGATATTGCAAGGCAGGCGGCATGTTTACGCCTCAAGCGCAACACTCAATGTGATGACGCATTGGTCGGCCCCTCCATCAAATATCAGATGGGAGAAATAACATAGGCCGACAAAATTTGACGAACGCTCTTACCCAGAAACCAGACTATACTTTTCCGAAAGACTTTGACGCGCTGAACTCGAATCTGGCCTCAACGGATTTCGAGTTATTCTAACCTAAAAGTGCAAAAATAGCGTTTTTGCTCATTTTTAAGGTTATTTACCACGGCCGATCCTATTTTCTTTCAACAAATATTGATAGCATCTTAAAGTACTAGTCTTCCTCTTCAAAATTACGTTGAGATTGCTCAAATATCTTTTTTTTGTCGCTGAGATATCGCATGTTGAAATTTTCATGTACGTGGATTTTTCTACGTTTGAGAATTCATACACATTATACAGTCTATTGATCTCGTTGCAACTAAATATAATATCTCGAAATCCTGACGTAATAGAGCAATTTCAGCGCTTCAAAATACATTGGATATAGTCTGGTTTATGGGTAAAAATTTTGTCGGCCTGTGTAATTAAATGAAAAGAAATGTGTCACAATGTGACATTGCAATTGCGCTGTCGTCGCTGATGACTTTTGCAACTCGCTACTTTCATGATTCATTATTAAAGTACCTCTTCACGTAACAACAATCCAAGAACCTTGGGTCCATAAAGGACATATCTGCGGACTTGTTGAGTTCAGGGGGTGCACGATTCTATACGATAAGAGTTATAACAGACCTAGAACCTGTCTTATAGCATTTCCTCATCTTGCAATTACCAAACTTGGTCAGTTTTGTGGCCAAGATATGGTAAGTACAAAGGTGAGTTTTCAGCACAATCGAGAATGGAAACATTTTGCGATTGCTTCTGCCTACTTTCCATACGATGCAATTTTATCACTACCGCCAGCGATGGTTGTTGAATTTGTGGAGTATTGTGAGAAGATGAATTTGAGGCTCATATTATGTTGTGTCCCTACTGCACAGAATGTTATCTGGGCAGCAGCAAGTGCAACGTCACTACATCCTGTCTTCTGGGTTGAACATACAAAACGTTGGGAACCAACCCACTTTTGTGATACCTACTAGACAGGAGGTTATTGACCTAACTCTTTCGAATGAAAGGTTAGTGCAGTCAATTACAAACTAGAAGGTCCGTAGAGATGATTCTCTATCAGACCACAGATATATCGAATTTCAGTATGGTGTTGAAGTTAATCCTTTACCGTTCACAAGAAATCCGAAAAAGGCGGATTGGGCAAAGTTTATGGAAGAACAGGCTGCGAGTTGAGTCGAGAAAACTTATCAACAGGGCTCTCAAGACTAATCTTGATGAGCACTGGGCTCTATATCACCAAAAGCAGAAGGAGTATAAAAAGCGAATTCGCGATTCGAAAAGGGCTTCCTTTAGAAATTTCTGTAGCGGTACTGAAACCATGTCTGAAACAGCCAGGTGGGCAAAAATCCTCAGAAAGGGTCAAGCCAACCGACTGTGTTCACTCAAAAAATCTGATGGCACTTTCACGGAATTAAAAAGTGAGATGATTAGCTTAATGCTTGAATCTCACTTTCCGGGCAATCAGATCTCTGTTGTTCAACATCCCACTTTTCCGGAAGCGGGGAGGATTACTTCGACAGTTTCGCAGCGCAACTGGTGGGTTGCCAGGACAGTGGTGAATGAAACGCGTTTGCTATTGCTTCCTTTGACAGCTTCAAATCGGCGGGTCCGGATGGTATACTGCCAGTTGCTCTGAAAGAGGGTATGGTGCAATTGCTACCGGTTTTGAAGAAGATCTTTATCTCCAGTTTGGCTCTGGCTCACATACCTCAACAATGGAGGTTGGTAAAAGTTGTTTTCATTCCAAAAATTGGAAAGGACAATTATACCAATCCCAAAGTCTTTCCTACTAAAATGTCTTGAGCGCTGAGTTGAACACCACATCCGTAGTGAGTCGTTATTGTCACATCCTCTCTCTTCATTTCAACATGCTTACCAATGTGGAAAATCTTGTGAGATCCGGTTCTTGTTAACTGGATTCGCTCAATGCTGTCACATAGACTTGTGATGGTTCAAGCTGATTGTGGTTAAACTGTGAATTGTGGCGTGAATAGAGGATGTCCCCAAGGGGGCGTACTCTCTCCACTGCTGTGGTGTCTGCTGGTTGATTCTCTGCTTGTTTCCCTAAATGAGTCGGGTATCAACACATAGACCTATGCCGATGACGTTGCCTGCTTAATCACGGTCGGGTATGTTTGTAGGAAAGCCCAAACCGCCCTGAATATGATTGACTCTTGGTGTTGCTCAAACGGGCTATCGGTTAACCCTCTTAAAACTGGTTATCCTTTTCACCAGGAGAAGGAAAATTGATGGTCTCGTTTTACCAGTACTCAGAGGAATAACCATACAGCTATCCCAAGAAGTGAAATATCTAGGAGTCATTCTAGATACCAAACTTCTTTGGCGTTCTCATGTTGAGCTAAAGGTATCAAAGGCATTGGCAGCTTTTTATCAATGTAAGGCTATTTTTGGCAAAACATGGGGCTTATCACCTTATAAAGTCTTATGGCTTTATAAGGCTATAATTCGACCAATCATCTATGCATCCATAGTCTGGTGGAGCAGACTTAATGTTGACAGCGGTAGGAAAGCTCTTGCCAGACTTCAAAGGACTGTAGCTATTTGTTGTACGGGAGCTCTTCCTACAACACCTGGCCAATCCTTGGATGCATTGCTCAACTTACCACATCTTGATATTTTTGATAAAGGAGAGGCTGTCAAAGCCATCTGTAGGCTTAAGTGCAAAGGGTATTGGTATATCACTTGCTGGGATATTGGTGACATTGTTGAAGATACTGATATGGACCTAAAAGTTCTATCAATGCCATCCGATACAATGCCAACAATTCCAGTTTTAAAACAACGCTATACAATACAAATTCCCGAGGCTCAAACTTGGTTTTTGACGGGACCTGGGCCAGGAGTTGATTGTAAGCGTATTTTCACTGACGGCTCCAGAAGAGAATTCGGTTCGGGTTCTGAAGTCTTCATTGAAAATGATGGAGTATACCTTCACTTCTCTTTTGGGTTATATGCTTCTGTTTTTCAAGAAGAAATTTTTGCAATCGTCGAGGCAATGGACTGCGCTAAAATCCTTGCTTAATCCTCTAACCACGTCTAAACTGGTTATGCATTGTAAATCCAGGCTTGATTGTGTTGGAAAACAGAATAGTCTGTTGTTGATATGGGTTTCTGGACACTCAGGAATTTCAGAAAATGAATCTGCTGACCTTCTGGCCAGAAAGGGTTCGGTAACTGGTTTCCTGGGCTAAGAACCTGTACTCTCTTTGTCGTCTACAGCCATCAAGACCACCATTAATGAGTGGGTCGACTTGACCCACAATCGTAAAAGGGAAGACCTGAGGGGCTTTAGACAGACAAAGACCATGTTACCTGTTATCCTCCTCATCGAGACCAGTAGGCTCGGCATAGAGGTTATCTATGAACCATATTGCCATGTCACCATCCGGTGACGCCACCACCCAACGCAATCACTCACAATATTATGCCTAGTCGATGTAGGTGAATATGACCTCTGCCCTCCCCCCCATCAGGCTGACCAAACCGCTGTATCAACGCACTACCTAAAATTGCTCTATGCCGACAAATATTTTTTCACAGCGTACCGCATCGCCATCATTCTCGGCGCCGACACAGCCCCACGGGTACTTCTAGGAACGCCATACACACTACCCGAGGCTCCAGAAGCCTCAAGACACCATCTTCGGGTGGGTCTTCACTGGCTACATACGTCGCGCAACAACTCAGCATGCACCATAGACCAATAGGTGCCATCATCACACACAACATTCAATGTCCCCCTTTTTTTTTTTTTAAATAACTGAATTTAATCTAGTGAAAAAATAAATTTAATTTTAATTTGGCCTCCCAATGGAGGCCAAATAAAAATAAAAAAAAAATATGTACATGAAATTCTAATATCTGGTCTATACTTTCAGAGACGCTTGCTGGCAGTCTTTTTTTCATCTTCAAATTATTTATTGCAGATATTGCAAGGCAGGCGGCATGTTTACGCCTCAAGCGCAACACTCAATGTGATGACGCATTGGTCGGCCCCTCCATCAAATATCAGATGGGAGAAATAACATAGGCCGACAAAATTTGACGAACGCTCTTACCCAGAAACCAGACTATACTTTTCCGAAAGACTTTGACGCGCTGAACTCGAATCTGGCCTCAACGGATTTCGAGTTATTCTAACCTAAAAGTGCAAAAATAGCGTTTTTGCTCATTTTTAAGGTTATTTACCACGGCCGATCCTATTTTCTTTCAACAAATATTGATAGCATCTTAAAGTACTAGTCTTCCTCTTCAAAATTACGTTGAGATTGCTCAAATATCTTTTTTTTGTCGCTGAGATATCGCATGTTGAAATTTTCATGTACGTGGATTTTTCTACGTTTGAGAATTCATACACATTATACAGTCTATTGATCTCGTTGCAACTAAATATAATATCTCGAAATCCTGACGTAATAGAGCAATTTCAGCGCTTCAAAATACATTGGATATAGTCTGGTTTATGGGTAAAAATTTTGTCGGCCTGTGTAATTAAATGAAAAGAAATGTGTCACAATGTGACATTGCAATTGCGCTGTCGTCGCTGATGACTTTTGCAACTCGCTACTTTCATGATTCATTATTAAAGTACCTCTTCACGTAACAACAATCCAAGAACCTTGGGTCCATAAAGGACATATCTGCGGACTTGTTGAGTTCAGGGGGTGCACGATTCTATACGATAAGAGTTATAACAGACCTAGAACCTGTCTTATAGCATTTCCTCATCTTGCAATTACCAAACTTGGTCAGTTTTGTGGCCAAGATATGGTAAGTACAAAGGTGAGTTTTCAGCACAATCGAGAATGGAAACATTTTGCGATTGCTTCTGCCTACTTTCCATACGATGCAATTTTATCACTACCGCCAGCGATGGTTGTTGAATTTGTGGAGTATTGTGAGAAGATGAATTTGAGGCTCATATTATGTTGTGTCCCTACTGCACAGAATGTTATCTGGGCAGCAGCAAGTGCAACGTCACTACATCCTGTCTTCTGGGTTGAACATACAAAACGTTGGGAACCAACCCACTTTTGTGATACCTACTAGACAGGAGGTTATTGACCTAACTCTTTCGAATGAAAGGTTAGTGCAGTCAATTACAAACTAGAAGGTCCGTAGAGATGATTCTCTATCAGACCACAGATATATCGAATTTCAGTATGGTGTTGAAGTTAATCCTTTACCGTTCACAAGAAATCCGAAAAAGGCGGATTGGGCAAAGTTTATGGAAGAACAGGCTGCGAGTTGAGTCGAGAAAACTTATCAACAGGGCTCTCAAGACTAATCTTGATGAGCACTGGGCTCTATATCACCAAAAGCAGAAGGAGTATAAAAAGCGAATTCGCGATTCGAAAAGGGCTTCCTTTAGAAATTTCTGTAGCGGTACTGAAACCATGTCTGAAACAGCCAGGTGGGCAAAAATCCTCAGAAAGGGTCAAGCCAACCGACTGTGTTCACTCAAAAAATCTGATGGCACTTTCACGGAATTAAAAAGTGAGATGATTAGCTTAATGCTTGAATCTCACTTTCCGGGCAATCAGATCTCTGTTGTTCAACATCCCACTTTTCCGGAAGCGGGGAGGATTACTTCGACAGTTTCGCAGCGCAACTGGTGGGTTGCCAGGACAGTGGTGAATGAAACGCGTTTGCTATTGCTTCCTTTGACAGCTTCAAATCGGCGGGTCCGGATGGTATACTGCCAGTTGCTCTGAAAGAGGGTATGGTGCAATTGCTACCGGTTTTGAAGAAGATCTTTATCTCCAGTTTGGCTCTGGCTCACATACCTCAACAATGGAGGTTGGTAAAAGTTGTTTTCATTCCAAAAATTGGAAAGGACAATTATACCAATCCCAAAGTCTTTCCTACTAAAATGTCTTGAGCGCTGAGTTGAACACCACATCCGTAGTGAGTCGTTATTGTCACATCCTCTCTCTTCATTTCAGCATGCTTACCAATGTGGAAAATCTTGTGAGATCCGGTTCTTGTTAACTGGATTCGCTCAATGCTGTCACATAGACTTGTGATGGTTCAAGCTGATTGTGGTTAAACTGTGAATTGTGGCGTGAATAGAGGATGTCCCCAAGGGGGCGTACTCTCTCCACTGCTGTGGTGTCTGCTGGTTGACTCTCTGCTTGTTTCCCTAAATGAGTCGGGTATCAACACATAGACCTATGCCGATGACGTTGCCTGCTTAATCACGGTCGGGTATGTTTGTAGGAAAGCCCAAACCGCCCTGAATATGACTGACTCTTGGTGTTGCTCAAACGGGCTATCGGTTAACCCTCTTAAAACTGGTTATCCTTTTCACCAGGAGAAGGAAAATTGATGGTCTCGTTTTACCAGTACTCAGAGGAATAACCATACAGCTATCCCAAGAAGTGAAATATCTAGGAGTCATTCTAGATACCAAACTTCTTTGGCGTTCTCATGTTGAGCTAAAGGTATCAAAGGCATTGGCAGCTTTTTATCAATGTAAGGCTATTTTTGGCAAAACATGGGGCTTATCACCTTATAAAGTCTTATGGCTTTATAAGGCTATAATTCGACCAATCATCTATGCATCCATAGTCTGGTGGAGCAGACTTAATGTTGACAGCGGTAGGAAAGCTCTTGCCAGACTTCAAAGGACTGTAGCTATTTGTTGTACGGGAGCTCTTCCTACAACACCTGGCCAATCCTTGGATGCATTGCTCAACTTACCACCTCTTGATATTTTTGATAAAGGAGAGGCTGTCAAAGCCATCTGTAGGCTTAAGTGCAATGGGTATTGGTATATCACTTGCTGGGATATTGGTGACATTGTTGAAGATACTGATATGGACCTAAAAGTTCTATCAATGCCATCCGATACAATGCCAACAATTCCAGTTTTAAAACAACGCTATACAATACAAATTCCCGAGGCTCAAACTTGGTTTTTGACGGGACCTGGGCCAGGAGTTGATTGTAAGCGTATTTTCACTGACGGCTCCAGAAGAGAATTCGGTTCGGGTTCTGAAGTCTTCATTGAAAATGATGGAGTATACCTTCACTTCTCTTTTGGGTTATATGCTTCTGTTTTTCAAGAAGAAATTTTTGCAATCGTCGAGGCAATGGACTGCGCTAAAATCCTTGCTTAATCCTCTAACCACGTCTAAACTGGTTATGCATTGTAATTCCAGGCTTGATTGTGTTGGAAAACACAATAGTCTGTTGTTAATATGGGTTTCTGGACACTCAGGAATTTCAGAAAATGAATCTGCTGACCTTCTGGCCAGAAAGGGTTCGGTAACTGGTTTCCTGGGCTAAGAACCTGTACTCTCTTTGTCGTCTACAGCCATCAAGACCACCATTAATGAGTGGGTCGACTTGACCCACAATCGTAAAAGGGAAGACCTGAGGGGCTTTAGACAGACAAAGACCATGTTACCTGTTATCTCGAAGCGTCTAACAGACTTTCTGTTATCACTTAACAGAAAGAACTGCAGGTAGCTGGTGGGATTATATACAGGACATTTCTCTTGGGCCAAACATTGCATATGATTGGCCTAGGAGCTAGTGCCTTCTGTGCTTCCTGTGGTTTGGAGGAAGAACGTGAAGAGACAGAGGACCAATTTCTTAGAGTCTGCCCCGCTTTCTGCCAGATCAGAGTAAGCATTTTTAGTACTGGAGTGTTGGGAGACGAACACCTGAGCTCTCTAACACCGCAGGATCTGCTAAGATTTATTAATAAATCTGGTATATTTAAAGAATAGCAAAAGGGAATACAGGATATAGTGCAATGGACGTAAAACTTGTCCGAGTGCTGTAATCTTGAATACTTCCTTTGTCTTTTCCAAAAAAAAAAAACAAAAAAAAAACCTCTTCACGTGCAGTCATTTTGGATTCTTTGGATTACCTTTTTCTTCTACATATGTCCACTGCGAAAACCCTCAACGCCAGCAGCAGCATTAGCACAAATCCCTCAACAACACTATTGTGTTCTCTGCCCCCGAGGCTACCAGTCAATAAAGGTCACATTACCAAAAGCAGAGTGTTTTATTTTTTTTATATCTACACCTATAAAACATAGTGAAGCCCAATAGATTGGTAAGGCAATCGCCTGCCAACCGTTCACCACCCTCAACATCTGGTGCCTCAACTTCTGGTTCTTCTTTCACCAGACCTACAGTGTCGACGAGAGTTTTGGCCAACATACAACCCTCTTCGTCATCTAAACCCACACCTTCTTCGAGCACGCTCGGCACCCCGGCAACTGTGTCGGGTACGGGTGGTGCTCTTCTTCAAGCTCGCTTGTCAGGTACCGGTAAGGCCTCAGCAACTAGGCTGGCTTCGTCTTTCACCAGCACCAGCACATTCCGCTCCAGCGTTCGGTCGATGGCTTCGAACAACCCAACCACTTCGGGAACTGTGCCCATTCGCCTGTCTGATGTAGCTCGGGATTCGGCAACTAAACCGGCCTTAACCTTAAGTACAGGCCTCAGCACTGCTTCCACCTTGGGTGCTCGCGCGCACATTATTGCATCTACACTGGCGTACAGGACCAGAAGGTCAGCCTTCAGAATCCTGAATAGGATAGAATCCCTTGATCCCTTTTCGCTCTCCAAAAGGGATAAGGCAGCTCTTCAATGGGCCCAGCAGAATACTGGTGCTTGCCCTCCTCCCCCTCCACTCCACAGCAACAGCGACGGTACCATATCCCCAGACAACTAAAGGTTGGTATAGGAGGCGCTTCGCAATGTCTACAAAGACGTTGTCACGGCGAATCCAGGCCCGTCGCCCAAATGCCGAGATGTCGGTATGTATCAAGACCACATAAAGTTAGTAGTTTCTGCAGATCAACACTCTGCGGACCTTGACAAGTTTGCCATTGCTAAGTTGGGAGAGGTATGACCTAAAAACAAGATCCCCAACCGATCACGCTCCAAGACATGAATTTCGGTTGAGCCCTCCTCGTCGGATGAAATCCTTGGGCTTATTAAATTAAGCAACCTTGTACTACCTACCCATGATTGGAGAGTAGCAAAGGTCAGCGAACACAAGGGTAACATCCGTGAGCCGCTCATTATCCTCAATGAAAAGTGCTCTCACCGCTTAACACCATTAAGGGGGAGATCAACTACGAGTTCGACTCGAACTCCCTCAGGGTGTACAGATGCGACAAGTTGGCAACTGGGCAAGAAATGGTAGTAGAGCCTTGTCCCAGTCTCAGCAAAACACTGACTTCTCTGATGAAGTGTCCTGTCTTCCTCCAAACATGTTGTCGACTTTTTCGGTAAAATGGAGCTTGCAGCCAAAGACTTCGTTGCTCTTCCTTTGTCTGAAGAGGAGGACATCGACGTCACCATAATCGCTCACCCTAATGATAATGAAGGTTCTACAGATTTACCTTCACCACTCCATCACTGCATCTGCAACCCTGCTCCTTCGCCTGTCTAAAAAAAAGGGGAGGAGCTCATACTGGTCCAAGAACGATGGGTCGTTTATGGATACCTCCACATAGTGTATGTGGAGGGTCAAGGTAAACCCAGACCGTATCAGAAAGCAAAATCGAAAAACTTTCTTACAAAAAGTTTAATGTCTATTTGAGAACTTTAATATTCTGACATTAGGGTGGTGCATTAGGGTGGTAAGAACTGAGATCTGATGGGTAAATACAAGAACGGTGTACTTGAAGTCAATGACTTCTAAAGAGAAAAAATTGGTCTCCTTGAAACAAAAACATCGATATATCTGTGCCAACAAGGAATAACCGCTAAAGTCGAGTTAGGACAAAGTTGAGTTATTACTACCACTGTATTCCTTGCATTAAAATACACTACTACTCAAAATTTTATGGTTGTAGCTGAAAAAATGAATATTTGGCGCCAAAAATTGTTTACAGCTAAAGTCGGTTTTCTGTTCTTATGATTTTGGAATAACAGCCAAACTCGTTTGATTTCAAAAATTTTTTTAAAAAAATTCTTAAGTAGACTTTGTATTTTATTCCAAACCGTACCGTGATTCGAATTCGACGCGAAATCTCTTCTTAAGTGGAGTTTAGTCATTTTTCCGTATATTTTATTATTTTTGATGTGTAAACATTTTAGCTCACGGTATGGGCAAAATTTCAAAAGTGTAAAATGTAAGAATAACTGTATCGTAAGATGTAAGATAACTGTAACGTCCAGTTCCCCTCTCGCTCACACTACTGCGCGGCATGACTATGCTACTCTAAACAACAAAGAGAAGAAGAGAGGGAGAAATTAAAATACGAGCGTAGTTTGTTAGTTTATTTTTCGATCAATATATAAGTGCATACGAAAACAAAATGTGTGTGTACATTTATTCGTGGCAGAATTATTTGTTGGTATTAAACGTGTGGAGATCGACTATACCATACAAGCAGAGAAGTCGCCGTAGCAAACACAGGCGTTTGATAGGTTTTGCATTCGGTTAGTTAGATTGCATTAAAATTAAATATTTTTTAAAATATAAAAACAATACAAAATGATAAGTAATAAGGAATCTAGGTTTTAATAAATGTATAAACAAAATGTAGTGATAATGATAGCAAACCACGGCATTATAAAAACTTTGCTTTGTGCATTAACCTTAGAAAGGCAACACTTTTTTTATCTATGTAAATAGCAAATATGTTAAACAGAAAAAATCAAACTTATTTATTATAAAATCACTTATTTACTTCAATAAAAATACATTCTTTTTTATTTTTATTAAATGCAGTTAAGACAACTTTCTTTGCGGTGCTTTTAAAAAGTAGTGGGGTGACTAGTCATCCCTGTTGCCTTTCTAAGGTTAAATGCGGAAAGCACTTATCGTCGCCTGAGGATTGATTTGACGTATGTGTGTATCAATTCATATACCTATACGCCAAATCAATTCTCAGGCGACGTTATGTAAAATTTTCACATCTAATAAAATTTCCAATCGACAGGAAGAAAAACTTAAAGCGAGAAAAAAAGGATGCAATTGCAGCTGCGTATATGCGAGCATATAGATCCCGATGCAACAACAAATATATGTGATATGGAATAAAAATTTGCATTTGCAATGACGCAAGACCATTTGCAATTTATAGTGAATTGGGCTATTATATATAAAAGATAATGATATCTAATAAATTTGTAAGTTTATAAAAGAATTGTTTTAATTTGAGTTAAATACCTAAGCATATAGATTATACATTAAATCCCTATATATGGCTATACATATGTGAGCTTATGTATATAACATTCAGTTAGCTTAACTGTTTACACATCAAATATCTTGCGTGCCTTGCACACATCCATTGTTTTTGGAATAATAGCCAAAGTCGTGTTTAGTCGTTATTTTAAATGTAATAAATATTATTTTAAAGTCTTAAGTCTATTTTGGTCTTTTTTCAAAAACTACAAATTATTAATTGCTTAACCTAAGTTTTGTTTAGTCGTTTTTCTGTAACAAATTGTCATTTGAAAGACTGCCTAAATAGAGTTAGGGTTGTTTTTCCAAATTTTGTATACGATAGAAAAAAATCTTATCTGTAGTTAAGTCATTAGGTGTTACTGTTGAAAAAAACTAATCATAAGATATCTGATCGCATATTGTTGATGTTTGCTAAAAAAATTTGGGATTAGCAACTAAAAATCTTCTTAATATGAAAAACTTAATCGAATCGAAATTGAACGCTTTTTATAAAAATTTGAATGTTAAAGCAATTGAATATGATATCCATGCAAATTTGATAGGTGAAGAAGAAGAAAACGAAGCTTAATTTATTCCAAAACTTCAATTGATTTATGTGAACTAATTACCTAATATTTCTTTATTATTGTGGCTACTATATTTACTTATATGGACTGAATTTCATAAATTTCATACTACAAAGTTAAATGTGTCTTCAAGTTAATTTTTATACTCATGGGTAATGCATTTTACTAATTTCATATTACATGATTTAATTTTTCTTAGTACTTTGGGGTTTTTTCGTACGAACAGCTAATTTTTGATATCTATTTTTAACTCAGGCGTCCGATAGAGGGGGCTATAGAACACTTCTTTTTATTTTTTTTACAGTTTTCAGTGCTAATTTTATTCAAAAACAAGAAATTTTTCTTTGTTTCCTTACTTTTATTCATTCATTTATTTATTTATATTCTTTTTGGCAATAGCAAATGAAAATAACGATTTAATATATTTAAATATATTTTAATTTTTTTTTTTTAAATTCAAAGAATTCCATGAAAATTTTTTGCTTGGTCTTGATCCGAGTCAATTTCTTTCCGCTTTCTAACGTAATAAACCCTTAGAGGTTTTCGTGAACGTTTAGCTAAGCCTCACAGTGGGGTAAATGATACCGTGACTGTAGAACAATTCACAGGAATCTTTTGTTAATGGTATTATGAACTACTAAATAAGTAAAAACAAACTGTATCTGAAAATTTTATAGACGAATTTTGTTTTTGTTTTAATATTATTATTTTAAGTAACTAGTACTTCTACATTTTATTCATAATATTGGGTTGGGTTGGGTTGGAGGGGCTGTTGAGAGACACACTTAGGCCTGAACGGTCCATTGTGATACCACATAGTTGGACCTACAGTTTAACACCGATTCCGAACGGCGGCGTTGCAATTTTTTATGTATGTTTTTTGGTGGTTTTGACATTTCAAACCACTTGTACACTTTGTTATAACTCTCATTACTTCATATCGATAGTCAATATAAGAAGGTTATGAGAATTATCCACTAGACGAAGACGGGAATCGAACCCGAACCTCCCGGATGAAAGTCTAGTGTACTACCCACTAGACTATCGAGGTCGTCATTCATAATATTAATTAAAATGATTGTCTTCATCATCATCTACCTAATCATCATTATCATCTTCATCTTTATCATGATCGAAATCATCATTCTTTGCCACGATTTTAAAAGCAGTTCCCTTTTCGGCAAGCCCCTTTGTCCTGAATGATTTGTCTATGACTTTTTTAAGTTAAAAATGTTTTCTATAGTTTTAAAAATCTTTGTGTCGAGTTTCCCTTTGTATTTCTTTTTTGTACTCTTATTTTCGTTTCAACCACAGTTTTTGTTTTCCATTTACTTAATGGGAATTTATTTGATCAATGGATGAGGGACTCAAAAAATCCAAATTGTAAAGTATTTGTTTTTACTTATTTTTTATCATGTTGTCAATGAAGTTAAACTCTTTACTAATGGTTCTGCATAAATAGCACTTTTGTGTGGATTTGTCTCTGTAAATGCGTTACAAACTTTTCCATCTATCACTGCTAAAATTAAATCATGCCTTCTACAAGTACAGTAGAATTAGAAAGATTTCTCATATCTTCATATACTCTATCATTTTCATCTTTTGAAACGCTAACACTTTCTTTTTCAAATACCATTTTCAAAGGCGTACAAAATCTTATAGAAAAGGGCCGAGGATTTCGTCAAATAAAGAAAAATTTGTATTTTTGAATAAAAATAGCAATGAAAAAAATAAAAAAAAATATTCGATAACGCCCCTATCGTACGAAAAAACCCCCGAGTACATAATTTTCATGGAAAAAAATAATTACAAAAATTCCAAGTACTTCGAAATATAAAGCGAACATTTTCCATAAAAATCAGATTCCGGAGCCTTGAAATTCATTTTAGATCTTGTAGTGGAAGAACTTTTTGTTTGTAATGACCAGAATAATCATAATTTGGACGGTTGCCAAATCGCCCCGGCCTAACATACATATATCTATTCAAAGTGTTAGTTGGAAGTTAAAGGAATAGTTTTTTTTAACATATATTTTTGATGTTCAAATATGTAGTTGAAAAACAGTGTAAACAATCTACTGTATACAAATAAATAAAAATGGTTTTTTTATACACACAAAATTTTCCATTTTCCATTTCCAATTTGTTTAGTGAAAGCAAAACATTTAAATTTTTTTTGCAGTTTAATTAAAGACTGAAGTCACTTAGGCTTTTTGGTAGATTTATTACGTTTGGAATAACAACTAAAGTCAAAGTAGGTTTTCAACAATGCATTTATTACATTTGGAATAATAGCCTAACTTTAAATAGGATTACAGAAACAAGATTTACAAATTTTAAACTATAAAAACGGAAAAAAGCTAAAGTCTTTTGTTTCCTTAATACTCTTAAAAAAGCTAATTATAAGATTAGTGTTGAATCACAAATTTAAATAACATTAAATTTCTAACATTTTGCATTAAAAACGGAGCTTAAACTGAATTCCTTGATTTCAGGTAGCGATTTGAAACTTAAAAATGCTCAGCTGAAAACTTGCTAAAATCGACTTCAGCTGTTATTCCTTATTTGCACAGATATATATATCATACTTTAAGATCCGACTGTGAATGCCAAAGATATAACGAAAAATTTAAAAAGGCGACCCCTACGTTCGGCCAAAAAAAAAATTATTTATCGAAATTGTCTTGCAAAAGTAATTTAGGCTCGAAGTTGTACGGTGCACATTTTTTTTACCTGTAAGGTGGTACGGTCTAGTGGCCATGGTTATTGTGATCACCGCCATGGCCACCTGAATCGTCTCCAGCTACATGGCACATGACCACGGTACATCACCGCCGCACGATACTTTGAAGCCTCTGGTTGCAGAGGCTAACCGAAAACGGACCCCGGTTATCATCGGTGCCGACGCCAATGCCCATCACGAGATGTGGGGCAGCACGGACACAAATGAACAACGTGAGTCTCTCTTTGATTTATATTTTATTTTATATTTTTTTTACATTTTATTTTAATATATAAAATATAAAATGTAAAATAAAATGTAAAATATAAAATACAAAATATAAAATATAAAATATAAAATATAAAATATAAAATATAAAATATAAAATATAAAATATAAAATATAAAATATAAAATATAAAATATAAAATATAAAATATAAAATATAAAATATAAAATATAAAATATAAAATATAAAATATAAAATATAAAATATAAAATATAAAATATAAAATATAAAATATAAAATATAAAATATAAAATATAAAATATAAAATATAAAATATAAAATATAAAATATAAAATATAAAATATAAAATATAAAATATAAAATATAAAATATAAAATATAAAATATAAAATATAAAATATAAAATATAAAATATAAAATATAAAATATAAAATATAAAATATAAAATATAAAATATAAAATATAAAATATAAAATATAAAATATAAAATATAAAATATAAAATATAAAATATAAAATATAAAATATAAAATATAAAATATAAAATATAAAATATAAAATATAAAATATAAAATATAAAATATAAAATATAAAATATAAAATATAAAATATAAAATATAAAATATAAAATATAAAATATAAAATATAAAATATAAAATATAAAATATAAAATATAAAATATAAAATATAAAATATAAAATATAAAATATAAAATATAAAATATAAAATATAAAATATAAAATATAAAATATAAAATATAAAATATAAAATATAAAATATAAAATATAAAATATAAAATATAAAATATAAAATATAAAATATAAAATATAAAATATAAAATATAAAATATAAAATATAAAATATAAAATATAAAATATAAAATATAAAATATAAAATATAAAATATAAAATATAAAATATAAAATATAAAATATAAAATATAAAATATAAAATATAAAATATAAAATATAAAATATAAAATATAAAGTATAAAATATAAAATATAAAATATAAAATATAAAATATAAAATATAAAATATAAAATATAAAATATAAAATATAAAATATAAAATATAAAATATAAAATATAAAATATAAAATATAAAATATAAAATATAAAATATAAAATATAAAATATAAAATATAAAATATAAAATATAAAATATAAAATATAAAATATAAAATATAAAATATAAAATATAAAATATAAAATATAAAATATAAAATATAAAATATAAAATATAAAATATAAAATATAAAATATAAAATATAAAATATAAAATATAAAATATAAAATATAAAATATAAAATATAAAATATAAAATATAAAATATAAAATATAAAATATAAAATATAAAATATAAAATAGAAAATAGAAAATACTTTTAAAAACACACTTGTTCATTGCGTATAAACGGTGAAAGTTTAAAATACTTTTGAAATTTGGGTTTATGTTTCCAAAAACCAAGTTTACAGATTTTTGTTGTTCAATGACCAATAGTAAAATTTGATGGGCAACACACTTCTTGAACATATTAACCCACTATCAAAAAGTAAATTTTTCGAAACGGGCAAAAATTACCCATATTGGTGGGCGCCAAAAAGTTAATATGTTGCAGGAATATATTCTACAGAAAATTCTATTACATATTTCCAAGCATGCAAACAAGCTTTGATGCAAAACTAGCAAGTTGTCTTATGGTTTATTATACTTAATCTGTTAGAAATGGGCAAACTTTAGGCCGGCGTACAAAAAAAAATTTATGTAAACTTTTAAAACGCAAAAATACCTATAATTTTTTTTGTCGAGTTCTATCAGAATCCACTTTCAGAACCTTGTTATTTTGGAAAAATTGATTTTTGTCGGATAGTGTAATTTTCTTTTTGATCTACTTATAACAGAATAGGAAAATCAAAAAATTTAAAAAATAGTGTTTATCTACAGCTCTATAGCTATTTTTTCACCTTTAATAAAGGTGTCATGATTGTGGAAGACCTAAGTAGCCATAATTTCAAAATAAAAGGTTTCTACCAAGCCCCATTAAAATTCGGGAGTCAAAGGGTTAAGAATAAAGTCAATATAATATTTTCTTTACTGAAGCCTCAATAGACCCACCGTTTTTTTTTTTTTTTTGTTAAATTTAATAATTCAAGAAAAATTAATGACAGCTCCAAAAATTAATATTATTTAGCTAATTTATTAAATTAGCTAACTTAACAAACCTGTATATGTATACTTTCAACATTTGCAACTGGTTCCCGTTTCGGATTCCATGGCTTTGAATTTGTAGATTTGTGATCATAAATACTGAATTTTGGCAATTCATTTGAAGTATGATGGAATCGCTCATGACTCTTTGTGTGGAAGCATTTTGCAGAGAGGAATTTTTTTGAAGAGCAGTATAACAGATATAAAAAAATATTTCCTGAAGCATTGTTTAATGAGGTTCGTTCTAATTCCAAATGCATCGTTGAATGAACGATTGGCATTTTTAAAGGTCGTTGGAAAAATTTAAGTAACAACAAAAGAAGCCGGAGCAGCCCCGAAAAAATGGCACGATTTGGAAATGTGTGTACTGAGTTGCATAACGTATGGATACAGTTTAATGATCTCAAGATTCCACAATTTTTGTGCTGCAGCTTTGCCTTGCCCACAATTTGGCAGAATATATTTGGCCAAATTGGGGTGATTCAGCATGTACCCGGGCATTAAAGTTTTTTTCATATTTATTTTGCTTCTTTGTCTTAAAAAATTTTAATACGATTACGAATTCGCGGTTTTCTATTTATTTTTTTGATTAGATTTTGACTTATTCACAATTTATGTACGGAATGACATTTTTAATGTTTATATTCGAACGGCTACTCGTTATTGAATGACAAAATCTCGGATTTCGGTACATTTTTTTCGATAACGTATGCCGCCATTCCAAAAGCAAAAATTTCGAACGTTTTCATTCAATCACGGAAGCCGCGATTCGGCCCCTGTATTATTTTTGAAATTGTTTGAAATAATGGTTAAATTACATAATTTAAATGTATATAAATTTAATGTTATATAGGTCTTATGAAGTAAATTATGTACTCACATATGGTGCTATGGATAAAACACAGTCCTCTACAACAAAACGCAAGTTGCATCCTGTAACCGCCGATATTATATTACTACTTATAGTAAACGATCCTATTTCCATTACTGCTCGATAAGCCAAATTTCTAGGTCTGAAAAAAAAAATAAAAAAAAGTTTTAATAAAAGTTACAACAGGATGGGGTTAAACCAAATTTGATTGAAACGATTGACCCTTTCTGTATCTCTTTTGAACCAGTTCAGTGACCGACTGCTTTAAACCAGTCAAATGAGTTATCACTTTGCGGCACAAAAAAAAATTGAATTTCGCAGAACCAATACCTTCATACAATGCACGTTGCAGGATAATTAATTTGCAATTATTAAATGATAGGAGATTAATTCTATCTTTAATGTTTGTTTATGATGTTATCTGTGGTAATGTTGATTGTCCTATGTTACTTGAGCTTATCACTTTTAATGTACCAGCTAAAAATCTTCGCCATACAAATTTATTTGCTATAAAAGCCCATAAGACTAATTATGCCTTGAATGAGCCTATTTGCAGGGTGTTAACTCAATTTAATAAAATAAATGAGTCAATAGATCTCGGGTTTCATGGTCCAAACAATGTTTTAAAAATGTATTAATTAATTATTACTCATAGTACTAAGTTAAATTTATTTGTATCTAGTCTGTAAGGATTTCTGTTATCCATAGACAATAAATAAATAAATAAAATGTAAAATAATACTAGTGCAAGAACCAAATAAATGTCTGTGCGGAATTACTTGGGGGCTGCTCCAGCACACAGTACAAAGTGCTGTCAAATGGGAAGTTTAGTAGAAATAGTTGTCCCATAGTCTTTGCTTTTCCTTTCTTACGACTTTTTTCCGCCACCACCTTCAAGAAAGCAAATAGAAGTTGTTTGATATGCGGAATTTTATAATTTGAATAAGCAAATGCACAGAGCACTATTTAACCCTTTCCTGCTCATGCTGTCATGCTGCCATATATGAACCACTTTAGACGGTAATAGGAGCGCCATCTTACATCCAAAACACAATATGGGTTTCGAAGATTGTACCTTTCTTTATGATGAGCATATATAACAGTATTAAAAAACGCCAGCTGTCGAAAGTTATTGCCGTTTTTATATGAAAAAATAAGTTTTTCCGACACAAGTAAAATTTCTTTATTTTTAAACAGCAAAAACGTTAAGATATTTGGCGAATTTCAACATAAAAAAATATTGCTGTATTGCTAAAGATTAATATGTGGTTACTCCGAAATATTATTTAAAACAGATATCAAATGTTTGTTTCCAACAGTTGGGACCATATATGGTTCCTTGGGCAATGTTTGGTGAACTTTGGTGCATTTTCCAGTTTTTACTACAAATTCGGAATGGAGCGGCTTATGGACGATGATTAATGGAATAAGTATGTGAATTATTATGCCTGGTGGAAAGTGAAGATAATAAAGGTTTTTCGGAGGATGATTTTTACAGTTCGATGTCGTCCTATGAAAAGAGCATTTCCTTTGAAAGGAGCATCACAAGCAAAACGATCCAGGCTAAATACATACCATATTCTACCAGCATACATTAAACTGGGTAACATAGGACACCTCCCGAAAATGAAGCCAGCCTTTGAGGGACGATTCAAATGCAAAGTTTCTGGCTGTGGTAAACGTACTCTAACGTATTGTACTAAATGCGATGTTCACTTTTGCTATAAAAGCGAACGAAATTGTTTCTACAAATTTCGCACAGAATAATTGGTATAGATTTTCAGTTTTAGTTATTTTTCTCAATAAAGAGATATTTTTAAAAAAAAGTTATACATTTTTATTTTACTTGATACTGCCCAACGAACCATACATGGTCCACAAGATAATTTCAGATTTTAACACTTGTAATTAAGGTATTGAAAAAGTCATTGAATAAAAGTTGTTCAGAATATTTTTTTAAGCAAAATTTACATTGTTGGGCAGGGAGGGGTTAAAGAAGCATTTCAGGGGGAACCAATTTTTCGCTTTTATTCTGTCTTCTAACCTTGTGATAAATAACGTTACACTATTCCAACTTTTCTCACAAGTAGAAGACAGAAAATGATTTGCCTTACTCTTTCTAATAAAAAGTTGGAATACCATATCCAGTGTGACAATTTTAGCTTTTTGGAGACTGGGTTTAGCGCTTAATTGTTTCATTTATCTTACGAATTTATGGTTAAGCCTTTAGCCTTTTTTAGTCTGCAAAGTTTAGAAGAGTAGATGACAAAAATTCGAAAATTTTATTATTTTTATAGTATACTTCATGTAAACGATATGGTCTGCTATCTACTTTAGAGTAATGTAAAGTGAAACTGTCAATCAAAAACTGTGGTTAGTTTAGACAGCATTATATAGTGCCAATAAAATGGTCAGCTCTGTTAAATGTTTAGTCCTAATAGGTTTCTATATTTCGCAACGGATTATCATGAAATTTAGTATGTAATTGCTTTGGACATTTGTCGAGTTAAGTCGATATTTATTTGAAGTTAATTTCAAATAGATTCTTTAATATAGACCATTATTTGGACCAAAGTCAGCTTTTTTATAAAATTTAGCTACTTAATGCAAAATGCTGCTTAAACTATAAGAGGTACATAAAAACTATGTATAGAAAGATTATAGATCTTATCGTTAGTTAAAATAAAGTCAGTGGTAGCATATTTCTAAAGTTAATAGTTTACCTGTGAAATGCATTTTTATATTAAAAATTTGTTCCCCTTACATTTGTTAATGTAAATATTTATGTTTTTCCTTGAATCAAAGCAAAATTTTTTTTATTTCGCTCGCTGTGATTTCCACCAAATAAACACAAAGCAGAAAAGAATGCGTATGAGCTTTGCGTTTGAAATTCTTTTTCATTTGCATGAATGTAACTACATATTACTAATTTGATCACAGTATTTCATAATGGTTTGTGGATGAGTTAGTTAGAAGGGAAGAAAAAGTAGTGGATGTAGGAAAGAGTTGTGGTATAGTGAGTTCGAATCCTACTTGAAGCGGGACCAAATAGCTTTTTTTTCAATACTTTTTTTTTATCGGTGTGGTGGAAAAAAAATAAATTACAAAAAAAAACAAATACCGACAAAGGTGAATATAAAACATGCAAGCACAAAAGGCATTATTATATATTACTAATGTGATCACATTATTTTGTAAAGGTTTGTGGCTTAGTGAGTTAAAAGTAGAGTAAAGTTGTGATTGTGCACAGAAATTCTGAGTTTTTTTGGTGCCATGAGTTCGAATCCCACTACAGGTGAACCCACTAAGTGATTCTTTTTTTATACAAATAATTAATTTTTTTTATACTAATATATAAAACTGTAACTTGATTTCATGGGCATATGCCCATCAATAACTCAGATAATTTTTGGGTATATCTCCACAACCAAAGCTTTAGTACAAGGATGTTAATTGGCAATGTAATGACGCAGGAAAAAGGTCTGTGAAATTGAAAAAAGGGGACATGGCATCTCCTATATAATCTGAGTTTTAGCTATGGAATATCTCAGTATTCATTTGTGGCACGTCTCCAAAAAACGTTATTTGTCAATGGCATTCTATGAAAAAATATGGATAGGCGTGGCCTTTTCAGTTCAACTCTAATGCTTTTATATATATTTCTTAGAAACTATTTTTAGTTCAGTACTAAGATTTGGAATGATAATATGATTTGTAAAGTATGGGTAGACTTGAGTTAGTGACTGTTCCACCTCGGTTTTATGAGATATATTTACTAAATTATTTGTGGTTAGAGAGCTTTGATTGCCAATGAAAAATGCTAGAAAAAAAATAAATGGAATAAATAAAATATGCATGACACCTCCCATGCGAAGAAAATGTTTGAAACTGTATACCTGAGAAACTATTGCAAAGAACACACTGGCAGTTTGTGTGTAAAGGCGGATGGTTAGTAGTAGTTGTTGGGCAGAATGTGGAATTGTTTTGGCATACAAAGAAAATGCTTCAAAAGGTACATATGTATCTCTGCCTTACTTTGCTAAGGCCCTAACATCAGTTTTTCAGTATAGAGTTTTCGATGGATTATGATAAGAAATGTGCCCTGTACCGAAAATTTTAGAAACCTACACTGAAAACTTGCAATCTTTTCTTTTAGTTTAAATTACAAATTCTCGAAACAGTATTTCAAATACAAAAATATTTTTTGCTTCTCCTGTAAAATTTGAAAAATGCATGTTAGGGGTTTAGCAAATTAAGGCAGCGATATGGGGAACCATAATAAGGCAAGCAATCAAAATTTAGTTGTAAAGGATGTATGTTGATAGTTATTAGAGAGCCATAGCAAGAATAATAATGAAGGTTTGTATGCTAAGATGGGATGTTGATAGCAATAACTGAGAAGAATGTTGACACCATTAAACACGTGAAATGTAAATGTAAATGATATGAATGATTAGTGCAATGATTTGATTTTGATCGGAGACTCGCACGCTCATATATAGATATATCTCTCGCAAAAGTTTTAGATGTTGTAATTTTTGCATTACCCCTACTTTGCCAGGTCCAGACAACGAAGCTGGGCGAAGCTAGTTTTAAATAATTAATCGGAAACATGAACTGCCAAATTTGAAAAAAAAATTTCCATAATAAAAATATTAAAAAAGAAGAAGGCATGCTTCTAAGTTCATACCTATATATAATAGATGTCAGAAAATCTGATTAATATCTAGGTAATATAAGTGTCAAAGAAGAATGGCAAAAAGTATATAAAACGGTAATGATAGTTCCTTTCAGTTCAGTGAAAACAATTGTCTTGTAATTCTCATTTACTTTATATACAATAGAATGTTGAAATGAGGGAACTATCACAAAGATCACTGATGAGGAACCGTAGCGGATTCCGAAACGATCTGCAAGTTCTATGCACTTTAAGCCTATTAGTTTTAAATAACACAGTGCAACAACCAAAATGGGAATGGGATGAAACCAAAAACAAATGAAAGTTGACGTTTTCCATAACTTGAAAATAAGAAAATATGCTTTGTAACAACATTAGGTATATATTTTAGAATAATACCAACATCAAATTTCTGAGCCTCAAAACAGTAAAAATACCTTTTCCTATGAAAATACATAAAAATTAGAAGAAACAAATGTATGACAGCGCCATCTAGTGTAGATCCTATATAAAACAAAATATCAAAAATGGATTCTTCAAATCAAGAAACAGAATAATAAAGAAATAAGCATTATTCTAAAAAAAATTTCCAAATTAAAAATGTTTAGAAAATAAAAGATCATTGTACATTAAAATTAGTATAATTTTTTTAGAAAAAAAAATTTGTTCGAAAATATAATCAATGAAATGAGATTCATTATCTTAATGTACAGATTTATACAAAATTCATTATGATGCACCATACACATTGACGACGGCAGCTACACGACTACATCTGTCAAATTATAAAAACAACATATTCTTATGGAGACGATTATTTTGGCGGGCGACGACACGACCACCGACCACAATTGTGGCTGTAGCCAATTTTAAATCTATTTCTAAATTGGCAAGCGACAGAGAGAGAAGAGAGTTTGCTTTTGTTGTTTTGGCTGTGTTTGCTGAAGTTGGTGCCGCTTCCATTGTGTTTAGTAGCTGAATACACGGCATACAATTTTTGGTTCAGTGTGGCGAATCAGGCAATTTAATTTTAAATTAAATCAGGTTCGGATTCTACATCAAAATAAATAAATAACTATTACCTGTAATCAATGACGCAGTCCCACATATGTAGTTGGATTTCGGTGATAATACCAAACGGATTGTAGCCTTCAATTGGGTAATCCTAAAAAATGAGAATTCAATAATTTTTGATAAAAAAGTCGATATACATATTTTTGATTTATTCTGAAAAAAAAACAATATAATTTTTTATGATGTGCGAACCTCACAATTTTTTATGCAGATAAACTAAAAAATTAAGTTGACACTTCTGAAATGAAAAAATTTTATTCCCAAAATCTTAACAAACTTTTTATGTAGTACATTATGGGACCGATGAAAAATCTATCGGGCCCAATTTCGAAAAATCGGCTATCTCGGTTTGAACCCAAAAGTATATGGGTTTAAAGTATATGGGTTTACTCTCCATAAATCACCCATCATTTTCCATACACAGGATATTTTAATTGGGCGAAAGATCTGGCTGTGCGAGCGTCGAAAGTTGCAATATCTTGTCTGTAGTAGTTATTAACTTTGATGAAAAGGTGTTATACACCAGTGGCGGAAAAAATAAAAATTCTCCATATGAACCAAAACGCCAAAACGCGGGCTGGAGCGTTTTTTTCTCGTTCGTGTATCGTTTTTTTTTTTTTTGGTTATTTATAAACTTTATTTCGATGACTAACAATTTCAAAGGTATGGCCATGTGAAAACTTACTGGTACTGGTACGGGATACGGGGAAACCCTGTTCTTGTTGCAAAGCATTTCACAATTTCTATGATCTATTTCCCAAGTAAAGGAACGTGGAAAATATAACAATAGGATACATTTATTCGGTTTTAGATTATCTTATAATGGGTCTCGAGAATTAATACAATTTTAAGAATAATTTAAGGTCGCTGATTCCTACCCTGTATTCAAATTTTCTCTTTCCTATCTGGGATTTTCTTTATATCAACCCGAAACCTATAATTTTTTTTTTTTTTGGTGGATTCAATTCTCTACCTAAGAATAGACCCCGTTGAACTGGTACTTGAGTCACGTATATAAGCAATAAATCACCGAAATGATCCATTTTATTTAGAACGCATTTGGACATTTTTTTTAGAATTTAACCCCATCTGGGAATCGAACCTGAGGCAGATGGAACTTCAGTCAAGCACTCATCCATGAAGTAACCTTTGTTGAACGCCGTCGAGCTGTTTCTGAACTAGATTAGCAGCTTCTGTAGGAAATTAATTTGACGCTAAAATGGCAGTATCGTCTGGATAAGTAGCTATAGTAACACCATCAGTTTCAGGCAAGTCGCAGGTAAAAATCGAATAAAGAGCAGGGCCCAGAACACTGCCCTATGGCACTCTTGCTTTCACTTGACATTTGGCTGATGTTTCATCATTTACTTTGACATAGAATGATAGGACTTTAAGACCAAATAAAATGGAGCTGGAAGTAAATTTTTTAATTTGTATAACAGCCCTTGATGCCAAACTTTTTTGAACGGTTCTTGAATGTCCAAAAGTATGGCAGAGCAATATTTTTTGCGTTCCAGAAAGTCAGTGACAATATTGATGATATTGCTTAGGAGTACCGTGCTTATGACGATTGGTGATTCGGAACTATATTCTTATTTTCTTGTATTATTAGCAATCTACTACTTCGAATATTTTCGAGAATATTGTCAGCAAACTTATAGGTCTATATGAGGGCACTGAGTTTTCAGGTTTATTTGGTTTAGGTATCATTATTATTTCAGCACATTTCCATAGAGAAGGGAAATGGTTTAATGAGCAAGATTATTCATTATTCTTATAATTCAAAGTAAATCGTAATAACTAAAAATAACAATAACTAATTATGTTCAAGTGTTTGAAAATCTTTTGGGAGGGGACATTTTTTCCTTTGCCCCTCATACCCCCTCCCCCCCCCCCCCCCTGTATCCGCCCTGTATACACAAAGTGTAATAAGCTAGACCCTTATTTTTGGTCTCATATTAAAGAAAAAACAAAACAACATTAACTTGCCATTTTCTTATACCTAAAAATGTAATACAAAAAGTAACAATTTGTTTTTGGCATTTTATTTATTTTTTTTTTTTTTAATGGAGAACAAAAAAAAAACCTCCGATTTGCTCCGGGTGAAAATTAAAATCATCATGCTCCGTAAGCCTTCTACTTTAAAATTAGGTTTAAGAGGTTTGCAACCTTGTGCCACAACCTTAATAACAAGCAAAAATATAACATCATATGTCATTTGTTAAATCATAGTTAGTTATTTAAAAAGTTATATTCAACCCATTTTAAATGGTAAGCAAACAAAAATTGGTATGCGGAGTCAATCTAAGGCTTTATTGACTCTGTTTGAAAAATTATTCAATCGGGCAATTGCCAATATAAATATATGTGGAATTCTTAAAACGCAATAACTTTGAATTCATTACAGATATAATCATTATTACATACGCTAATATATATTGCCTTGAACATAATCAAATTAAAAAATCATTTTTCGTGTTATTTAAAAATTTTCAAATACAACCAATTTGCTAAAAAGCTATCTAATATAAAAATAATTTCTTCTGCGTATCGCCAGTCGACTATATAAAAGAACACAAATGCAGTAGGGGTGTTCATTATGGCGAATACATACAAAAAGTGCCATCTTGAGGATAATGGCCATGAAACAGTCAAATCTCCCACATTCACCGCACAACTGTAAATCCATTAAATGTCAGCCTTGACACAAAGCGGATGCAGTATGGAGAAAAACGCTTATCTTGAGCAACGTCAAAAAGATGGCAACCCCATCAACTCAAGATCATCTGCGGTAGGATAATCACCACCTCAGATGATAACAAAATGATTAATGAAACTAATACTAGGCACGATGCTTAGTAGCAGCCCTAAGCTCGCAAAATAAAGTAAGTTATACCCTTTTCGCGGTTTTGTTTGCATGTGATTTAGGCGTGGTAATAATGCGATCGTTATATTTTTTCTCGCAATGATTTTTAATGACCCCATGAGCGAATTAGCCGAATTTCAGAATTTTGGGCAGCTAAAAACGGATTTGGGCCCATAGTGTAGTGTGTGATTTGCAATATTGGAGCATAATTTCAATAAAAATAAAGCGTACTTTAACTAAACTACACTTTTATTCCAGTCGAAACTAAAGTATAATTTAATCCTTTTATGCCCTATACGTAACATTCGACTTAATATGACATAAAATACTAAAAAAAAACACATCTTTGTATTTTTTATTGTAAAGGATTTTCCATTAGGGATATAACGATTTCGTATCTGTATATGAACGCACCTTTAAACTTTTTTAATGAACTGTCACTGCCAAAAGGTTAGTTAAAGCACTGAGCATATAAAAGTATAGAGACCTCAAATAGCCAAAAAAGTTGTTTCACTAAAAACTTGTAGCCTGACTCCCAATCATGCTTCGTAGCATTTCGGTGGCATACCAAACACAATATTGTGTTTTGTTTCATTTCAATAGTCGTCATTTGAAATTATCAATCATTATGTTTTAGACTGCTGAAGTGTATGCACGGTGGTGGATTATACGCGCAGCAGTGCGTTATTTGTATTGGAATATATGTATGTTGCTTCATTTCAGTATGTGTGTGTGTTTACGTAGGAATAAATAAATGATTTTATATTTGAGAAGTTTTGTCTTTTCTGTTTATGAACGCAATAGCTTTGCATGATCGTATTGTACATTGTATGTGCAGAGAACATTTTTCTATATGAGCAATATTGGGTTATTATGCACCTACAATTTTATTTCAATTATCATAGCAGGATGTAATATACATCTTTTACATTTTACAATATTTCTAACCAATATTGTTCTAATTTAAGAATCTGAAATTAATTATTCTGTGAGTGAAAATAAGTGATTGAAGTTAAACCAAAATTTTTATATATACCATTAGGAACAACTGGGATTCTTGTTCATTAACCTTTCGTCTGTACTCTGGTGTCAAAAACGATATCACCAAAAAAAAAAAAAAAAAAAAAAAACGAACAAAATAGATAAAAATAACTTAGAGCTTATTTCTTCAGGAATGCGTTCTTTAACTTTTTCTCCCTTAAAGAAAATAACTGTGGCTAGGGGGGAATTACGGCACCGACAATTATATTATATAAATCCTTTTTGCGCAAGTGATGTATGGATACATTTTGGAATTGAAAAATTTATTTAATTTTATTATGAATTTAATTTTTTTTTAATCCTAGAATACTAATGTTATTTTTTTTTTATACGTAAATTTTAATTCTCGAGTCAAATCGACTAACATGTATTTAAATCTGATTTTTTTTCGGTTCTTACACATCAATTGTCAACAAATGTTTTTTATATACTATTATTTTAATATGTTGTAAGTAAAAATGAAACAAAAGGTTTGCCGTTTTGAGTTTTTCAGTTTACAAATTAATTTGTAAAAGATATAGAGAGAAAAACTGTGCTACAAAATATAAACGATGTTAGTCGAATCGACTATCAATAATGCCCTAGGGCATTATTAGTTTCTTTAACACTATCATTTTTAGGTAAAAAATTTAGTTTTTTGGCATGGGGTAATTTTTGCCCCAGGTGAGAGCGAATGTTACGAGCAGTAGGGTACAAACGAAAGGCTAAGAACAGCAATACGTATTTTGTGGCCAATTGTAATTTTTTGGTTTTTGTGCCATTTTCACTTAGCCGTTGTCTACCCGACCAATTAAGGCAATATAGGTGTTTTGTGCCGGACAAATTAATGCATGATAGGGATTTGTACCTACTCATTTAAAGCAAGTTAGAGGATTTGTATTACTAGTATTATATTACTGTAAAATAATCAAAAGTTTATTTATGATTTCAATAAGGATTGCATTTGAAAAATCTATTTCCTAGAAGTGTCAAAGTATCAAAATTTGAAGCAAAAGGTATCCGTACAATTCACATCATACAAAATCAGTATTAAATGTATATTAAGATGCTACCAATTAAATTTCGATTATTTTATAAAAATTCTCAAAATATTTTGGCTCTAGCGATCTGGCGCACAAAAAATAACTTTTCACAGTTTCACGCCATGTTCCTCATCACTGACCATATGAATTCCAAAAAAAAATCGATTGCTTGGGGACAACTTGCTGATGCCGCACTTAAGTTTTTATTGCCTGCTAGGGCTTTAGATAAATCGTAGTGCGATTTCCTCATTTTGGCTCTTTTAAAATTGTCGATAATGAAATGTCGCTATTTTAAAATTTTCCTTACGCATGCAACTGTAACTGGGCTTTAAATTTCACGGACGGACACCGACGGATTTGAAACCTAATTTACCTCTTTATTTGCTTTCAATTTTTATTTTCAAAGCTGCCGCATACTTACTAAAAATGTACCATTATTCAACTTAAACCGATACGACACAAAGGAATTCTGAAGAATAAACGAAAAATAAAATATCAGTATATACGTTCTCGCGCTACCTTGCATTCAGTCTTAACAAAACAATTTTACCTTTGCCGTAACGCATCTTGACTTTTTCTAATGAACAATGAAAATAGGGGATTCAACTATTTAAAATAAGAAATTGTAATTTCATTCGCGATTTGATATAATAATTTTTCAGACCACTGTTTGTCGTGAGCTAGATTTGTATTTTTATGGTAACATTTTTCATTTGGTTACTTTTGGCCAAAAAAGAAATTAATTTTTTTACCGAAAAATGACATTGTTAAAGAAACTAATAAGTTTTTTATTCCTTTCATTAAACCCAAGGGCATTAATGATAGTCGATTTCAGATTCTTCAATTAGAACAATATTGGTTAGAAATATTGTAAAATGTAAAAGATATATATTACATCCTGCTATGATAATTGAAATAAAATTGTAGGTGCATAATAACTCAATATTGCTCATCATTTTTATGTTCCGCAATATCATTTTCAATAGAAAAATGTTCTCTTCATTCTGCACATACAATGTACAATACGATCATGCAAAGCTATTGCGTTCATAAACAGAAAAGACAAAACTTCTCAAATATAAAATCATTTATTTATTCCTACGTAAACACACACACATACTGAAATGAAGCAACATACATATATTCCAATACAAATAACGCACTGCTGCGCGTATAATCCACCACCGTGCATACGCTTCAGCAGTCTAAAACATAATGATTGATAATTTCAAATGACGACTATTGAAATGAAACAAAACACAATATTGTGTTTGGTATGCCACCGAAATGCTACGAAGCATGATTGGGAGTCAGGCTACAAGTTTTTAGTGAAACAACTTTTTTGGCTATTTGAGGTCTCTATACTTTTATATGCTCAGTGGTTAAAGTCAACATTTTCATCATGGTTAAGTTCACGAACCACCAACGTTTGGAAATTATTAAAAATTACTACCGAAATTCTGAGTCGGTGGTCGCCACTTTAAGAGTGCTTACTCCAATTTTCGATAGTAATAATCGTCCCTCCCGACAGGCTGTGCGTGCTATATTGGATAAATTTGAGTCCAAATTTTCACTATTGGATATTCCGGTGCCAAAAAGACGTCGTACCGCTCGAAGCGAAGAAAATTATGCAGCCGTAAGTGTATCGATTCAAAATGACCCAAATCAGTCGATTCCACGTCGTTCTCAAGAATTGGGCATCGCTCAAACGACACTGTGGCGTATTTTGCGAAAAGATCTTGGCACACATGCTTACAAGATGAAATTGACTCACTAACTAAAGCCACTTGATCATTTGAAACGCCAAAACTTCTCCAATTGGGCTCTGGCAAAGCTTGAAGAAAATGAAGAACCTCATCGAAAAATCATCTTCAGCGATGAAGCTCATTTCTGGCTCAATGGCTTTGTTAAAAAGAAAATATGCCCCATTGGTCAGCAACAAACCCACATGTACTTCTTGAGACACCGTTGCATCCGCAAAAGGTTACTGTTTGGTGCGGTTTTCAAGCCACAGGAGTGATTGGGCCGTATTTTTTCGTGGATGAATATTTGAGGCCAGAATTGGATGAACTTGACATCAACGATATGTGGTTTCAACAAGACGGTGCCACTAGCCACACATCACGTGTCACAATCGATTTATTGAAAGAAAAATTCGGTGAACGTGTTATCTCGAGAAATGGTTCGGTGGAATGGCCGCCTTCATGCGATCTAACGCCATTGGATTTCTTTTTATGGGGCTATATTAAGTCACTGGTCTATGCCAACAAGCCAGCAACTTTTGACGAGATCAAAGACAATATCAAACGCGAAATTGCCAACGTTCCGGTCGAAATGTGTGCGAGTGGTGGAAAATTGGGTCCAAAGAATCGATCGCTGAAAACAGGCTCGTGGTGGTCATATGACCGAATCGAATTTCATTCATAAAATGTAATGCTTGCACTACTGCCACAATAAATTTGAACTCAATATCTCAAAAAATTCTGTGTTTTATTAATAGATAAAATTTTTATGTCCTTAATGGAAAACTTTATATGGATCAGAATTCGTGAAATCAATCACTGGAAATTATTTTTTCTCAGATTTTAATGTAAATATGGAAATTAGTAAGTTTCTATAAGAAAACACGATCCTAAATTTTTAACTGTAAAAATTATTAACATTAGCAATTTTAGGAAATTTTTTTTTCAATTTGATGTGTTTCAGGATCTGCTCAACCAAATTTATGGTAATTTCCAGGACTACTTCTTTTTTAGTGGTAGTTTACAAATTTTTTTTTTCGATTGCTAAATAACGGTAATTTGATTGTTTATAAGTAGGGCAAGGAATTCCATGCAAATGCATATTTTTACTGGGCATCTCAAAATTGAAATGGCCAAGTTATATTTACGAATCATTAGATTTCCTTTAAAGTGGCATTCAATCGTTAGTGCATATTTTACTATAAATGCATATTTTTGGGTAACAGTGCATATTTTTGCATATTTTACAATAAATGCATGTTTTCACATTTTTTTTTTTGATTTACATATTTTTAATAATTTTTAGTGAGCTGTGAAAAAAATTTCAAGTTGACCAGCATTTGAAAAGCCATGAACATAAAGAATTGAATGAACGTGTCTGGAAAAAAACAATACAGCCTTTGACTACTACCTCTGCAGCGGCAGAGCTTAAAATATTTGGTTTGGATTTATGTCAAATTTTTACTTCAGCAGATATTCCATTGTATCTTACAATCCACAATTAAGAAGTTTTTTGAAAACATGTATTAATGAAATCATTCCTCTTAAAACGTCACTGCGCAAAACTTATATCGGCCAAATATATATTCGTTTATTAAAAAAAATTAAGTACGCCCTAAAAACCACTTCTTATGTGTTTTGCATAGATGAGGCCACAGATATGTAAATTTGGAATTTAATGAAAAAAATTGTTCTAGAAACAACTATTCTTTAAATGATTTTTGTGCTCCTATCGTCCGTCTGTTGATGTAGAGCGATCATTTTCTTTATACAAACATTTTTTAAGACCCGATCGGGAAAGTTTTGTATTTCAAAAAAACCGTACGCCAATAAAACGATAAATTAAGATTGATCTCATGATTATTTACACATTTACTTAAATTCGATTTGAGTTAAACTTTTTATGTTCATTTTATATTTTTGTTGCTTTTTATAAATTTATTTTATATTTTAAAGTGAATTGTTTTAGTACTTTGTTTGTTAAATTACGTGCAATATTTTTGTTTTTTTTTTACCCAACATAGCAATTAAAAACAAAATATTTTTTGTTTTTAGTTCCTTAGGAAAAAAATTTCTCACTAAATTATGTATCATAACTTCAATAATACTAAGCGTAGAGCAATAAAATTAAGTTTGTTCCATAGAAAATTAATAGACCTTTATTTTATTGTTACATTTGTAATTAATAACTTTTTTGAGTTGGAAGAAATTACTAGTCAAAGTCCAAAAATATATTTTTTTTCGACTTTTTTTAGAAAATTTAAGTTTTTACAAAAAGTTGTGCAATAACGTGTTTAATTTTGTACATTCTCTTTATGCTGTATTAAGGTACATCAATTTTTTATACAAAGTTCCTTGCCAAGTTGTACTGTTACCAAGATACAGTGGTTAATGTAGTACTCCTCCACTACATTCTCTTGTACTTTCGTACTAAAACCATTAGCAGTAACATTGTTGTTTCCTAAAATTGTTAATGTCAATAAGTTGTAAAAAAAAAATTTTTTGAGCTAAACATTTGGGAATCGTGTTTTCTTATAGAAACTTCTTAATTTCCATATTTACATTAAGATCTAAGAACAAATAATTTCCGGTGATTGATTACAGGAATTCTGACCCATATGTGAGACGTTTCTATATACATTTTAAGTTGATCTAAGATCTAAAAAAAAAAAAAAATTAGGTCTGTTTTATTAGGTTTTATTGAGATAAACCAGTTTTTAATTTTTAAACACTAAAATAGCAAAATGGAGTAAAAAACATGTTTTGAAATCAAATTAATCTATATATATACAAAAATTAAAATATGTGTGTGCCTCGAAATAATACCGAAACCACAGCACAGATTAACATAAGAATTTGGACAATGATGCATTATGCCTCTGGTCATAAGATAGGCATAGCCTGAGTTCAAAATTGCAAGTGGCCGTGGTACGTCCCATACAAACTATATGTTTTTTTGGTATACATATATGTACATTAGATGGCTTATTTTGCTAAAGTATTTCAGATCTTAATTGTGACAGCAGAATATGAAAATAGGGTAGCACCCTAATTAAAATAAAAAAAATTAAATTTGTGAAAACTGGCTTTTTGACATAGATATGGATATCTAAAAATCTTTTATATGCAAGTTAAATGCTTTTTCCATACAAAATCCCAAACCTATTGTAAAACATCCTTAAAAATCACGGTTTTCGGAGTAGCGCATCCAGTTTTCACAAAATTAAATTTTTTTTCATTTTAATTGGGTTTTAGCACCCTATTTTCATATTCTGCTGTCACAATTAAGATCTGAAATACTTTAGCAAAATGTATGGAGCAAATAAGCCATCTAATGTACATATATGGAACCATTTACGGTACAGTACTAAAATTTCTCACAAGGACGTCGCACATTGAGGTATTTGACCAATTTAGGAGGCTGAAATAATTTTTCCAAGGAAAAAGTTTATAATCGTGTTTGTTGGCTCCCTAACCCTGTACGGCCTTTGGGCCATATGCGACCCCTTTGAACTTTTACTCTCCTAGGAATTTCAAAAAATTTCTAACCAAACTGCTGCTCGCCGATGAAGAATATATTTATAAAATACAATGAGCATTACATCTTACAGTCTGAGATTCATATAAATACATCTTAAAGTTAAAATACGTTCCCTTTTTTTAAAGTTTTGAAAATTTGTTTTCTATGCACCTACAGTAAGTAAATTAAATATTAAGTAAACATTTGAGAAATAAAGTATATAAGGCGTGTATAAATATAGTATAATTGTGATAAAAAGAAAACAAAAAACTCGAAATTCTAGTAACAAGACAATTTAGTGTTTAGCCCGACGAATCAAACCATTGCGTTTTATCTATAAATGCTTCTGTTTGTTCAGAGTATGCCTTCAATTGCATTACCATGTGAGGCATTTACTGGCAAAATCAATATCAGGGTTTCTTCAAGAAATGGTTTCGTTTGATTTGTCCGAATGGGCCTCATGCCAGTTAATAGAGGAGCTGAACTTAAAGTAATCGGTGAAATAAATCAGTGTTTCACAATCTGCTTAATTGGAATGCATGGATTGCCTTTTACGCGATTCCCAATAAATAAAAAGACAAACATGCAACAAGAGCATATATTGCCACAAAATTTAAATATTATTATTTTACTAACAAGGAGCACCAAGTTCTTATAGATTTTACATTTATTTGGCCCTGTGTGAAGTTTTTAAAATCGACTTTTGGTCGCCTAGATCTTCGATTAAAAATGTCATACTACAGGCAAAATGTAAGTGGGATTGGAAAACGAGGTGTGGCACGTCCAATATTACCTGAATATTCATTATAGAATATCATAGCAACAATTTGAAGTACGGTACTAAAATTTAATATGGAAGTATTATTTGCTCATGGCTTTCTCTTTCAATAAACTTATAAATATTATATAACTGCAAATATAATTGAAAAATAACAGCAGAAAGATAAATGTACTATATAAGGGAGAGTGTGCCATCTCTCCATCAAATGCGAAATCTGACACACAGATGGCGTTGTTTTGGCTATTTTTAAAATTGAACAAACCTTTATGTTTAATTTTTTTTTTTTTTTTGCATTTTAGTTTTGTTTGCTAATGTTTGTGCATTTTCTTGATACAAGTTTATAAATTATAAAACTTTTATTCGAATATGTATTTTAAATAATAATTATAAAAGTGTGTAATTAAGAAGAATGTGGACACTATTGGATAAGTGTATTAGAAATACCAATTAAATTGGTATTGGAATTTCTGTTGTATGTTTTTTGCTGTTCTTGCGATTTTCGTATTACCCAAACTTTTCAAGGGCCGCTCAACGAAGCAGGTCGAAGCCAAGCTAGTTTTTGTTAAAAGGAGGATAAACCAGGAATGCAGCAAGTTTAGGCAGTGATGCGTTTTTTTTTTTTGGGTAACACACCTTTGAAATGACACCAAATATTTTGAATTTGGGTACAACAAAATTTTGGACTTTTCACTTCTATCAACGCACTGTGTGACGCATCCCTGAATCTTTACTTGTGCAACTATTTCCCCATCATCCGATTTAAAATAAATTTTTGGACTTATTTTGTATCCCTTGGAATATCTTTTAAATTAATTAAATTGCGAAAGATGACTGCCAGCTTACTGAAAATCTTTACTAGCGGTACGAGGGACAGTACAATAAAATAATGTCATATTATCAATCAGTGCACAATTCGTTGTACTTTGAATATGGCATTGCAAATATTTCTAAACAGTACACAATGCAATCAACAGGGTGTTCGAATTTCGATTCATTGCCCAAATAATTTCTGCAGAAATTCTTCTTCTACAAGTTAGGAAGTTTCAAAAAAAAATTGTTTTTAATTTTTTTATTTCAAAATTATAGACTTTTAAAATTTTTGTACCAATATTTCCAGTATTTCGACTTCTACAGCGTATTTAGCAGGTGAGCGCAGAAGCAAGTAAAAGGGCCGACTGAAGATGACAACAATGATCTACCACGAGTTACTTTGAACACAGACGAAAATAAATTACCCATCATAACTGTGAGCAAAATTAATACCGAAATTAGAAGTAATTTGAAACTTAAAAAATCCCCGGAATTTGATTTAATAACTGTAGAAATCCTGAGAGAGCTACCTCAAAAAGCAGTCAAAAAAATATGCGACAAAATGAATGCAGCTCTTCAATTGAAACATATCCCAATCTACTGGAAAGTGGGTGTCATAAAAAGGTTCTGAAGCAAGGAAAACATGGACATGATGTAAGTTCTTAGAGACCAATCTCGCTCTTACTTCAATTGTCCAAGCTATTTGAGCGTCTCCTGTTAAAAAGGGTACAGATAATCCTCGACGACCATAAAATAATACCAAATCACCAATTTGTATTTCGAAATACGCACTCTACTATTGACCAAATCCACAGGATAACTATTGTAGTAGAAGAAACGCTAGAGAACAAACAAGTCTGCTCGGCAATATTCCTTGACGTTTCCTAGGCGTTAGATAAAGTCTGGCATAAAGGTTTATTATACAAACTCTAATCTCTCCTTCCAAATCAATACTGCCAAATTCTTCACTCATACCCATGTGACCGCTATTTCCTAGTTCGATGCAATGAAGCGTACTCCGAACTAAAACAAATCACTGCTGGAGTGCCACAAGGGAGTGTCTTTGGACCGACTCTGTATTCACTATATACATACGACATGCCAATTCCTCTAAACTGCACCATTGCCACCTTTGCAGATGATACTGCCGTGTTATCTGTAGAATCAACCGCTGAAAATCAGCTAAAAAACTACAGTCTGCAATTAACCAAATAGCCGATTGGACTAAAAAATGGAAACTAAAACTTAATGACACTAAATCTGTTCACGTTGATTTCACATATAAAAAAATTAAGTACTATGCAGCGACGATTTTCGGAGCACGGATACCTTACGCAAATACAGCCAAATACTTGGGGATGACACTAGATGCAAAGTTACGCTGGAAAGAACATGTTAAGAAGAAAAAAGAAGAATTAAACACAAAATACCGTCAGATGCATTAACTATTAGGTAGAAAATCAGCATTATCCCTCCGTAACAAATTGATTCTGTACAAACAAGTCTTGAAACCCATTTTGTCGGAACCAGTTCCGAATGAATCTCCTTTTTTGATTTGTTGAAATGTATTAATCTATTGTAATTCTCTTGATCTATTGAAATGCAATTTTATATTGTATTGAATGCATACTGAATTGCCTTAATGGAATTTTGTAATAGAATTTAGTACTTCCTATTCATCAAAAATTTCTCATCTCCATGTATTTTAACGGTAACGCCGGATATATAAGCCGCCTGCTCGTGATCGTCGGGCAGAAGCTGAAGAATACTTGCCCTCAATACATTAGTATATTTCTCTTTGCAAGCCTCTTGCAGTTTCCTACTTATATAAAAGTGTAATTTAAAACAAATTAATTATTAAATGAATTTATAACGATCAAAATCTTAATACCCTTTTATTTACAAAAAAAAAAATAAGTTATCATAAACTTCTACATGGTCCTTCGAGCCGTTCGCCGTTCAAAGTTCAAAGCTAAACATTTCAATCGGCGCCCGCTCATAGTAATCGATAATTGTGCGTGTTGTCGTGGCTTCTCCATCTCTAGAACTTTATAACGGTAGAACCTTTGACAACTTTTAAATGTGCAGACGCGTGTTGCGGAAAATGTGAAAAAATTAATTAAAGTACAATTCTATGAACATAAGGGGTTATATACGTTTTCATGAGTCAAAAAATCGAAAAATTTTTTATAACTTATTTCAAACAAACATACTTTCAAGAGTTTATGTTCAAAATTTCAAGTCAATCCGAATTCATGAATAATGTGCACTAAAAACTTTAAACGTAATTTTCTCCGAATGATGTTTTTTGAAAAATGCTTTTGCGATGACCGCGATATCTCAAAAACTACTTGACCAATTCATCTAATTTTTTAAAAATTTTTTCCTAGTTACAGTACGGAGTACTTGAACGATCATTTTTTCATGTGCAGTATTTGTCTTAAGTAATAATTTTTTTAAATACATTTTAGAGACTCAAAAAATCGATTTTTTTTTTTTTTTGCATCATGGTTTCCGTCTGAGAAAAAGGTTTTTTTCCAAAAATTTTCATTCAAGTACTCGGCGCTGTAGTACACAACTGTAAATTTTTTGTCTTTTTGATTACAGTTGAGTTGTTGGCATTCAATCGTGGTCACCGCTAGACTCTGCAGAAAAAAAGCACATCAGGACAAGAGCTACAACTTCTACAATTTTAAATTTTTTTCATATCCGACCAATCTTTTTTTTCGTAAGAATATGTACTATGTATACGTTATGATAGTTTCAAATAAATTATTTCCAATAATCCAAAAAAAAATCACAAAAACCCTAAGTTCCCCGTACCAAAACGTATATAACCCCTTAAGTGAGAAATAAGAGAAACAATTATCAGTGTAATTTATATTAACCGTGTATATTAACCAAAAACAAAAGTGAATAGCACAAACTAAAGTGAAAAATTCACAAAAAGCACGCTTGTAAATTGAAAACAGCATCAACTAAAGTCAAAATTTTATGAAAATACGCTCTAAAATTAAATAAAATTGCTTATAATTTAAAATTAAATTGTACAAAAATAATTTGCGTATAAATTCTGGTAGTGAAAATCAGTGAAAGTGCATAAAAAACGACTTGAAAATCGGTTTGAAAATACACGATATTTCTGTACGCCATTTTGTTTCGAGACTTCGCTGCCAAAGGAGCGCTTCGCTTGACTAAAACGCGATTGTTACGCGCGGAATAATTTAAAGTTTTGAAAATAAACTAAAGAACAAACAAAAAAAAAAAAACAGTTAAAAAGCGTGGAAAAAATTAAGACGTTTCTCAAATCTGTGCCCAACTTGTGTTCTTTGGTTGCAAAACACAATTATCCATATAAAAACAAAAAGGAGACATTACAAATTTACAACTAACAGACAAGGCGAACTTCAATTTCTAATCGCACTATAAAACTCCAACATCTGAAAAAAAGCAACATCGTCAACTATAACAGCAAAGTCAGCAGTACAGCCACACTCTCATACATCCACAATAGCAAAGTAAGACAATTCCAGGGAAATGGCGCAATTTTCATATATATTCCGTACAACTTTTTTGTTAAAATATATGTAGAAATTTTCATATATACAAGTACAGTCCCTCACTTTAAGTTACCAAAATCTCAATATTTTGCTTATATGTACTGAAAAAAGTGCAGTCGCTTATTTTAAAATTACAGTACAATATCCAACTCTAAATTATATATTACTTTACATAATACTTGTTTAATACATAACATTAAATTCAACTCAAGGGAAATTCAGAGACAACCGTTAAAAGTGGGGTACATATATATAGCCCAAAGGATATATACATAAATACATATATGTATATGAAAAATTTGGCTCGATTTTCTTTATATATTCAAGTAAACACACGTTTCAATTCCTTTCGTTCCGCGATCGCAAAATCCTTTTTTTATATGAAAGTACCACAAAGGGTACATATATACACATTCTATATACTTATATACACATTATATATTAGAAACTACTTTCGTTTTTTTTTCGGCATGAATAAATATTGTTTTTAATAAAAAAAAAAAAATAAAAAAATAGTGCTAATAGTTAAGTTTTTTCAGATACCGGTTCGGTCGTGTTAAGCAAGGTATTGCATTAAGTATATCGAATTAATTACACTGTTCTACAAATGGAAACTTTTGAAAACGAGCAGAGACGGGACAAATGCACTTAGGGTAATGGGGGGTCGCTGAGTCCGAATCCGTGGTCCGTTTTGCTCTGCTACGTCACAATAGTTTTTTATTGACATCAAAACTTTAATTATTGAAAAAAAAAAATTATAAATGCAGTTCATCTTTTTCAACAAAACATCCAATTTAAAAAAAAAAAAATTTTCGATATTTTTTTATTTTTTTAAATTTAAAAATTTTTTTTTTTTTAATTAATTTATTTTTTAGTCATTTTTTTCATCCTCGTATTATCACTCACTTTTATCACGTTGTACCGTTTTTAGAATGTTTAAAAGCCACTGCGTTTGCAAAACTACGTGTCCACAACCATTCCTTCGTCTCACTGAAAAATGCCGTTGCAATATTCAAAGGCAGAACAATATAAAAGTTTGACTTTAATTTAATGTGCTCTTGAGCAAGTAAATCCAAAAAATGAATTAAGATTTTGTTGTTAAATTTCGAAGCAAGCTTTTTAAGATTAAATTGTTCAAAAACACAAAATAGATAAATCAAGAAAATAACTTGAAAAAAAATTGTTTTTGAACCTGGCTCAGAAACGGCTCAGCGACAAGGTGCCATAAGCACCGTTAGGCATTACTGGGTTAAGCTAACAACGAGATAAAAGTGAACGATGATAACGAGGATGAAAAAAATTTCGAATAAAATAATTAATTAAAAAAAAAAATTTAAACAAATTTTTAAAGTTAAAAAGTAAAAAAAATCAAAATTTTTTTTTTTGAAAAAATGGATATTTTTATGAAAAGAAACATGAACTGCATTTTTATTTTTTTCAATTTTAAAAAGCATGATGTCAAAACAAAAAATTGTGACGTAACAGAGCAAAACGGACCACGGATTCAGACTCAGCGACCCCACACATTGCCCTAACTACACTTGTCTCGTCTCTGCTCATTTTTGGCTGTTGAACAGTGTTATAAATATTAAAGCTGATGTAAAAACTGTAATTTAATATACATACTTTTAAAGCAATAATATAGAGTACAGAACAAAAGCTATACAGTGTATACCATATTCAAAGGTATTCGTTGTTGAAATTGCAATTGAAATTTATTAAAAACAATTAAAAATCAAACTACACACAGCCACAAAAGCATACACAGAATACAATTTTTTAATTTCTTTACGTAATAATTAAAATGTGAAAACTTGAAAGCAGATTTTTTATTTTGCCTTTTTTACACTGATAACAACAATAAAAAAAACAATTAGTGTAGCATGTAAAAAGAAGGAAAACGGAATCCCTATATAGTGAAATCTCACAAAATTACAAGAAACGTAAACTTGTCTCATCCACCGGAGGCCGATAAAACCAATGGAGGTCATTCAAATTGTTTAACTTTAATTTTCAATATTTCTATTTTCTAACATTTTTAAATAATATTGTAAACACTTTTTCTTTATTTACCGTTTTACTCATTTAGATATTATTCCGTTTTTGGGTTTTCTTACTTTACAATGATAAACTGCAATAATAAAACTGCATCAAAAAATTTAAATTTGAATTATTACGTTAGAAAATTGAATTTAAAGAAAATCGTACGTATACTTATGTGAGTGTGTATATATACATAATTATAAAACAGAATTCTACAAAGCAGAATTTTGAAATCAAAATTCTTATCCCACAGAATTTTCACCCTAACTCAGCTGCGCCAATATTAGTATGGTGAAATCTTTTTAAAACTGTTTAATATAATACATTTCTTAAATTTATTTTTGACTGAATTCAAAATTTTGACACTTACAGACTTATTATTAGGTAGGTGACAAAACTAACCGCTGTAACAATACAAAATTCGTATTCATAACAAAATTCAAAATCTCAAAAAGTGTCAGTTGTAATAAAAATTAGTTTCTTTCAAAATCTTTATTCAGTGAAGATATTTAAAATCAAATCTGTAATTCTGGATTACGATTTCAAATATTAGTAGCTTATATAGGATATAGAAATACTAAGAACTATCACTAAGGGCCAGTTTTTCAAGTTTAACTCAGTTTCTAGTTTAAACTAAGTTTAAACTCATCATCTAGTTTTTCAGTCAATTTTGATTGAAGTTTAAACTTCGTTTAAATTGCCATATGTTTTGGCAGCTACTTCTTTCAAATAAAAGTGTCTGTGATTCTAAAAAAAGAAGCAAAATGAATTTTTCTGGGGAGAAATGTACGGAATCTTAAACATTACAGTTTTAAGAAGACTTCGAACAATAAAATCGCGGCCACACCATTTTCATATATTTGGAGAGAAAGATTTTTATGAACGATTCCGTCTTACAAAGTCTTCTGCGCATAGCGTCCTGGAGCTTATTGGCCGGCATATAAGGAATCGAACAAATTGGTGTGACATTGCATGTGCAAGAGAGTGTTCCATATTTTCGACTTTTTTTCCGCAATTCCTTTTTCGTTTACTTGCACTTTATTATTTTGTGCTTCTCTACAACTTCTAGTAGGAAAGGAAAGCTCCGCGGAGCTAAAATTAAAACTGCTTTTAATATTTTTTCATTGAAACCCATTTTTTAATTTTAGATTTAAATTTTTTTCTGTCGACAAAAAAATGATCAGCTGTTAGAAATAAGCAAAAATATCGATAATTATTTGATATTTCTCGGTGTTGCCATACACAAAAAGCTATTACTGAGTTGAAATTAAACTCACACTGAAAAACTGATTCTATAGTTAAACGTAGATCAGAGTTAAGCGACGTTTAAGCAAACTTAGTTTAAACCGACTTTAAATTCGCACTGAAAAACTGGCCCTAAGATCACTGATGAGGAATTGTGGCCCGTCTCTATATACATTGTTGTTGTGATGACTACATTTGTTCATTAACCTGTTTATATATTTAACTTCAAATAACGAAATTGACATGAACTTAAGTCATGACTTTGAAAATTAACCTCTAGATTTAATTTTCATAGTCTCCTAAAAAACTATCAAAAAGGGAAATTTCTTTTAAATTACTAAAAAGGGCAACTATGCAAATATTCAATTATGGAAAATTATTTAATTGTAAAGCAGTGGATGATCTCCATAACCAAGCATAACATTTCATCATGTGACATTTAGTTCGGTTCAGTTCATGAAGAAATAAGGTGAGAAAACTATTACAAAATTAAATAGTAAGTGTGCTGTCAATGATAAGAGCAGTATTTTACTGTACTATTTTAGTGGTGATTTTTCACGCAACTTTTTGTACGGATTCAATATAATTTATTTTTTTTTTAAATTTGTATTATTGATAGGGGAAAGGCATGAGGTTAAAACGGCATGCAGGTTGAGACAGTCCAATATTTTTGTTTTTCCCCACTAACGGTACGAATGTTTCTGCTGTCACGTTGATATAACATAAGCAATAAATTTTTCATTACAGATAGCCCTACTTGTTGCCATTCCTTATGTTTCAAACAGAATATCCAAACAATTTTTGTGAACGTAAAAAAAGGTTAATGTAATATTCGTACCACAGTTTTTGCTCTATTTTAATGTTCCGAAGGAATTTTGAACATATCATGCATAGTGAAAAAAATATTACATCATTTCTAAATATCGGCGATTGGCAGTCAAGGGATTAACTCTAGTAGACTGCTCATATAGATCCAACGTTTGTTTTTATGTAAGTATACGTACTTATGTGAAATCAGCACATGAGAACCGTAATGAGCGGGCTGCTAGGGTTTAAAATAGGCTGTCTTCTAACGGAGCCTCTCTGGTATTTATCCCTGGCCAATTCAGAGAGCAATTTTGGCCTTACCACGGTATGGAGCGCTGCCGTGGTGAACCCCATTACTTCCCTACTCATAATATCGACTGCCGAGCTTGGCTTCGGTCCGGCGAAGCAGTCACAATATGAATTAATTATGCCCACAACAAACACACAAAAAAAATCGGATAACGATTTTTCGAGCAGCCCGAGTTCTCTGGCCAAGCCTGGAACAAAGACTGCTCACAATGCTACAAAGGGTTTAAGTAAAGCCAGGGTCTGAAGCAAGCCCAGCAACAGTAGTCCTAGTTCATCGGCCAAGCCTGGAACAAAGACTACAAGCAAGCCTCTCAAGGCAATCTCTTCTGTGGTGGGTCGCCTAGTCCCTATGGACGGACCCAGCACATCTGCTGCAGCCTCTGGCCAAGCCTAGGCAAACTCCTACTAACGTCACAAGCCATTCCCGGCCAACTTCGGCTTCCCCCAGTAGCAACCAATCCTTGGCGAAGCCTCGATCAGAAGCTACTGTGGACAAGCCCCCTGGCAGCACATCTACGCAGCCAACAAGCTATCTCGAGCGCAGAAATGCGTACCGTGCCATTCGGAAATGGGGCACGGTTAATCCGGATGAGCTTCGTGACTCGCAAAAGGTCATTCTCGAGGAAGCCAAGAAGTTGGTGGACTCACTCGCTGATCAGCCCAGCAAAAATCCTCCGTCTAAACGGCAGCGCTCAAAAGGCGCTTCTCAAGAGGTTCTGCCAAAAAGGCAGAAGGTCATTGCGAAGACCCCCACAGGTAGCAGACCTGCTAGGTCTTATTGTGCGGTAGCCAAGGACCACTTGGTCCGTGCCGTTATCGACAGAAACGGCATTGATGGCACTATTTCCCACAAGGACTGGTACTTGGTCGAGGAGAAGCTCTCGGAAGTGTTCGACTTGGTACTACTAGAGCACCCAGGGCCTCCACCTAGCTGCAGAGACTATGGCTGGTTTCAGAACCGAGTGAAGCTAGTCTCGTGCGCCGACCAACGCTCGGTTGACCTCTACCAACTTGCTATCCAGCGAGTCGGTGAGGTCTGGCCGAGTGCTTCTTTGGATGTCGTCTGCAAGGAGGACATTCCAAACCGTCCTAGATGCAGGACTAGGGTTCCATCTTCTTTTGAAGATCCTGAGAAGGTCCTGGAACGCATAAAGCTCAGCAATCCGCAGATTCCCACCGGTGACTGGAAGGTCGCGAAGGTGGGTGAATCTGTAGACAGATGGAGAGCCGCTGTCATCATTGTAAACGATGAATCGGTAAAGCACTTGGCGAGCCTGGGGGGTGTGATCAACTTCGGTTTCACATCCCTTACATTTCACGTGTACAAACAGGACGTCAGTGCCACCGATTTATCACCGGGTTCATCGGCTGATACCGAAGCAGCCCAGACATGCAGCATACCGTTAGACGAGGCTGCCATGTCAGTATGTAGCGATGCGTGCAGCGATACGTCAGACGGCGCCGCACCATCAATAACCCTTAGTGTAGATCTCTATCTGGACGATCTTTATCTGGAAGATAGTCTGTCGGGCTCCGACGATGACGTGAATTTAACGGTCGTCGGCGCTCTTGATCTGAATCCTTCAGATGAGAGCGCTCCAGATAAATCTACACCACAGTAAAGCGGCTTCTGCCGCATTACTACTTCGCTTGTCGCAGACAAGCGAACAAATGATCCTCATCCAGGAACCCTGGGTCGTCAAAAACCGGGTTTGTGGATTGGGGATCACTGGCTATAGGTTGCTATATGTCACAGACAAAGGTAAACCAAGGTCATGCATCCTAGTCAATAGGAAATTAACGCATTCATATTATCTGCTTACAGTAACGCGGATAATGTTGTGATTGCAATTGAACAACGAGGCCGCACCATATGGGTGGCATCATCTTATATGGCGCATGACACTGCAGAAGCACCACCACCGCCAAAAAACTTCGAAAGCCACCGTCGATGCAGAGTTGATGAAGATCGCTCTCGTGATCGGCGCTGACGCAAATGCACATCATGCGGTGTGGAATAGCACCGACACAAATAAAAGAGGTGAGTCGCTTATTGAATTTATCATGAGCAAAAATCTTAGAATATGCAATCAGGGAGATACACCAACCTTTCAGGTTGCCAATCGATCTGAAGTATTAGATATCACTATAGCCAATGCAAGAGCTGACGGCTATATTACTTCTTGGAGAGTAAAATTCTTTCTCTGATCACAAATATATCACATTCGATATTGACTTGTGTGAAGGGGAACCTATACGCTATCGGAATCGTAGAAGAACAAACTGGGGTGTATTCAGAACATCCCTAATTGTTCGACTACCAAACGATCCGCCAAGCAATATTGACTCTATACAACAATTAGATAGTGTGGTAGAGACACTTACATCCGCTTGTGAAACAGCGACAAATACATCCTGCCCATTTAGAACTTCTAGAGGCAAGTCGAAACCACCATGGTGGTCCACAAGCATTGCCGCTAGAAGGAAGGAATGTGGCAGACTTTACAATGCAGCTAAAAGGCAGAATGGCTGGAATGCATATAAAGAATGCATTCGCCAATTTAAGAGAGAAATTCGAACCGCAAAAAAGTCCTCCTGGGAAACTTTTTGCGGCAAGATAGAAAGTAACTCACAATCAAGTCGGTTGAGAAGAATCCTCTCCACTAGCCCAAACATGCCATCGTTCATAGCGAAAGCCGACGGTAGCTGGACTACATCTAGTGCAGAGACAATTGAACTCCTGGTCGACACACACTTTCCATGCTGCAGGAAGACAGTAAATCCAACTTCTGCTGGGAATACTATCTCTAAACGTGTACCACCCGATATAATTTCCTTAGATAGGATACGATGGGCAATACACACTTTCAAGCCTTTCAAGTCTCCTGGACCTGACGGCATAATACCTGCAGAAATGCAAAACGTAGATGACGTATTCACTGCTTGGTTAAGTCCCATTTTCGAGGCAAGCTTACGTCTCACATACATACCAAAGCAATGGACTGAAGTGAGCGTAGTTTTCATACCGAAAGGGGGTAAACCATCTCACACAAAAGCGAAGGACTTTAGACCAATAAGCCTCACATCTTTTTTATTAAAGGTACTAGAAAGATTAACAGATACATATATCAGGACGAATATCCAAATGGAACTGACACTCTCCCAGCATGCCTATATGAAGGGCAGATCTGTTGAGATAGCGTTACATGAATTAGTGCAGTCGATTGAAAAATCTCTACACTTCAAAGAATTTGCACTTGCAGCCTTCCTCGATATAGAAGGTGCATTCAATAACATCCTCCCATCAGCTATCACTTCAGTACTGATTGATCTCGGGGGGGATGACTCTATTGCGGCCTTTGTCGACACTCTATTAACGAATAGGATCATTAACGCAAAGTTAGGAACCTCTTCCATTAGAAGGTTTGCGGTCAGAGGCACTCCGCAAGGTGGTGTCCTCTCTCCACTCCTCTGGAACATTGCTGTAAATGATCTCCTAACGAAACTTGAAAAAACAAGGTGCAAAGTAATTGCCTATGAGGATGATGTTGTCATCGCCGCTTCCGGGAAATTTCTTTGTACACTAGTAGACTTATTGCAACGAGCTCTGAATCTCCTGTCGTCCTGGTGCAATCACCGAGGACTATCGGTCAATGCATCCAAGACGGAATTAGTTCTATTCACTCGAAAGCACTCTATACCCAATTTCGATCCACCAACTCTAAATGGTAGTTCACTTATTGTCTCGGGACAAGCCAAATACCTTGGCCTCATCCTAGACAGGAAACTCAACTGGCGTGCCAACACGTCAGAAAGAGTACGTAAAGCCACAATAGCTCCCTATGCTTGCAGGTCAGCTATAGGCAAGAAATGGGGGTTACAACCCAAGGTAATCATGTGGTTGTACACCAGTGTCATACGTCCTATTCTCTTCTACGGCGTAGTAGTATGGTGGACAGTCATCTCAAAGAGCATCCATCACAAAGAATTAGACAAAGTACAGCGACTTGCTTCAATGTTAATTACAGGAGCACTGAAAACGACACCTTCAAAAGCGCTATACACAATCTTGGATCTTCTTCCAATAGATCTAGTCGGAAAGACCTCAGCGTCAATATCTGCAGTGAGACTGAATGCGATTCGTAGGTGGTCCCACACAAATTATGGTCATGGTAAGATACTTAGTGAAACTAAATTTCTTCCACTCTGTGTCGATCTCACCCTGTCCCCGCTATCCTTTGGCAACAGCTTTAGCACATATATTCCATCTCGACAAGAGTGGAGTGCGAGTAATGTGATACGCCCTGATATCATCGACTTTTATAGTGATGGTTCAAAGTTGGATGGTAGGATTGGGGGTGGGGTTCACTCTGAGCGCCTGAACATTTCGGCGCACTTTCGTTTTCCAGATCATTGCAGCGTCTTTCAGGCAGAGCTGCTTGCGACCACTGAAGCCGCAAATCTGATAAGGTGTAATGCGATACCTTGTAATGATATCTGCATTTTCACTGATAGTCAGGCGGCAATAAAATCCCTCCAATGTCCAGCTAATAACTCTAAAGTTGCCCTACAATGCAGATCGTCTCTGAACGAGACAGCCATGGCATACAACCTGCACCTTATATGGGTGCCAGGGCATAGCGACATTGAGGGAAACTGTAAGGCTGATGACCTCGCCAAACTTGGTACGACACTCAGCAATTCATTAAATACTGGTAATGCAGGTATACCGCTTGCCACGTGTAAACTTTTAATTAAATACCACTTCTCCCACATTGCGAAGAGCAGATGGAGAATGGAACCAACTTGCGCTATCGCCAGACAGTTTTGGCCAATGCCTGACCATGATCGCACTAAAGCGCTCATTAATCTGGACCGTGTCCACATAAGTAGGGTAGTTCCTATTCTAACCGGGCACTGCCTCATAGGCAGCCACGCACGTAGACTAGGTCTTCCTTATAATGACTTCTGCAGAAGCTATAGAAATGAAGAGGAAGAAGAGACCATTTTCCACTTTATATGTAACTGCCCTGCTTTAGCAGCACACAGACACAAAACTTTGGGAGCACCCTTCTGTGGTAGACTCACAGAACTGGCAACCCCTGACATTAGAGACTTATCACGTTTCATTGCAAGCACAAATTGGTTTAATTATGAAGGGATCAAGAGATAACACTCGCCCCAAGGGTATCACAATGGACCAATAAGTCTCAGTGTGTTCTTTCATGAACAGCCCCAACAATCTAACCTAACCTAAATATCGGCGATGCTTGCAGGTTGAGATCAGTGTCGTTTTGAAAATTTTAAGGGGAGGAAATTTTCATTTCGAGCGGAGGATTTTGCTTCACAGGGGAGGAATTTTTCAAAATGTGTTAAAAGTTTTCAAATAAGTATTACTTAGAAAATTGCTAACAGTTCCACTAATGTACAGAAATTTTATCAGAAAAAAAAGATTTTTTGTTCACAGCTTTTTTGTTACAAATTCAGTCATACTTAAAACTATAAAAGTTATGACAAATAAACAAATTCATATAAAGTAAAACGGTCCTTCTTTGCAAAAAAACGGTACAATATTAAGTATTAAAATTAGTCAATAATAATAAAAAAACAGTAAAGATTAAAAAGCTAAAATAAAAATTTTTTCCCTCTTCTTAAAGAATGGCATACCAAAATTGAATGTTATGGAAAGGACCCAGTTGGAGCACAATTTTTTTGTAGCATTTCCTTATCAACCATTACTGTATTAACAGTTGCAGTCAGCAAGCATTTTCGTTTATCTTTTTTGTTACCAGAAACCTGGAAACATCCAACGTAATTTATTAATTTATTTCAAAATGAGCTTGTATTTGTACCATTTTTTTTTTTTTTTTTTTTTTTGTTAGTTGTACCAAGAACACTTCGTATAATCCGCGGCTCCAAATCTAATAAATATATAAATTCATTACTGATTTATAGATATTTATTAAATATGGTATTGATTTCAAATGTCAAAAATTACAAACATCAACACAAAGACAAGCAAAAACTTTCGGAAATGGAACAAAAACTTTTGAATTTTGGCATTATCCCAGCGACAAATAAAACAGAGCTAGTCATAGTAAAAAATATTTTATAGACAGAAATTGAACGGAAATAACCCAACAGAATAAATTTAGTTTGGTTTACTTTTATTTTGTATACAACCCAAAAATTCAAGAATATGAAAAATGAGGATTTTTTCCAATTGGGGAGGACCGGAGGATATTCCGATTGGAGTACCTTCGACAGCACTGGTTGAGACACGTGAAGGCATGCAGGTTGAGACACTATGTGCCGTTATTTGTTTTGGAGGGAAAACTTCAGAGACCTCATTTTAATGCTTGTTTATGTTCGGAATTGCTATTGAACTTTTATAATAAGCGAACACGGGTAGTCGAAAAAAAGAAAACGTCGTATTCAGATGAAAATGTTGATTTCTGATTATGTATGAAGAATTTACTAGCCAAACTAACTAGCACAAATTTCTTGGAATGCAGCAAGTGTCAACAACCATTCTATTTTAAGTGTGCCAACATAACGCGAAGTTATTTCACGTGCCGAAATTGCGACTCTGATGCCGATCTTTCTGACAAAAATTAATTAAATTTCTTATCTCTTTCTCTCTTCTTCATGGCTGAGTCTTTTACGTTAAATAAATTAACAATAATACTTGAAAATTCATCGTCACAATTTTTTTTGTTCCCATATTTTTTCAATTTCTATGACTGTCTCAACCTGCAAGCCTTTCCCCTACCAATTAGTCCCCATTTACAAACAAAAAGATTTCTTGTCGACTTCATTGCAACTCATCGTGCGCAATTGGCATAGAAAAGTACGGCTCAAAGAATTTTGCAGAAGTAAGAACACAGGTATTGGAGTCACTTTGAGACTTTTTAAAAGATCGATTTAAAACCAACGACGATCTTTTCGAAAAAATGTAACCATTCATTAAAATTAGGAAAAAGTTAGAAAAGTACGGCTCAAAGAATTTTACAGAAGTACGAGACTTTTTAAAAGATCGATTTAAAATCAACGACGATCTTTTCGAAAAAATTTAACCATTCATTAAAATTCGCAAAAAGTGCAGATATCAAAAACCTTCATTCATTGCTGGTACCAGATCTGGAACTAATCAATTTGTTTATTTAATTTCAAGACATTTCGAACAGTATCAGTGTATCAACGCAAACAAAATATTAAAAACAAAGCTTCGAACGAGAATTATCATGAAGCAGAATGTAAATATATCTACATTCGCATAAATATTCCACTTCTGTCTGAATGAAACCCGACTGCTGCGGCGAAGATGTTCGTAGAAGGAAAAGCTCGGCGTACCCTTGATATTACATATGGCAATGAACAATCCAAACAGCAAAGCAAGTTCAAAGAAATGCTTACTAAAGCAATTAAGTGTGCCGATAATGATGATGCGTATGAAGGAGAAATTTTGAAGAATCAAAATAAATTTATTTTTAACAGTTTTTCTGAAAAAAACGAAGCCATAAATTTAACAATTTTAAAAAATTTTATGAATATGGAATATGAGTGTTCATTTTCGTTCAGTAAAAATGTCACTTTCGTGAGTCAAAAAATCCATTTTCGTGAATCAAAGATTTGTAAATCAAGAAAATTTCTTATTTAGTACTCTGGTTCACACATTATATTGCATGCACTCACAATTTGCTTATTTTAATATAATTTGACATAACGCTATGGCCCTAAAACCATTTCTAGTTGACCGAACTTCTGCAAATTGATTAATTTGTATTTAGGGTTAAAAGCAAAAATTACATCAAAAGTTGTTAACATAGGGACATCGTCACACCTAACCCCATTCAAATTTAACAGTGTAAATCATCAAAGCGTAAATCATCATAATCATAAAATTCCAATATTATGTTTTCTTATTTAGCTATTGGAAGAATTTTACTTACAAGGATATTTAAAAAGTCAATTAGTTGCTTAAGCCAAAAGTGCGAAGAGGGCGCTGCTTCGTGACGGAGCGTTAATTGTTGAATGCCAGTTGTTATCCTTAGTCTCTGTAAATATATAATATGAAAACTCAGTTTGTTTTCACTCATTTATAAACGAACTTACTTTTAATTTTTGATCCGTCAGTTTCTTTATTTCAATCACCAAGGATATCATTTCCCTTTCTTTATATCCTCTTCCTTGTCCTTTCGTCAATCCATGAGGAACTTTATAAAACATAGATTTCATGTAAGGTTCAATATCCGAGTATAAATCTTGTAATTTCATTGGAGAATTGCTTGGAATCAAACCTTTAAATAAAAATCGATGCAACTGAAATTAAATATTTCTTATGTGGGACTTAGTCATAACTAATTAGGAAAATTATAACAACAAAGGATACATATAAGACGTTAACGAAATACAAATTTTTATGTTTGTTACTACTTATCTTATTACAAAAAAACTAACAAAACTTACATTTTTATCATTTTTGAAACAAATCTTAAAAAATAAATGGTAAGATAATCGGTGTTGCTGTTTGGTTCTAACACAAAAAACAAATCAAATCCAATCGTAGCCAAAGGCAAGGATTTTTTTAAGCAAACTGGACATCCTTAAAAAATATTTTAGTGTTACAAAACACTGCTGGTGATACAAAACACTGTATGTTTCCTCCTATTCCCCTAGAAAAACGCGTTTTTTACAAAAAAAAAAAATCCACTAGATTTAATAAATATCTTTATATTCGAATATATGTATGTATGTGTATTAGGTTGGCCCTTAGCTATAGGTAATTGAAGTTGAAACATAGTATACGCAACTATTAATCCGCTCAAAAGCGGTTTCTTCATAAAGAAATTTATTTGGGTACATTCAGAAAATTGTGTGAAAACCTTTTGAATCAAATTTTTTAAAAGTAAATTCACACAATTCCTGAAACAACATGAAAAATATAATCGCCCACAACTTCTATAGGAATAATATCTATAGAATCAATTGTGAATTTCACAAGAATTTCAATGAAATTCACTTGAAAAGCCGAAAGTAACTCAGCAACCCTCAAACACATGGTTGTAAAAAGCAGGGAAAATATAATATATTTTTTAGACATTTTACATTTTGTCACATATTTTTTACTATAAATAATACTTAAACTGATGCGAATTTAAGAATGATCTTTAATTTGAAGATAAAGTCATTTGAATATTGTTTTATTCGCCACTAGCAGCGATAATTGTATGAAAAAACAACAACAAAGCCGCAGATATAGCACGTATAATTATAGAACACAATAATTCTTCTTCTTCTCTAAACTTACAATCAGTCAAAAACGAAATTCAATTTTAAATGAAATTCCTTTTTTGTCGTGTGTCCACCTAAATTTGAAATTCAAAATTTCCATAAAATTTACTCTAGTGTATTCGCACTAAAAGAGAGAATTTAGTAGGAGTTGGGTATTTTTTTTTTTGATGTTCGGCAACGATTTTTGAAACAAATTGTTTCTCAGCTTAATTTTTAGTGGAAATGTTATTGTATTCCTGAATTAGTTTCACATTTTTTTCTGCAACGTCATCGACGACAACTTTCTTCTCAAGTTTTTCAATTCTTTTTTGGTAACTTGGATCTCCTTTCCATGTTGAAAGTTCTTTGCTGAAGAAATCGCTGCTGATTGAAAATTTCGCAAAGAAAATTTTTGTACCAGGAGTTAAAAAATACGGTGTTTATAAAATAAGAAAAATGATTTTTTTGTACCCTGCTTCCAATATATTTTAAACTTTACTTGTCTTAACCGCTGTTGGAACATTTTCATCAAATAATGATAAAGCCACAGTTTGGGGAGCTAAGTACTCGCGGTAGGTGACAAATTTGTCCGTAGCACCTTTCTGATTTCTCGATCAATATCCTGATAATTTAAGGTGCTTTAATTTTATCTGATAACAGAAACTTGAGAAAAGTATATCTTGAATGCATAAATCATTGTTAACTCTATCAATTCTGGCTAATCATCTCAGTGTTGTTTCTTTATGGAAAGGTATTATTCAAGAGATCCCAGAACAAAAAATTAATTTATCTGAAAAAATGACTTTCCGGGCGAATATGTACAACTTCATGGGCGATGAGGGCCGCCTCACAGTTGTCCAATCGAGCTCAAATTTTGCACAGATTGTTTATTAATTGATTGAAACAAGATAGAGGTCTGGGAGCTAAACTTTTAGAAAGTTGAAATATAAGGGTTACCCTATATTTATGATAAAAATACCCAGCAAACCAAATTGTGAGAGCTCTGAAACATGACTCCGAAAGGAATGTATTCTGCGACTTTGCAGTTAACGCTCATACTATGCTCATATATTTCGTAATATTTTTTGAACGTTTACTCTGGAGCATTATTTTTATGGTTATAAACATTACCAAAACAAAAATTTCAGTATCACAAATTACTTGCTTAACCGAGAAAACGTTAAAAATTATATCCATAGGTTAGGTTAGGTAGATTAGTTGCTCCACCGATTACCCGAAGAAGCCTAATTAGCGCAATAACGATACCACTATCTCGATGGTTAATTCTAAAGAAATTTTTCTAGCTATTCCAGTGTGTTAGGTTTCCACAAACCATTTAGTCGAACACAAAACTGCAATAGAATGCTGAGGCTGACTTTAGCAGCCTCTCCTATGCTGCATAGGACAGGTTCGCCAAAAGCAGTCACACAGGAAATGTTCGAAACTTTCGATTTCTTTGGTGTCATGACAACTATGGCAAAAATCATTATGAGGACACCAATTCTCGCTGCATGAGAGCCATTCACCCGGTGTCCCGTATAAAGTGCTGTTATAGTGCGATTTTCACCCTGGAAAAACATAAGAATTCTTTAGTTTTGGAGAGCCTATATTGAGGCCACATCATTCCTGATGTGGCGCAGTTGTTAAGCTTCTCCATCTGAAGTCGGATTGTTGAAAGAAGTACGTGAAGATGTCTCTCTTAACGAAGTTTAAAGGAGGTTGAACCTGTTCCGACTGAGAAATGTTCAGCGAAGAAGCATGTCTAGCCAGAGCATCGGCATTCTCATTTCAGCTAATGTTCTTATGTCCAGGTACCCAAATGAGAAAGTTCAAGTCTAACAAACTCCCTCTTGCACTCATCAACTAGTTTTCATTTGGAAATTCTTGAGGTGATAGCTTTGATCACAGATTTGCTATCAGAAAGAATAACCCTTTCGGTACATTATCCAAAAATGCCCTACTAGCTTGTAAAATAGCGAATACTTCCAGCGCCACTTCACAGTCCATTTTTGGATATAATCGGTTATTTGCGGCAGCAGTAGGTCACTGATTATATTATAGTGGCCATGTGATCTAGAGGACCGGCATCCTGACTCTCTGAGTCTAACTGGACTACTAGCCGCTGAGACTTTGGCTTTTAAATCTAAGGCTTTGACATATAACATGGTGCGACAGTAAAAAATACCTGGGAAGTGATAGGAGTTTAAAGGTGTGGGTGGGCTGGACTTAACCAAAGTACTCAGTCAACGAGGACCATTGTGCTATACCTAAGGATAGAACCAGCTGAAGAGTAGAGAGACAGGAAAGTTATGTGGGGATAAATGGGAAGAAGAAAGTTCTAGGGTCTCTCTACCTCGAAATTCTTTGTTTCACTGATGAACCTTAGAAGCTCAGGAAGAGGGAGAGTATGGACATTATTCATACTCAAGACATCACTACCCAACAGCCTTAATCTGATTCTCAGGAACGCCGGACAGCTACAAAGATAATGCTCAAGTAGTATCGTCGTCCTCAAGACACGATTGGCAAATTGGATCGGTGATGACGCCCATGTTAGTCATATGCTGACCACATATGTTGTGCCCCGTGATGACACCCACCAGTAATCTCAGGTCCTTCTTAGTTTAATCCGCTGATTTCCTCTTAGGTTGTCTCACGAAGCACTTTGCGGTTCTGCAGGAGTCCATCTCGGACCATCTTTCTCTTTGGATAGAACCCACGAAATCGTTGATCCAACGCATGATCTCTTCAGAACTTACGCCAAGAAAAGGTTCTGGACTCCATAGTGTAATTGCAGAGCCTTCATTAGCTAGTTTATCAGCTAGTTCATTCCCTGCAACACCACAATATCCTGGAACCCATATAAGGCATAACTTGTGTTTTGTAACACTATTTAGTTTTGCCTAACACTCGCTGACCAATTTTAAGGGCCTTCAGTGCAGCCTGGCTATCACTGCAGATTATTGTCCGACCGAAGGTTATTTTTTGGCCGAAGCCGAACTTCGGCCATTCATCTAACCTTCGGTCGAAGCCGAAGACCGAAGGATTTTTAAAATATAAAAAATAAAAATCTGAGAGTAAATTTTTTCACTTATGCATTTTCAAATATATACAGAAAAATATAAATAGTAAATACTCCAAATAAAAAGCTGACCAGTAACACTAAATAACTGTTCACTGTCGAAGGAGCTGACAAGTATTATTTATTTCAAGAAAATCATTTCAAAATTTGTTCACGTCAAAATATAGAGTTACATTGACTACATATTTGTAGAACGACTGTCGTTCAACGACACTTGTTTCAAAAAAAAAGTTGGGCGATGGCTGCATTGATCCTGCTTATCTAAAATCAAAGATTGAATCAGCGTATTAATCGATAGACCTGTAGCCGGAACCAGAATTAACCCTCTAGTTCCCAAATTTTTGATTAATAATAAATTGGGATTGATAAATTTTAATGTAAAAAGCATAAATCTGATCTCAAAACCCTAAAAAAAATTTAATGGGCGGTGATTTTATGAAGCCGGAAAAGTTGAATGCCTAAAAGTATTTGTTGTTGAATAAACTTTTTATCAATTTTTTTTTTTTAAATAACTAAAAATTTTGTATAGCCAGTTTTTTTATCTGGCTAGTATGACGGGAAGTATTTTATTTATTTTTATCTCAAATTCAAACAAAATAATTAATTTTGCTGTTTTTGACAAATTTTGACTTTGACTGCCGCTAACATCATAATAACACATAACTAATGCATTTCTTTAAAAGCTTGGGAAATTCCATAAACGATGTGATAAAATGTAGCAACAAAAAACTATTAAGGTGGTAATTAAACCCGTTTTGATGAAGGCTGTCTAGAGACACGCTTGGGAACTAGAGGGTTAAGTAAAAATATTGAAAATTTAATTTTTGGGATAGTTTTATTGTACTTATGTTCTTTTAGTTAAGTCATTAAAAGTTTGTATTTTTATCTATCTAGTTTTGAAAATAAGTATTTGATTTTTGTAATTTTTTTTAACTATTTCATTTCTAAATAAAAAACATCGAGATATCGCAATGATAGTGGTTCGGACGGAGTAGAACTACAGATGCATTAAAGATACGATGAAAATTTAAGCGCAATCAGTTCATTAGTTTTGGAAATATGTAACTTTCAATCGACTGTGAATTTCAAAGTATCCCTTTACACATATATTCTAGAGCGATTTTAGCCAAAACAGTTTTCAATTTTTTTGGCCTCCTTGAAAGCCAAAAAAAAAAGTGAACCGCCAGTAATTGAAAATGTCGTCTTCTCTAACAGTTCACGCTTCTTTTCAATACGCTTCAAGTCTTCCTTAAAAAGTAAAAAAGTTTGGCTTGCTGCCTCTAACTGTATTAGCTAAAGCAGGTTGTTCGTTGAATAAAATCACTGATTACTGTGTGTACCGTTGAAATCTGTGGATTACTTTAAAAGTAAAAATGGAACAAGCAAACGGAGAAAATATAACACAGAAATTATAATGTCAATACTTTACATAACCACTTCACATTTATTTATTTGTATAAATTTTTACTACCAATCTACATATAGTAAAAATTATTATAGAATGCTTATAATCTTCGGCTTCGGCAAAATACATCGGCCATTTTTTGTCGAAGCCGATGCCGAAGGTGCAATTTTAGGCCGAATAGTCGAAGAACCGAAGCCGAATATTCGGACGGAATCTACTGCAGATACCTATGCACTTCTCATGCCATCTCTTCTCAATTATCCAGCTTATTACGTCCAGCATAGCGAAAACCTCCGTTAGGAAGACTGACGCCATCTTTCCAGTGGAAAAAGAGTACTTGGTCTCATCGTCCAAATACCAAACGGAGGTTTTGGATCCGTCGGTATAGAAGACATGACGAAGACCCCGGAGTACGACCTCTGGACTTAACTATTGATCACGTTTCGGGAACCTGACATCATATCTTCTTCCGACACATGATTGTCACATGATACATGATTGTCCGCGGGCATCAAGAACAGTGGGCACTGTACTGACAACAGGTGGTATATCATACTACACCCTACATCCGCCTCGACATGCCAGAATCCATTTAACCGGAGTTTGTAGGCCGCTCTCATCGTTTCTTTACGGATTTGAAGATCTAGAGGAAGAAAGTCAAGCAAGGCATTGAGAGCATCACCAGATGTAGTACACATTGCACAAGTGATACCCAGGCACACACTTTTCTGAAGCTTCGTCAGAGACGATACTGTGGACTTAACCAAAGTTCGTTTCCACTATACTACAGAGGCATATGTGACAATAGGTCTCACAAGAGCACTATATAGTATACCAGTATACCAGAGCTGGATTCAGACCCCAAGTCTTGCCGAAAGCTCGCCAGCACTGCCAGAAAACCTTTAGTGCACGCGAGATCTTCAACTCGACGTGCGTTTTCCATAAAAATTTGCAATCTAAGGTTAACCCTAAATATTTAACTTCGGAAGACAACTGCAGAGTTACTCCCTTAATTTTTGGTAGTAACAGACCATCCTTCTTGCGTTTCCTGGTGAAGAGCACTAAGGTGTTTTTACCAGGATTCACTGAAAGACCCTGCAGATCGCACCAAACCTCGATCTTGCTCAAGACTTCTTGCATTTTGATGCACACCGTCTGTAAGGACCGTCGTCACTGTACGCACACATCCTCAGATGTGAACTCCAAAATTTTACAAATCATTAAGAAGGGAAGCACCATGAAGCACCATAGAAGAGGAGAGAACACGCCCCCTTGGGGCATCCTTTCTCAACCTCGACCATAACACTGTCATCGTTTTCTCCCCCCGTGATAAGAAACCGTTTGGTTAGCATGGCATGAATCCATCGAATGACGATTTCTTCATTACCATATTGTATGGCGGAAGGTGTAGTTCCCTGCTTCTAGCCCTTGTTCAAATGTACTAACACAGTCGTGAAAAGCTGATTCACAGGATTTTCTACTCTGATAAGCATGTTGTTGAGAATTGAGAGGGTTTTGGCTTAGAACCTTCAGTCTGATGTGCTTCTCGACCATGCGTTCCAGACTTTTAAGCGAAAAGATAAGATGTCAAGCTTATCGGTCGGAAACTTTTCAGTAGAGCGTAGTTATCCCTTCCCGGTTTAGGATTAAATACAACTTTAACCGAGCGCCAAAGACGGTGAATATATCCGTGAGCGAGACAAGCCGTGAGGATCCTTTCCTGAACCTTCATAAGATTTGACCCTTCCTGCTTTAGCTTGATTGGATAAATGCCGTCGGGTCCAGGGGACTTAAAGTCATCGAATGACGAAAAGGCAATCCTTAATGTCTCTTCGGTGACTATCATAGAGGCTATAAACCAGTCAAGCCTTCTGTTACTAGAGCCAACCTGACCAGGAGTATTGACAGCGCTCTGAGGAGCAGCTACCTTGAAACCCGGGAAGTGCGTTGCAAGTAGTACGTTGACGTCCGGTCCCTTGGAAGAACTTTGCATTGCTTCGCCGAACTCTTCTGATCTACCATTTCACTGCAAAAATTCTTATAAGAGTCCAGTTTAAAATATTTCACCTTCGTCTTATAGTCTTTTTGCAGTTGACGGTAGGCAGTCCAGTCCGCTTCCAACAGAGAGTAAAGGGCCCGATTCAGAAGCTTCCTGGAGTTTTTTCGGACTTTGTCTACTCCTACGTTCCGGGCACACTATCTCATAGCATTCAACCAAGATTTGCCATAATGTATTAGAGGCTTCCTCTATTGTCCGGAGTTTAGGAACGACGCGAATTCTTTCTTCGACCAGCTCACCGAATCGTGTCCAATCCGCTTTTCGAGGATTTCGGCCGGCAGGAACCAATTCCAGCTCAGCTACAAGCCGAAACTCTATGTAACGGTGGTCCGAAAGGGAGTGATCTCTTAGAACTCGCCATCCGATGATTTGATTCGCCATTATAGTGTTTGATAGTGTCAGATCAATCACCTCCTGTCTCCTACTAGTAACAAAAATCGAGCTGGTGCCAACATTTTGAATTACCAGTCGGGATGACAGAATTAAATCCAACAGCTTATTCCCCCTGAAGTTACACTTGGTGCTCCTCCAGATAGTGTTCTGAGCATTGGCGTCACAGCCCAGTATTAGTCCTAAGCCATTTGATTCCGCGTATCGTACGACTTCCATCAACTCCCTCGTAGGAGGGGGCATAATAGAATCGTATGGACGGTAAGCCGAAACAACAATAGTCTCCACCACACCTCCCCATAACGGTACTTTGTTTTAACTGCAACGAGGTCTTGGCAGCAAAATTGTCTTAACGTCGTACAGTCAACCGCTTTCGGTACAATCACTCCTACCAATCTACTTACGCGTCTGTTAAACACCCATGGTTCTTGTATTAGAATTATGTGAGGAGTTGTATGCAGTTTCGCATAGATACTGCATAAGAGGGCAGTAGCCTATTTGCTACGCTGCAAGTTAGTTTGTGAGAAAGTAATGCTGAACGACATAGGTCATCATCATCTATTTCACTTAGCCTTCATCTGAATCCAGTAGCGTAACGAGTACGCGTACAAATTCAGATAAAGGCTCATGCCGTATTTAGATCGTATGACCTTCAACGACTCCGGATCGACACTAATAACCAAACGCTCACCCGCGTCAGTCTTTGAATTTTGTTAATTTGTCTGAAGGGAATAATTTGTTTGGGAAGTGATACTATTTTTCTTGTAGGTCTTGTCGAGTAAAACAAGAGCCTGTATGAGGAATTTGCCAAACACCCCCAAAATCTTGATTTAGCGTTAAAAAATCGGGTTTGCGTACCATTGCATACTTAGAAGCCTGTAGCTTAGTGGATTATCAACAGATTTTCAGTTTCTTACCGGTTTTATTTATTAACATTTTTTATTTAAGAAAACTTGAGAAACTTGTGTGTATTTGTCCAGCAAACACAATTTTTTCTCAACGTTGGCCATGTTTCTACACACTATTTTATAAAGAAACCATACTACTTGTGAATTTACTCAAAAAACTTGTTTAATATCGAATACAACGCATATTTGTTTTTAAAAATCGGTAAGTAATTGACTGACTTATTAAACTTTTTATGAAAACAAAATTTTTACAAAAATACAATTTTTGGCCATTCAACTCAAAAATGTTTGCTTGACCGTGATATTTTTTAAATTCAGCATCATCAGTTTCTCGTTGAAGTGACCAAAAATATTCTGAAATCATTTTGGTTTTATTTTTTCCTTCGAAGAGCTTTTCATTTGTAGCCATTCTTGGTGAAAATGTTCGTCATGCTCATCGTTCAAATTATGGTAATTTTCAGGTCTACTTCTTTTTAAGTGATAGTTTATACAAATTTTTTTTTGATCGCTAAACAACGGTAATTTGTTTATTTATAAGTAATTGTTTATAATACTAATACTGTTTTAAAAAATATGTGCAAATTTCAAAGTGTGTTCATTTTTTGTTTAGAAGTTATGATTTTTTTAAATCAGCACCGCACAACGTTTTGTCGCACTTGGAGCAAACGCGCTGTCGTTCGCAAAGCACAATTTACGAACACATTTTGGATTATGCAAAATCTACTAAGAATTACTATAAATAAATCGATTATCGTCAAATATAGACTTCCCGATTAGCTCTGAGAAAAAATTGTTTCGGATATAGAGTGTATTGTCAACCTCCACTAAGATAAAGGATGTTTAAGAAAATACTAATACTAAGCGTAGAGCAATAAAATTAGGTTTTGTGACGGCACAATTTTGGGTCAACCAAATTGTCCCCCACTGGGCAGGAGACGACACAGCGTTTTCCCCCCTGGGACAACCACGAAGAATAAGACACGTACACCAAAAGGAACCAACAACACTGACATGGAATATCACAGCATACCTAAACCAACAACAAACATTTTGTTATTTGAAGTTATATATAAAAAGGTTAATGAACAAATGTAGTCATAACAACAACAATGTATATAGGGACAGGCAAATCAGACGGCCGTTTCGGAATCCGCCACAATTCCTCATCAGTGATCTTAGTAATACATAGTTCTTAATTTTTCAATATCCTATATAAGCTACTAATATTTGAAATCATAACCCAGAATTACGGATTTGATTGACATGAACTTAAGTCAAGACTTTGAAAATTAACCTCTAGATTTAATTTTCATAATATTGGGAAAGCCGAGAATCATGATATTGGGAAAGCCGAGAAAATAGAAAGCATATTGAAAGGATCTCCAAACACATCTGGTAGAAAAGCTGCCCGGTTAGCCCAGTGTTCTGACTATTTGGTGCGAAAAGTTAAAGCTAATGAAGGAAAGTTCCAGACAGGAATGCTGCAAAAGATTTAGACGCCAAAAGTAGGGCTCGGAAATTAAAATCGAATTTCATACAAAAATATTCATGTTGTATAATGGACGACGAAACGTATGTACTGGCAGATTTTACGCAACTTCCGGGTCAAAATTTTTTATGTTGCTGATGCTCGAGGAAATATCGAAGAACAATTTAGACAAAATTTCCCAAAAAATTCCTGGTATGGCAAGCTATATGCAGTTGCGGCAAAGAAGCAAGTCATTTGTTACAGTGGGCTCTATAAATACCGAAATATACATCAAAGAATGTTTGAAAAAAAAAAACTTCTTCTTTTCATAAGAGAGCACAATGTGTCCACATATTTTTAGCCCGATTTGGCATCATGCCACTATGGCAAGAAAGCTCTGGAGTGGTACCAAAGTAATAACATAGTTTTTATATCAAGAGAGGCCAATCCTCCAAATTGTTCGGAGCTAAGACCAGTGGAGAGATATTGGGTTCTTGTGAAAAGAAACTTAAAGAGCACAAAAAAGGTGTCCCAAAATATCGAAGATTTTAAAAGGAGATGGGCAAACTATTCCAAAAAGGTATCTGAAACAACTATCAAATCTCTAATGGAAAGTTTAACAAAAACGGTCTACGAGTTCATAAATAGTGGTTAGAACTATAAAAGTTATATTTTTCTGTAATTTGTAAAATATTATCAATTAAATAAAAAAAAATCAAAACTCTAAGATCAACCGTTTAAAAATTATTGAATTTTACATATGTTAAGATTTTTTCGATCTCACTCCTTAGCAATTTTTGAAGTTTTTTATAGGTGAGAATATCCCGAAACCTATTTCAGTATTTGGGTCTATGAAGAGACCCAAACACTGAAAGTGAGTCACCACAACACTCTTCTCTCAGAGCAGATCCTCCAGGCTTGTCATCAGTAAGGCCACCCCTACAAAGTGATGACAATATTTTTTTTTATTCATTTATTTATTATTATCATCAACCTATAAGCCTTCATTGGCCAAAACGGTTGTAAAGATGTGTAAATATACATTAATATGGCATTAGAGAATGAAGAAAAGAAAAAAAAACAATTTTAAATCAATGGACTACTAATAAATTCCTCCCAGAACGAATATGAAAAGTAAACTGTAAAAAACAACATTTCGATGGCCAGCAGTCGAATTGCTTGCAAATTGTTAAAAAAAACAGATTTGAATTGGAAATTAAATATAGTTCTTAATAATGTTTTTAAATTTATTAATAGAGTTTGAAAACTTACGCTCGTCATAAGGTACCAGTGTATTCTAAAGCCTGGTTATCCGTACACTAAAAGATCGTTGCATAATAAGGGTTGCATAAGGCGGACATAGTAACGAGTGACGCCCACTAACTGCACATCATCTGCATATACGTAAGAATCAAGGGTAGAAAAACATTGAAAGATGTCATTGACATACATCACAAAAAGAAGAGGCCTGAGAATAGAACCTAGCGGTACTCCTCTGCACAGTTCTAACATTGACGTAAATGAGTTTTGAATCTGGGCATATTGTTGGCGTTTATAAAGAAATGAATACACTTATTTAGAGGCTGATGTGGAAAACTTATATTGACTTAAAAGTTTGTTGATAAGAATCTTATGTATTATGGAGTCGAAAGCCTTACGAAAGTTTAGAAATATAAGAACAGTTTATCAACAATATCCACCATTAAGGAAGTTGTATTGTAACCTTTTCTGAAACCTGACTGAAATGTGGATATTAATTTTTTCTAATCTAAATGTGCCACAATTTGTCTGTTTATTACCACTTCTAAAATTTTAGAAAAAACTGGTAGAACGCTAATAGGACGGTAATCTGACACTGTTTGTGGATTTTTAACTTTCGGTATAAGATAAATTCTAGCGATTTTCCACACTTGAGGGAAAACTGAGGTCATTAAAACAGTGCTAAAATGTGCAATACATGACGAGCAACAACTGGGAAAAGTATTTTCAGAAATTTCAATGAAATGCCATCGCTACCAACTGCGCTAGACTTAATTTGCATAAACGAACTTAAGAAATCCTGCTCATCAATAGCTATAAAACTGAAATCACCATTATTATTACGAGTATGGAAGAGAGATGATATACATGGAATTTGAAAAGGTGGCGGCAGAACCGAGTTTCCTCAATCAACTCCATACCGAAGCCGTAAACGACGAAGACCACCACCAGTAGCATTCGCAGAAAGGATGCTGCACAGTGCATCGACAGAAGGCAAAAGTTTATGAACCAAAATTCAAAAAAAATTTGGTACTATTTAAAAGGTAATAATACAAGCAAGTAAGAAACAATAAAAATTTTGATAAAAATACATCTCTATGAGCGGTGTAAGCCGTAAAAGTGGAGGTATTTTACTTAAAAATCCATGCCTAATACAGTTGAGATTTAAAGCATTTTACAATGCAATGAAGTGTAGTATATTAAATGCAACTCTGTGTCAGATGAGGAAGGACCCCGGTCTCCTAGGTTACATCAATCAGGAATCGCTTGAATTGTTAATGGAAATCCACTTCCCGGGATGATAAGAGAGAGGGGGAGTACAGAAATTTCGTACCTTCAACCATTTCACATTCCTTTTATGTTTTTTTTATTTTTCTTGTGCATTTTTTCTCAGCTCGCTGTAAGCTCTTGATTTCAAGAGAACTTGAACAATATAAAAGCAATTGGTAAGTACAAGGAATAACAAAAATTTAATATCAAGACTAATGTAAAAGGGGACAAAAGTGGCAAAACCATTGCTAACAAGCTCGTTCGGCCACACATTCCGTGAGCTACTACAACTAACTCTACTATGGCATAACACTACATGCAAGGCCTAAATCGAGCTTTTCGCATCCATTCATGTTATGTGGGTTCTATTTGTAAATGAATGGAAGGAAATTACCGTTTTATGCTGAACGGCGAAGTAATAAGCTTTTCATAAGCAATTTTTATTTTTAGAGATTTGCCGTTGCCAGCCAAGAAAAATAGTTTTTTCAACCGTTGAGGTCGGCAGGATCCGATGACATTGTACCAGCCTTGCTACAGGAATCACTCACAACCATCGTACTATACCAAGCAAATATTTTCACAGACTGTTTACTTTAGGGGTACCTGCCTAACTGGAGGGAATTTAGAGAGGTTTTATTTCCAAAGCAGGAAAACCGAGCCACGTTTGCAAGACTGCAAACTAATAACCCTCCATTGTTATACTAGAAAAACTGATTAATTTACATATCAAAAGAAATATTTCTCTAGAAAGCCTTGGCAGTTCTCAAGATGACTAAAAGAGAGCGTACTGCGTGAGATTGTTGGAGTAATTGAATAACCACTCAAGCACAAAGAGTACATCATGGCAACCTTCCTCGATATAAAGGGAGCTGAAACAGCCGTAACGAATTTCAAAGTTTCTATCCCAAACTAGATTCGCAACATGTTAAAAAGTCATATAAGGAAACTGAAAACCAAAGGAACCCCTCAGGGAGGCATCTTATCCATTTTCTGTGGCTTCTCACAGGGCTTGTGGATTATGACAGGATTTAAATTGCTGAAGTCCAATTAGCTAAAGCAACAAAAATAATGCTACTGCTGTGCTTCAGCAGGTGTCATGTTTCAAAAGAACACAATTCTGTTTACGCTTTGACTTAGAATAAGAAACGAATACCAGCGGCACAAGCATTTTTCGTAAAACGAATATATCCCCGAATATTTTTGATAGCTAAGCATATCACACAAGGCTGTTTTTAGTTTTATATAAATAAAAAAAAACGCAATGAATTTATTAAAATAAAAGGCAACAATGGTCTAAAAATGAAAGAATTAAAAGCAAAACCGTATCATAATTTAATATTCCACAGTTTTTTTTTTCAACTTTAAAAATTATAGGGTAAGGGGAGGTAAATTCTGTGGTAAAATTTATAAAAGTTCCTAAATAGACAAAAGTTGACTGTAGGTGAAATAAATTTTACGCTTTTTAATCCGCCTTGTTATGCTCTTCCGAAGACGACCTCTATACTCTAGTGAGTAGTGCACTAGACTTCATCCTGCAGGCTCGGATTCGACTTCTTGGTCTGGTGGTTAATTCTCATAACCTTCTTATATTCACTATCGATATGAAGAGTATGAGGATTTTAAGTGTACAAGTACACATTTTGGTAGGCAATGGCACAACCACCAAGTGAAAACTAATTCACAATAAATACATATCTTTCAAAAGAACTTATAAATTTTCCATTGAAAAACATAAAAAAGTTAGATGAAAACAGAATCGACAATTATCGTGGAAAGTACTGGTATTTCCGTGATAAAGGTTAGTTAATAACGTGATAAACTTCAACACAATGAAAAAATTTTGCTAACATGTTTTGTTTGGATGAATCGTTTACAAACGAACTTTTCGGCATTTTATAATTGAAATTTATTTGTCGGCTATTAAAACTTTATAATCATATATCTTGTAATGGCCACAATTTTTGAGGCCTCGTGCCCATAGAGACTTTTAGTCAAGACACCACACATCATATCCAATCCGAGCCCAACACCGAATTTCCATACAAAAATGTGTGGGGATACTTTCTTTAACTTTCTCTAATTCCCACGGAGTTCCCGTAGAGTAATGAATTCCTGTCACGAATACAAAAGAAATGGCATCCCTGGTTCCGACAAATTCGAAGGTAAAAGTGGAAAAATCAACTGTTTTGTGCATTAAGCTATAAAAAGTGGGTTCCTTGGCCACAGCGGTATTTTTAGTAGAGGAACAGACGGAATGTCAAAGCAGGTACTTAAAAATGGTACGAAAGCTGTTAAAATTAATGCCTGCAATCCTCTTAAGGGGTTTTTATTATTATTTGAAGGTAAGGACGACTAGAAAGTCAGGCTGTGCGATCTATAAAATCTATTGTACCAAAGCCCTAAGTTATGAAAGAAAGAAAGGAAGAAAGAGAAAGAAAGATAAGAAACATACCCAATCCGAAAATCGAGCTCAGGTCTCCAGAGACAATAGTCTGGCACTCTGCTACTAACAAGACCACAGTGGCGATGGTTGGACCTACAGTTTAACGCCGATTCCGAACGGCTGTGTGGCATTTTTTATCAGCTCGGTGATTTTGCCATTATCAACCAAGGTGTGTATTTGTACACTTTCACATAATTCTCATTCATTTCATGAGAATTAACCACCAGACCAAGACGGGAATCAAACCCGCAAACTTCTGAGTGAAAGTCTTGTGCACTATCCACTAGACTATCGAGGTCGATCTTATGGGGTTATACCACCTTGATCAAAAAGTTCCCGGAACAACCACCGTGTGGTGCTCTAATCGTTCCGATTTCTGTCAAGCGTCATAGCTTGACATTTGTAAAAGTTACGTAGCCAAGAGTACATCAATCTCTGTGTGTGTTGGCGATTTTTTACAATTTTATTAAATTATATTGTATTAAATTTTGCGTAAAAAACGGATTTAATGGTGCGCGAACGTTAGGTTAGGTTGGAGTGGCTGTCGAGAGACACACTTAGGCCTGAACGGCCCATTGTGATACCACATAGTTGGACCTACAGTTTAACGCCGATTCCGAACGGCGGTGTGGCAGTTTTTTATCGGCTTGGTGGTTTTGCCATTACCAAACAATGTGTGTACTTGTAAACTATCTTATAATTCTCAAACACTTCATATTGATAGTGAATATAAGAAAGTAATGAAAATTAACCACCAGACGAAGATGGGAATCGAACCCGAACCTCCCAGATGAAAGTCTAGTGCACTATCCACTAGGCTATCGAGGTCGTCTAACGTCAACGTGCGCGAACGTTGGAAATGTTGGAAAAGTCTTTCGACAACGATTCTCTAAAGAAAATGGTCGTTTACCAGTGGCACGAGCGGCTCAAATGTGGTTGTGAGTTAATCGAAGATGATGAACGCAGTGGCAGACCATCAAAATCGAAAACCGACGAAAACGTAGATGAAGTAAAAGAAATTTTGGTCAATAACCGCAAACTAACCATCAGAGAGTAATATTTGGGCATTATGAGACGTTTGCGTGAAGCAATTCGCCGAAAGAGACCAGAATTGTGGACAGAAAACTAGTGGATTTTGCACCATGATAACGCACCGTCACACAGTGCCATCATTATTAGTAATTTTTTGACGAAAAATGCAACAAATACCATCCAACAGCCACCGAATTCACCTGATTTGGCTCCCTGTGACTTCTTTCTGTTCAATCGAGTTAAAAAACAATTACGGGGAACGTGTTTCAGCAGCCGAGAGGAAGTAATGGAAAAACCGCAGGAAGCACTGAGTGGCATACCGAAAACCGAATATAAAAAATGTTTCGAGGGTTGGATCAAGCGCTGGCATAAGTGTGTTGCAGTCGATGGGGATTACTTTGAAGGGGACAATATAGATTTAGATGAATAAACTTGTATTTTTAGTTTTCGGAATAAATTCCGGGAACTTTTTGATCAAGGTGGTAGTTTGGAGACATATAGAAGAAAATATGTGGGTAGAGCTATAGAACGCATTGCATGAAAATCTGTAGGAACAAGAAACATTTTTATTTAACTGAAAATATTGAAAGACAGAATAATGTTGAAGATGCCACTGATGGGTGGAAACTCGCAAATTCTTTTCAAAAATCCATTCTCACTATTGGAAACTAGTTTTCATATGACAATTTTTGAAATTATTTTCAAACTTTACTTACTGTTGAAATGAGATCGCAATTAACTTCCTGGTCAATGCCAGCATTTAAAACGATCCAAGTTAAACAAAGCCTCAGGGATGGATAGAATAAGTTATGAGTTTTATAAAAAAGCTCCACGTAGTTTTTTAGAACAGGTACTTCAAATTTAAAATCAAATTTTCCTTTGCAACGAAATTCCATCCTCCTTTCGCGAAGAAAAAAGCGTTTTTATTTAAGAAATGGATTTGTGTTGCTAATTATCGTGGCCTTTCACTCTTGCACATTTTCTACAAAACTTTTACAGGAATGCTTTTGGATAGAATACAAAGTTGGATAGATGTTAATAGTATTATGGATGAGTACCAGGCGGGGTTCAGAAAGGAATACTCCACAGTCGACAAACATATCAAGTATAGTTCATTTAAATTATTAAAAGAAACAGAAAACCGAAAGCACTTTTCGTGTAATACCAAAAAACTCCCTTTTTTATAAGCTGTCCGGGTTTGGGTTATCTTGTAAAACTGCACTAATACTACAGTTACTATATCATGAAGCTTCTAGCCAAGTTTGGAATGGCGGAACTCGATCAGAACCTTTTTCGGTAAATCAAGATGTAAAACAAGACTCTATGCTAAGCCCTACCCTCTTCTTTTTATATCTAAACGATTTACCCGATACACTTCCAGATGGGATTTAAATAGGTGGTACGACAGGCAGACAAATAGGTGTACTAAATTTTAGTCTGATATTGGTTTAACTTTTCCGCTTCTGCTCGTTTTTGATCTGAATTGTGGTTTGATTGTAAATCAAAATTTTGTTTTATTTTGGTATGAATTTTAATCTGAATTAGGTTTGAGTTTTGATCCATGTTTGGTCTAAATTTTGGTTTGCTTTCCAGCGTTTGCAGACCAGCGTTTGATCTGACTTCTGGTCTAAATTTTGGTTTAATTTATTTTGTATTTGGCGTCTTTTTAGCCTCTGTTTTAATCTAACTATTAGTTTGAGTTGCGGTTAATATTTTCGTCTGAATTGGTTTGATATTGATACTATTTGGGTCTGAAGTTCGGTCCGAAATCGGTTTGAATTTTGTTTTAAAATTTGGTCTGAATTCGTCTGGATTTTTGGTCTGGTTTTTATCAGATATTCCCACTAGTTTTTGGTCTGAATTTTGGGTTACTTTCGTTCGGTATTTGGTGTCCTTTTGGCCTAAAGTTTTGTCTAACTATTGGTCTGGGATGTGGTCAAAATTTTTTTTTTAATTTTGGAATGAATTTTAAAATAATTTTGGTTTTGATTTGGTCTGAATTTTGGGTTTTTAGTCTGAGTTTTGACCTGAATTTGATCTCATTTTGGTCGATTTTTGTTGGAATTTTGGTCCGATTCGTGGTCTGAACATTTTTTTTAACCGGTTGTTTTCCGGTACCCGAAAACGTGTACGGATCTCGTTAAAGTTTAAAATTTATTGGTTTTTTGGTCAAATTAAGATATATTTACATTTAAAGTAATGTATATCAGGCTTAAAGAACGTATTTAATTTTTTATAAAAATGAAGTGCTTGGTTATGGAGTTGTGAGATCGTAAAGTACTATCCAAATCAACTGTTATCTTAATTTAATTTTTTTCGGGTTTTTGTTTCGACCAAAAATGATTCAAGAAATAGAGATTATCAACATTTTTTTTCAAAGGAAATCAAAATTCCCTTCAAATCGTTTTCTCAAAATAGATCATTTAACAATATGAATCTATCAGAAAAGTCATAATCAAGATTTTGATCTGAATTTGGTCTCATTTTGATCTAGATTTTTTATCTGAATTTGGTTCTTTCTTGGTTTGAACTTCGATCTGATAAAAGTATAAATTTCTATACGGTTTTAGTTTGAATGTTGGATTAAAAAGACATTTTTCAAGACATATTAAAATGTATTAAAAACAGTGAAAATCTAAAAACTTTAAAATAAAAATGGCCGAAAAGTGAGTTAATAAGTTAATTAGTAAAAGTTTTCAAGATCTTTAAATGAATCTAAAAAAAAGGACTCACATAAAATATAAGACAATTATATGAATTGCTGAAATTGCAGAAAATAGTTTAAAAATTAAAATATTAAAATTATTTTATGCACATGTACATAAGTGATGTGTTCGTAACAGATGTTTGTGATATGTTGCTAAAGAGATCATTGCGATCCAAAATTTTTTAGCATGCGATAAAAGCATTGTTGTGTCGTCATTTCCTTTAAATATTAAAAACAAATTCTCTTTTGCACCTTTACGCAAACACTTGCAACAATTAAAACTAAATTAAATTATTTAAAACATATGCTAAAAAGTATTAAATGAACTATTTAAAATTAAAATAAAATTAATTAAGAGAAAAAAGTGTGAATATTTATCTTCCCCTCTAGCTAGATGCAGTCTAGAACCACCAGCATTACTCTCTACTGAAAGATCTTTCATCGTGGGAGCAGTGCCGTTAATTAATGTGAGTTTGAACATGAAACAGTATTATAGATATATATGTAAAATAATTTAAAGATAGAGAGGAGAAATATTTAAATATTTTTTCGAAGTTTTGAATTTATGTTTTGGTAGGAGAAATTCTAAATTGAGTTCGAACATTATAAGAATATTACTAACAAACCTTTTCACTTTATGTCATGCATGCATGCGCTAATTTTCACGACACTTTGCATGAAGCTATTCTTTTATTTTAACTTATTTAATACTAATACTTTTTCTTTGTCCATTTTTTATTACATTTAAAATAAATATTCTTTTTTTCATTTATCAAATAACTTTTCCTTTAAGCTTTTTTTTACTACATTTAAAATTAGCATTCTTATTTTTGCAAACTCAATTTGAATTATCATAGTTTTGCATAAATCTTTATTATTATTCTTTTTTTATTTTTTTTCCTATATACCTATATTTGAGCATAATTATAAATGTATATTTTAGTTTTCCTACATTTTCCTTATATTTTTATTATATTTTTTTTACATTTGATACTATTTAGTACATTTGTTTGTTAGTATTTCTGTTACTTGCGCTAATACAATTACGATATGATTAAGATTTTGAATTTAGATAAAAATTTGTTTGTTATAATCATGAAATGAGAAATTTTCTAGTTTGAGTTCATGAAGTGAAGTAGGCTTGGTTGTGATTCGTCGTAGGGATCATTTGTTGGATTTGAATAGCAGGATATTCGAAGATGATCATGGTTGAGAGGGCAATTGTTGATGCCAAAACATCTAAGCCCAACAAAGATGGCAGAATACGAACTGCAATGTCCTTTTCTTATTGTGTTTCCTTTCTTCTTCCTCTATCTCCTTTTCCTTTCTAGCTTTCTCTTTCTTTTTCTACCCCCATCTATGATGCACGCAAAATTAAAATAATAAGTGCTTTGGTGTGCTAACCAGGTGAGCGGTTGCAAGAAGTTTCCCACCCCACTAGCCGACGAGTCGAGACGGAACCAGCCGTGCATCAAGCTGCCGCACCCAGGATCTAAAACTCAGTCACACATTACACAACGTTATATGCTACATCTTTCAGGAGTAAGCCTTTAGGTTCCTGTTAACTTTGCAATTTAAATAAAATTGAAGACACATATCATGTATTAGGGGTTTGTCCTATATTCAGTTCTACTAGAAAAAAGTATTTCGGCAAACATAGTTTCACCATCAGTGAAGTTGTTAATTTATTAAATGGAAGTAGTTTTACGGCAATCTATGAGTTTTTATTGCGTTCACTTTGTTATAGAAGTTTGTTAATAAATGAATCTAGATAACATTGAAATTTAAAAATTGTAATAAATATTAAGCATTTTTAGTACAACTTATGCAAAACGACACACAACATAAAATATTAATTGTCAATAATTTGATTTTTGTATATGTCTTTCAAACGTATATTTCATGTCATGTATTTATCTAACTACTATTAAAAAGGAAAAACAGCCTAGCTTGACTCAAGATGGAAAATATTTAATCACATATTATAAACTCAAATCGGCGCGATTAACGTAGACTGTTTTAAAATAGTGCTATAATTTTAAAAATATTTCTATTCAAAGCTTTCAAACTCGGCTGACAAGAAAATAACCTTAAGCTGTTATTCCATTTTAACACTGATAAGTGTGGTCTTTAGAAGTCATTTTATTTAATATTTTTATTGCATAATTATACTCACCACAATGGTAAACTTCAACGTCACTTAATTGAAGGCACAAATAACATAAGTTCTCATTACTCTTGAACCCATTAACGGAAAATATTCTAAGTTTAGATATTTTGATATAAAATTTGCCAAATTGTTCTGGCAGAACATGGTTTTCTATATCACGAACCGGAGCGAAAGCTGTCATTGATCCATTTGCAATTGTAATCTCAAATGAGAAATCACTTAAACTCATTTTCGTTGTCTTGATTACTGATTTGTGCTTATCGCTGTCATGTATAGAGTAGTAAATACTTTCTGAGTTATCTGCACCAAAAAAACTGTTACTTTCACTTTCATCACTACCGGAAGACAACAAATCATTTTCATTTTTTTCGTATTTCGGGCGATTATAAATATTTTCAATACTCTCATAAGGATCTTGTGCTGATGTTGACGGTATGTACATTGAATCCATCAAACCTACATTTAAAATGCTTTGCTCCAATTTTGAGACATATTGTTTAGAATTCTTTAAGAATGGAGAACTTGGCTCCCACATAAAAATATCTGAATTTAAACGATTGTATATTATTTCATACAACTGCTTTGATCTAAAACGTAAATAACATAACGTATATTTAATAACATGTACTGGTAAATTAAACATAATATGTGATACATACTCCAGAACGAGTTTTACTGTTGGAAGATTTATCCGTATTTGAAATTTAGATGAATTCATTGTTAAATCACAAAATTTATTTATTTCTTCAGTCTCTCCAGGCAACAACACTGTTTCTGATTCTAAATAAGTAATAAATAAACTTTTATAAATTAATTGCTAATAGTCTAGTTAATAGAGCAACAAGTTGATTTGCTTACAAAAAATTGTGAATGAAAAATTATATTTTGTATATGTAGAAATGGGTGCCTGCCTTCACTTTAAAACCGAGTTTCTCTACGCTTCTGTTCTTTTTTTTAATCCTAGAAAAAACGGACAAACATTTGAGATGGCGATGAAGCATCACACAGAAGAGTTAGGAAATTCGACTTTACAGTTAAGGCACCCACTTTAACATCCACCTATTGATTTGACTAAAAAACATTGAAGGATTTTACCTGCATCGTCACGTTTATTGTGTAATGTGTCACTTTCTCTACAAACACGCTTTGAACTAAACGGAAGATTACACTGGTTTACATTTGTATAAATGTCCGAATTTTCTCCACAATCGTCGTCAGGAAAACTGCTTTTTATGCTGTTGAAGTCCTCAAAAGATGGGATACGTATCGATATTCTGAATAAAAGATAGAACTCAAAATTACATAAACTAAAAAAAAATATGAAGCAAATTATTCATGCTTTTTAACAAAACGATTTATTGTATTTGTATTTATTTAGATTCTTATTTATAAATTTGACAGACTAGTAGAGATTAAATCATACGGCACCAAAAATACAATGGGAATCAAAGTATGCTTGAGTGGTGGAAGTTAAACACGACCAAAATTTAAACAAGCTAACTGGGAATGAAATAAAATATTAAAAAAGTAAACATATAAAAATTTCAACTTATAAAATCTATTGTAACAGTATCTTTTATTTTTTTCAAGCATTACAGTTTTTCAGGTTACTGTATGTTTTTTAATTCTAAAACCGCGTTTCTGATGTTAAGTAACCTTTAATAAAATTTTATGAGCAACATTTTTCTTGAACAGATTAACCCTTTGTGGAACCTCCTTATGGGGTGATGTTTGCGCACAATGAAACTAGTGCACAAATAAACTCAAATTACTTCTGAATTGGTTAACATATTAAAAAGAAAAACCTTATATTAACAGAAATTTATTTTTTCATCAACAAAATATTTTTTGTTATTAACTTTTAATAACAATTTTGATTTTTACCTTTTTACAGCTTTTAACCTTTCTGTTATCTTAAGGTCATTTCGTGACCTTTTTTTGCTTTAATTGCCCATATTTTCTAAAGCGAACAGAATTCTGGCATTTCCTTCCACGATATCTTTAAAAATTACACTGTGCTCGAACTTAAAAAAAAAATTTGTAGACATATCGTTTCTAACTAATTCGGGGTCAAGGAATTCAGTGGGGATAACCGCTTTTTCCGTATCAGCAGTGTTTCATACAAATTTTTTTTTTTAAGTTTTGATTCGGGGGTATACTGCGAAGGTATCGCGTGAAAAAGCAGAAGTTTGAGGCGGTGGACGAAGAATACAAGAAGTTCTTAGAAACTGCTCCCCCAAAACCAGCATACGGCCAGTCGCAGAAACGTAACCGCTCGCAGAACGAGAGTGGTATCGCCCACCCCAAGAAGTTGAGAAAGACTGGGGAGGCTGAGCCAGCGCAACGTCAGCTCCGATTAGCAAAGCAGCCAGAGACCATTTTCAAGTGTCGATCATCGACAAAAATACAAAAACGCTACAAGCAGTGCAGCAAAACTGAGTGGAGCTCGACGTCAAGATATCGGGTCTCGTAATGAACTAGGTCCTCGACAATACTGAAGGCCCCCATCCAGAGTTCGACTCATCGAAAACCTGTAGGAGGTACAAGGTGATCAAGTGCGCAGATCAGTTTGCGTTGGATTTCCTCGCCGGTAATGTCGCTAAGATCAGCGGTATGATTTCGGGCTTGAAGCTCAAGCTGGTCCCGGCGAGCGAGATCCCAAGGAGACCACGAGCTCGCGTTTGGTTGCCACCGATGACCGAGCCTGGAGAAAAACTGCTAAGATGCATTAAGCTCCAAAACAAAGAAACATTCTCCTAGCCATCAGTGAAGAGTCGCTAGAAAAGCTGTCAAAGGCGGACAACCAAATCCGCTTTGGCATCCGGATGGCGAAGTTGAAAATCTTCAAAAGCGATGCAGTCGCCGAGGACGATACTTAAGAAATAGACAATGCAGTTGCTAATGGAGGTCAATCTTGATGAAGCCAAGCATGCTAAGGTTCGCGCAAATTAACCTCCAGCATTCGAAAACAGTGAGGGGGATATCGATGTCAGCTTAATCCAAGAGCCGTGGAATAAAGATGGTAAACCAAGATCATGTATTCTTATCAAGAAAGTTATAAATGCTCATCTTTGCTCTAATTACAGCACATCAAATATGACGGTCGTGAGCGTGGAAGAAGGCGGCTTCAGAACCTAACTGGTCTCGGCTTACATACGCCATGACAGGGAAGCACCACCGGAGGAGCTCAAAACCCTCATGAGCATGAAGCAACAAGACATCAGCCTTACCGGGTGTGACGCTAATGCACGACAAACGATAGAGGTGAGTCACTGCTACATTTCTTACTAGATACTAAGCTCAGTATATGTAATAGGGGTACCAAACCAACCTTTATCTTTCCCAGTTCGGACAGATGCCAGGGATGGGAGAAGGCCCTGGATCTTACGCTTATAACAGAGAGAAATAGCGTTTCGGTAGAAGACTCGACGGTATCAGAGAGACCATCGATGTCTGAGCATTGTCTGGTAACGTTCAGTCTCCGAGGCAGATCCTTCACACCTTCCATCTTTAGAAAACCCAGGACAAAATGGGATAAGTTTGTTAGGATATCAGTCCGTAAATTAGGTGGTAGCAAAATTCACGAAAGAATTAACTCTACTTCCGAATTAGATGAGGAAGTTTATACATTAGAGAAAGTCTTAAATGTAGCTTTCAAGAAATCCACACTAATCAGTGTCATTAAAAACAAATCCCCGCCCTGGTGGACCGGGAAGCTAAGTAGACTCTGATCTAAGGTCAGCGCAGTATTCAATAAATGCTACTTAACCGGAAATCATCAGCCGTATAATGATATACGGAAAGAATACAAGAAAGCAATTAGGAAAGAGTCTTGGCAATCCTATTGCACATCAGTAGAAAAAACTGGGGAATCCGCAAGACTGAGTAAGTTACTGTCCACAGACTTCAACCCAACCTTCATTAGAAGTAAGGACGGATAGTGGACAACTTCTGCCAAGGCATCTTCATACCTAAGGCCTTCCTAGACATCGAAGATGCGTGGGCCACGAGAAGTGGACTAAGCGTCAACCACAGCAAAACGCAGCTGATGCTGTTCACAACTAAAGCCACAATACCGCAGTATAAACTCCCATCGCTAAATGGTACCGAAATTCCGTTATCAGACAGAGCGACGTATCTAAGAGTGGTACTAGATCTAAAGCTCAATTGGAAAGATAACGTGGAAAAGCGAGTAGAAAAGCTTATTATACTAGCAAAAGAAATTGGAGCCTAAAGCCTAAACTAGAGCTCTGGATGTACACGGCCATAATAAGGCCGATTTTGACTTACGGAGCGCTGGTATGGTAGCCTGCTCTTAATAAACAATATAATGTCAGAAGACTAAATAGTCTGCAACGTGCAGCATGTGCCAGAATAACGGGAGCAATGAGATCATGTCCAGCGGAGACACTGAATGTCATCCTAAATCTATGACATCCAATTAAGTCTAACAGCAGCGAACATAGCCACCAGATTGAGAGAGGTAGGCGTGTGGAACGACAAGCCGTTTGGTCATAGTAAAATCCTTGAAAGCCAATAGCAAAATGGCAAAGTATCAGACTATATCACTCCATAGTTGGACTTCCTAAAGAAATTCGAAGTTAAAATTCCCACACGGAAGGAATAGACAAGAGGTCTCGTGGTCGAGGAAAACTCCGCCAAAATCTATACCGATGGATCCAAGATGGATGACGGTGTAGGAGCGGTGGTGTTTTCTGAGGACCTGGAGGCCTCTAAGCCCTCCACATTAGGGAACTCAAGTAGCATCTTCCAAGCAGAAACTCTCGGGATTACGGAGGCATGTAAAATAGGAAACATCCTAAACTATCGAAGGCAAGTAAACTTTCAGATAGTCAAGCAGCCCTTCTAGCCTTTCAACTCACCAACAACCAACTCTGAGATCATAAAACAATGCAAAGACGAGTTAAACTCGCTGGCGTGTATAATGGAGATCAGCCTCGTCGGGGTACCTGGGCACAGGAACATAGAAGGAAACAAGAAAGCGGACGCATTAGCGCGGAGAGGGGCCTCCCACAGCGAATCCGAGACGGTAGCTGTGGGATGCCCGCTCAACGCCCTTAAGAGAGAATTCTATTTGCAGTATCGAAAGCAGAAACCAGATGGGCGATTACTGATTCCTGCAAAATAACTAAACAAACTTGACCCATTTACGACAAATCAAAAGCCGACGAGTTGTTAAAAAGGCCAAGAGCTCATATATCCAGAATTACTTCAACCGTAACAGGATGGCCCCATAACGACAGATGCCGAAACTGCAACCAAGACGGTTCCACGGAAACAGTTTTCCATTATCTATGCGAGTACCGATGTTTAGAAGCAGAACGATGGGAAAGTTCGTAATGAACAGCTTAAGCGAGGTTGCTAAAATAAAAATAGATGACATCAACAGGTTTATCAACAAATCAAAATGGTTTGAATAAACTACAGTGGTTCTATTAGTGGTGTACCAAAATGGCGCCTATGCGCTAATTGAGTCTGGGTATTTTGTCACCCAGGCGGCACCTCAACCAACCAACCATACAAAAAACCGTCAAAAATCTCCAAAAAAAAAGAGGAAAATTTGTATGGGAGTACCCTTATTTTACATCGATATAACTTATTTGTACACATCATTTTTTTCGGTAAAAAATTAATTTCTAAAAATTTCAGAACAATCGGCTAAAAAATAAGCACCAGTTCTCATCATCAGCGATCAAACGTTACTAAATAAGTAAATCAAAACGAAAAAAAAATAACGGTGTGAAGATAGCCACGCGTGGCTATCTTCACACCGTTAAAAAAAATTCCTGTAGAATATTTTCCACCAACATATTAACCCTTTGGTGCCCACTAATATGGATCATTTTGCCCTTTTCAATAAAGTTACTTTTTTGACACATTATAACCCTCTATGTTCAAGAAATTCTTGCCCATCAAATTTTACTATAGGTCACTGAATAACAAAAATCTGTAAACTTGGCTTTAGGAAACATAAACCCAAATTCCAAAAATGCTTCAAATTTTCACCTTTTATACGCCATGAACAAGTGTATCTTTAAAAGAATTTTCTAAACTAAAAACTAATTCTACATTGCAAAATAAACATTAATTAACACGTTCGCGGACACTCAAAATTGTATCGAGGTGCAAAAAGAGACTCATGGTTGCTCTCTTAAAGTAATCGTAATATTTAAATTTCACATTTTATTAGTTATATACACTGAATACTAAAGCATTTACTTCGATATATAGTTCAGTTCTGTTGTGGATTATGTGGACGCTGTATATGCTTTTTTAACAATATTTTTTCACGATTTCGGTACTTTGTAAATTTACAAAAAAGATAACAAGCCGCTTGGTGAGTAAGCATAGCTGTTTATTTAATTTTAATTAAAATGATGCGTACAAAAATTTAAGTTATATCGATGTAAAATAAGCGTACCTCCTATACAAATTTTCCACTTTTTGCGGATTTTTTACGGTGTTTTGTATGGAAGGTATGTCCAAAATTATTTTGTTCTGCAAATAAATGTCAGATTCAGTTTTCCCATGCCAAATCGTGTTTGTGTTGTGAAGGAAAAAAATATTATGCAGTCCATGAAGTGTATATGAGGTAAAATGCTGTGATATCTACTTTCAAGTGGCAACTTTTGCGAATATTTGCAAATTTCTGAGAAAAATTGTTTTTCAGAATCAATTAAAATCCAGAATGAAGTTCTTCTTAATGCTTGGTTAGAGAAGGGAAGAGACCTTATCGCAATTACAGTGAAGCAAATTATCGGTTAAAAAGAAAACTTGTTTCAGAAATTTCTTTACAGCAACAAAGTAGCACGCAGTTACTGTCTCATATCGATACCTTGTCATCCCATACTTCAAATGAGCCAGATTTCATATACGTAATAAAAGAAACTATAATTTCTCCTACAAAACCGAGTAAAATAAAAAATGGTTGAAATCTAACCCCAAATCCTTTATCCCCCCCCTAGAAAGCTTATTATTTCTATTAGAAAATGATCATTCCTATAAAATTAAGTGTTTTTATATTTTTTTTTTGTTCTATGGGAGGTGGGCGTGGCAGTACAGTGATCACGACTATTTTTTTTTTAATTATCTGTATAACATCAGCAGTGACTGAGAGCAATAACGAGAATTGACAATGCCATGCTACAACAAAAATATAGGTGGGATTGACAAAGGGGGTGTGGCACCTTCCATATAACCTGAATTTCCATTATGAGATATCTTAGGAGGCATTTATGGTACGGTACTACAATTTAAATCCTTTTAGTTTGTTGGATTAGTGGGTTTGGCAACATGCTCCATTTTTATTTTATACTAGTATTTCTACTGCTATTTTCTACTACTTTTAAACTTCATTTTTTCTACAATTTCTTCTTATTTTCTACTACTTTTCCACTAATATTCTCTACTACTATTTTATTACTTTTTTCTACTACTTTTTTCTTATTTTCTACTATTGTTTTTTACTACTTTTTTTCTACTACTATTTTTTAACAATTTGTAATACTATTTTCTATTCTTTTTCCTGCTACCTTTTCTACAACTATTTTCTTCTACTTTTTTGCTACTATTTTCCACTAATTTTTCCATTTCTTTTTCTACTATTATTTCAACTACTTTATGAAATATCTTAAAATGCTGCCTAGCTATCTTAAAATCCAATAGGTGGCGCTGTAACAAATTCTATATTTATAATAAATATGAAATTGGTTCAAATTTTTAAATAATTTCAAGAATGGTCTTGGAAAAACTGGTAACTGTTTTGTGCCCTTCATGGTCCTTTTTACTAGAGCCCAATATCTTTCTATCGGTCTGAGCTCTTTGCAATTAGGTGGATTCGTATATCTGGGTACAAGTGTTACATCATCATTTTCGTGCCATTCAAATGATGTTTTACTGTAATGGCACGCAGCCAAATTAGGCCAAAAGAAAGCAGAAACTGTGTGCTGCTTTATGAATGGAAAAAGTATTTTTTACAGGCACACCCAGATATATATATCGGTGGTGTCTCTGTTGTTACAAATGACCACATCTACAGATTGCCTGCCACACCAAAAACTTCTTCTGGGTCTTATACTGCTCTTGAACATTTCTCTACAATCTGCAACATAAAAATCCACACCTGGAAGCTGTGAAAAGTCACACAGTACATAGGTCTCATTGTCCATAATGCAGCAATTAAAATTCCTTATGAAATCATGGTGCAATATTTTGGCTAGCTCTTTTGCCTCACTGTTATTCTTCGAATTTCTATCTTTAAATTTTTTGTATGATGTGTGACTCCCTCCCTTCCTCCCTCTTAACTTTTCAAACAAAAGTTTCAGAGCATTCTCATTTTTTTAGCCACTTTCTTGCCTGATGTACTGGAATTTTTTTTTTAAAAGAGCTATCACCATCTTGGCCATAGCAGGGTTATTAAACCACTTCATTTTGTCACTTCCTTGCTTCCTATTAATGGTCAGGCGTTCGTTGTATACTTTAAAACCACACGAAACGGAATATCGCGACACCCGTGCTTTAAAGTCAAATGTGGATTTTCATTGCGCAATCAAATAATTTTTTCACGCGCTTCTACTTGGCTACTTTGAAGCCAAAAACTATTGAATGATCTCAAAATTTGACAAGAGAGCTTACACATGTTTAACAAAGCTACTTTGATGTGAAATCCATAATCAGCAGCCAGATATTATCAAATGCTACTCTGATCCCAATCACTTATTGTGGCCCTCAGTTGGTCGCACAGTGTTATTAGGCTCAACCAATAATTTTCATATTATTTCTAAAACACTCTGCGCCAAAAAAAAAAATTTAAATTGTTTAAATAAGTATAGGTAACAGTAAAAGGATTTGTTCATCATATTTTTTCGCGATTTAAATTGCAAATAATTTTGTTTTTGCCAATATTTAAAGTCCTATTTTTAGAAATTTGTTGCCGAAATATAGACATTTAAAACTAATTCATGAATCTTCGTATCACATACAGAAAAGTAAATAGAAGTGAAAATACGGTCCCACTCATACGATCCTTTGGTTTTCTTCATCACTTTTATTACTTCGTCAGCTCTTAGACGGTGAAATTTGTTTCATGCAACTTGAAGAAATATACGGAAGAGGGAAGAAACGACAGGGAAATAGACAAAATTGCTCGGAGGCAGCAATTTGATGAAACTTTTTGTAGCCTTTTTTTTACATTTTCGTAGTTCAATGTTTTTCCATAGCGACGAAAGCTATAATCACGAAAGTTTCACGGTACTAATCTCACTGTATAAGAGCTACATGAAAATTCAAAAGGGAGTGCAAAAATCGTATGAGATTAATCTCACCGTCTAAGAGCTGACTTCCATTCATTTTGAGCATTGACGGAATCGCCGTTGTAAGCGCCCATTGAATCAATGGTACCACGCAGACACGTTTACTCGCCAATTAAATCACCATCTGGACTTGGAAATCGTTGAGTTGCTAATGGTTAGGATTTAGATAAATCGGTATTATATGATATTCGATTTCAGTTCCAAAATATAACTTTACTTTATCATATTGAATTATATATTTACATCATTTAAATTTTTACGGTATGCATGTAACTCTCCTCCGCTTCCTCTACCAAATTCATTTGTCTTCACTGGAAGGAAGAGGGAAGTCGTAATTTATAATTTGTCATCTTGAGAATAATGGCATGAAACAATGAAATCCATCATGTTCACCACACAATTGTAAATCCACCCAAATGTTAGCCTTGACACAACCCAGATGCAGTTTGGTGAAAACGCTGATTCTGAGCAACGTCAAAAGATGGCAGCCCAAAAGCCAAAAAATCGAGATGGTAATGCACTTAACACCACTAATGAAAATTATATCTCGGCAATGACCATTAATTTATATAGCCACTTCGGGTTACTTTCAATAGATGGCATTGATTATTCACACCGTGCGATTGTGCTTAAACATTTCAGTGAGAATTTGTGAAATCTAATAGATTTTAAATTGTTTTGTAAAAAGTGTAAGGGATTTGGAGAATAGATTCGGTTAAAGCGAACTTAATTACATTTTGCAATCAATAACTCTGATCAGCCATTCTATTAAGATAAGTTGGCTTTACAGGCTTAGACATAACCACAAATCCATTCAAATGTTTTTTAGCGAGACTCGATTAGTATTGTCGGGTCCGACCAACGAAGCTGGTAATTGATAAAGCTTTGTATGCTAATAACGCAACAAAATCTTAATATATTTTCTTTCGAACATTATATTTGTTTTACAAATGATCAAAATATACATACAAACAATTTTCACCAAATACAATTTACAATTACAAATTTGTGCTTGTGAATTACAATTACTTAATTTTTCGAAGTTATATATAAACAGGTTAATGAACAAATGTAGTCATCACAACAACAATGTATATAGAGACGGGCAAATCAGACGGCCGTTTCGGAATCCGCCACAATTCCTCATCAGTGATCTTAGTGGTAGTTCTTAATCTTTCAATATCCCATATAAGCTACTAATATTTGAAATCATAACCCAGAATTATGGATTTGATTCCAAATATCTTCACTGAATAGTGATATTGAAAGAAACTACCACTACCGTTCTATACACTTATGTTGTTGTTTTTTTCCCATCGTAGCTAGTCTGCATAACAGTTCGTTATTTGAAAGTCTAGTACATGGGAGAGTGTGTGTGTGTGTGAGAAAATGATTCTAGGTGTCATTTTTTCTGAACGGTCCCCATTCGATCAGTTCATGATAGTTTTTTAGGAGACTGTGAAAATTAAATCTAGAGGTTAATTTTCAAAGTCATGACTTAAGTTCATGTTAATTTCGTTATTTGAAGTTATATATAAACAGGTTAATGAACAAATGTAGTCATCACAACAACAATGTATATAGAGACGGGCAAATCAGACGGCCGTTTCGGAATCCGCCACAATTCCTCATCAGTGATCTTAGTGGTAGTTCTTAATCTTTCAATATCCCATATAAGCTACTAATATTTGAAATCATAACCCAGAATTATGGATTTGATTCCAAATATCTTCACTGAATAGTGATATTGAAAGAAACTACCACTACCGTTCTATACACTTATGTTGTTGTTTTTTTCCCATCGTAGCTAGTCTGCATAACAGTTCGTTATTTGAAAGTCTAGTACATGGGAGAGTGTGTGTGTGTGTGAGAAAATGATTCTAGAAACAACAACATAAGTGTATAGAACGGTAGTGGTAGTTTCTTTCAATATCACTATTCAGTGAAGATATTTGGAATCAAATCCATAATTCTGGGTTATGATTTCAAATATTAGTAGCTTATATGGGATATTGAAAGATTAAGAACTACCACTAAGATCACTGATGAGGAATTGTGGCGGATTCCGAAACGGCCGTCTGATTTGCCCGTCTCTATATACATTGTTGTTGTGATGACTACATTTGTTCATTAACCTGTTTATATATAACTTCAAATAACGAAATTAACATGAACTTAAGTCATGACTTTGAAAATTAACCTCTAGATTTAATTTTCATAGTCTCCTAAAAAACTATCATGTACTTAATTTTTCGTTTCATAACTTACAACTCTCAAATTCACAAATTTGTAATAAGAGGCAACAAAAATCGTAAGAGAGCACTTGGAGATTACAAGTGTAAAAAAAATGACGTTTCACGAAATTTTTGTATGACTTGTAAATAACCAATTTTTTTTTTTTACAAATTTGTGACACTGATTGATGTATGATAACACTTACCAATGAGCGAACAAAATAAAATGTTCGCGGCTTCTTTGATTAAGGAGTATTTCTACCTAAAACTTTTCAACATTCATTTTTTTTAATTCTTTTTTTATATATACGTAAAGAAAACTAAAATCATTTTAAAATTTGGTAGACATGTTTATTAATTTTAAAAATTTTTTAAATTAATTTACTAACTTTAGAGCTGATTAAAAACTGTAAATATAAGAACAGTCTGCATAAACAATTGTAGCCATTTTACAGGCGTTTTTTTTTTTTTTGCAAGAAATTTTTACAAATGTTACAAATTTATTATTAGTCGTCTATTTGGTGAAACAAAAAACTAAAAAATAGTAACATTTCTACAAATTTGTTACTTGTAAATTACAACTACAAATCCTGTTTGGTGCAACAAATATTGAAAAATTTGTCACTACAAGTACTTGTGATTTACAAGTCCGAATTCACAATTGCAGGAACATTTACCGATTTTTTTACAATTTTGTGAGAATTTCCTTACAATTCACATATTTGTAATTTGTTGAAATAGGGCACTGGAAAGATTATGATTTTACGCCATGACTAGTGTGACCATATGTCCCATTTACTCGGGACATGTCCCCGAATTTTAGCGATGTCGAGGACTCCCCAAATTGGACCCAAATGTCTTCAAATTCTGCGACAAATTTTTTTATTAGTACTCATACAGTAAAAATTGGTTCAAATACATCATTAAAATTAAATGCAAAACACAAAATTCAAAATTCGCACAAAACATAAAGCACGAATATACACTTATTTCATTCAACAATGCATATTAAGTTCTCCTTTTTATCTCAACAGCAGGCAAACATGAAGTGCATATCGCTGCCTTAATTTGCTAAACCTCTAACACGCATTTTTCAAATTTACAGGAGAAAAAACATATTGGTATTTGGAATACTGCTTCAAGAATTTGTAATTTAAACTTTAAGAAAAGATCGGAAGTTTTCGGTGTAGGTCTCTTAAATTTTCGGTACAGATGAAAGTGGACACACTTTATCATAATTCATTAAAAATTCAATATTGAAAAATTTGATGTTAGGACCTTAGCAAATTTAGGTAGCGATATGTATTCTTCCTATTCGATGCATACACGCGAAACATATATCTCTGCTTACTTATATTATCTTCCTTTATGCTAACGTTGATCGCTCAAATAACGTAAACAACGTACCGTAGAAACTTTTATGAGATATGGTCCAATATATCTATTGCTTACCCGGTACATCGCTTTAGTCGAACGAGTCTTTTCGACCACCAACCGAATTTGAATGAAAGAAAAAAACTCCTTCAAATAGGTACTTTGGAAAGCGTCATATTCGTGAAATGTAACATTAACCCTCAAGTTCCCAAGCGTATCTCAAGACAGCCTTCATCAAAACGGGTGTAATTACCACCGTAAAAGTTTTTTGTTGCTACATTTTATCATATCGTTTATGCAATTTCCCAAGCTTTTAAAAAAATGCATTAGTTATGAGTTATGATGAGTATTACAGATGTTAGCGATGGTCACAGTCAAAAATTTGTGAAAAACAGGAAAATTAAATATTTTGATTGAATTTGAGATTAAAGTGAAAAAAATAAATAAAATACTTCCCGTCATAGAAGCCAGATAAAAAAATAGCTGTGAGTAGCTAGGACTTGAATTTTTTTTATACAAAATATTTAATTATTTAAAACAAATTTATAAAAAGTTTTTTCAACAACAAAAACTTTTAGGTATTCAACCTTTCGGCTTCATTAAACAACGCCCATAAAATTTTTTAAGTTTTTGAGATAAGATTTATGCTTTTTACATCAAAATTTATCAATACCAATTTTTTTTCAAAGCAATAGAAAATTTGGGAACTAGAGGGTTAAGCTCAGTTCTATGAAAGATAAAACGATTGCTGGTGGCGATAAGTATCACCAACAAACCAAATATACCAATGAACAATATGAACGGACGAAGATGAAACAGGTCCAAGTCATCGATAATTTTTATTTAAAAAAATTTTAACTTAGTTATGTACTGATTTTCATCCTCTTTGTTTCTTTATAAAAGTACAAAAAGAAGTAAATTACATATATTTTTTTGCGATTTTTTTATTTCAAAGTTGTCTCCGAATCGACGTCGTTTTCACTGAAATGTCCCCTAATTAAGGCCAATGTCCCCGAATTTTTGGTCGAATATTCCCTAATGTCGCAAAAGTGAGATGGTCACACTAGTCATAACATATAATTTAGAAATAAAAAGTTTCAATTGGATGTTCAAGTAGACAATCCGAGTTTTTATATAAAAAAGAAATATATTTTTCAATTAAAATGTAGTAATCAGATCATTTTTTCAAAATTAGTTTTAAAACATTTCGAGACGCCTGCTTTTCTGCAAGGGCAATTTATGTATTTGCCTTAAGCCCTTTTATTTATTTACTTTATTTAATTATTTATAAAATCAAAACTGATTTTGTCCCTTGACTGGTGATGGGGGCCTCACCAGTCAAGGGAATAACCGTAAAATGAAAAAAGAATTAAGTATACGTACTTTGGATAATCTTGTATTGTATCAGTTGGCGATTGTTGTTCCTCCTTAACGAACGTTGTTTTCAATAGATGCACGTTCGTTTGAATTGTTTTTTCCTGTAAATAAAAATGAAAGAAAGAAAATCAATATATTTGCTTGCAGTAAAAGTGAGTATAATTGTATACATGGTACTTATATATAATTTCTCTAGCGTTTCATCATTTATTTTATTGCGGACGCAATGAGTATTGGTATGACACTTGTTGGGATATTAGTGACTTTGTTGAAGATACTGACTTGGACCTAACAGTTCTATCAATGCCATCCGATACAAAGCCAACAATTCCTGTTTTAAAAAAGCGCTATACAATACGAATTCCAAACTTAGTTAGGAACCTGGACCAGGAGTTGATTGTAAGCGTATTTTCACTGACGGCTCCAGAACAGAATACTTCTCTTTTGGGTTGTATGCTTCTGTTTTTCAAGCCGAAATTTTTACAATCATCAAGGCAATGGGCCATGCTATTGATAATGGTTGGAGAGAAAGGAGTATCTATGTATTTAGTGAAAGTCAGGATGCGCTTAAATCCTTGCTTAATCCTCTAACCACGTCTAAACTGGTTATGCATTGTAAATCCAGTCTTGATTGTTTTGGAAAACCCAATAGCCTGCGTAGATTTATTAATAAATCTGGTAGATTTAAAGAGTAGCAGGATATAGTACAATGGACGTAAAACTTGTCTGAGTTGTGTATTCTTAAATACTTCTTACAAAAAAAAAAGCCTGTTATACATTGTCTAAAAGTTTTCATAGACTTCTAAAAATATTAACGTTTTTTTTTTTTTTTGGAAAACTACGTTAACAATGCAACACATTTGTTGCATAGGGCTTAACACTTCTTTGATATATATTTTACAAAAATATTCAAAAAACGCTAACTTTTTATCCCGAAAAAACCATATAACGACACTTACAAAAATAGTAAACCTGCTGATAGTGGCTACGATATTGGTTATGGATAACGAAAAACTCATAATGGTTAAAAACAGGTTTTTGAAGATACCATTATTTCACTATTGAGCCTATCTTCTGAGAAAAGAAAAATTTTACATATGCTTCATAGATTTTAAAGCAACTTTTGACACAATAAATAGGAGCAGCTTGTTCTACAAACTGAGCAACCTTGGTATCTCTACCAAAATTATAAATACAATAGCTGAAATGTATAATGGTAGCGTCGCTACAGTCGGAAAATCCTTATTGCCTCGCTTCGAAAATAACACAAGAGTAAAACAAGGTAGCCTCAGGCCACTACTCTTTGCGGTCGTCATTGACGATGTGTAAACTTATCTTCCTGGAAGTGTGATTTGCCGTGGTACAACAATTAAGGTGCTCATGTATGCGGATGACATGGTTCTTCTAACAAAAACGGCCAAAGAACTGCAAAAGACGCTCGATAGTCTCCATGAATACTGCAAATTGTGGGACCTTGTGATCAGTGGAGATAAGAAAAAAATACGACGAAAATAGACGCGGAAGGTCCCTGATGAGCATTTATCTTTGCGGATAAAGAAATAGAAAGAGTTCGCAGCTGAAGTACCTTGGAGTTACGTAAACGCTAAATATGAAAAATTAACTAACTCCATGATTGCGATAAATACCACATGGAAGCCGTTTTTTGAAAAACAGAATATACAGCCAAGCATTAAGTACAAGTTGTTTCTAGCCACTGCAAGATCCATAATGTGCTACACAGCACAAATTTGGGGTGCTTGCATTATGAAGATGTCGAAAAGCTTCTTCTTAAAGAAAATGTTTCGACTGCCAGCAAGCACGCCCAAATACAGACCCAGAAACGGGTCTTCCTCTGTTGTTTAAATATACTCTTAGAACCCATTTTGATTACGTAATGAAGGTGATGGAGTTGCGAACCCACAAACTGACAAAAATTGTCGCATCCGACCTGCTGGCTACAAGAAAACAATGTTGTGGAGCTTGGATTAGTTTGGCTTCGGAACATGAGGTAGACCTAAGTATAGACAGAGTTGGCTTATGAAAAAATAGAATCAAGGTATAAACTGATTTCATAGGGCAAGCTCGAGAACTCGAGTAGCTTTAAGATGCCAACGCTCAACATGGCAGAAAATAATTATTTTCAAGACCTCTTCAGCACCGTGACGATCTCATGAAAATGCCGCGCGCGTAGTGAGCTGCTGCCATTTAAATATTACCTATACAGACAATCTGATTATACGGTGTTTACCATCTGCAATCTTCGGGAAACAGAAAACGTATTCTAGTTTCTTGCAAACTGCTCCATACAAAAAAAAATAAGAAATTTGCACTTAGACACCACGGAAACTATTTAAATCGCACACTAGGTTTACTGACAAAAGACAATTTCCGGAAATTTATGATTTGTTATAATGTTTTTACCATATCATATTTTAACAATGAAAGCTACACAATTTTGAATTTATGGCTGACGACATTATGCCATGTCCAAAGTTATTAATAATATTAATATTGTAATTAGAATTTTCTGTATTTTTTTAAATATTAAAATTCTCACTACTAATACTACTACTACTTATTTTTCTAAATGACATTTCATTTTACCATGTTTATATCAACTCGCTTTCAATGGTGTCTGTTCGAGTGGAATTTCGCAATCCATTTTAAACTATATATGGGTCGCACGCATTAGGAAATTGATGGATGAATAGTTCACCTAAGTCGCCAAGAATTTTATCTCTATTCACATGCATCCCACGTTATTTGCTTTAAATCATGCAAGTATTTTCATACCTACTAAAATTCACAATTACAAATTTTTATCATCCCGATTGGTCTTGAAACTAAATGAAAGGTATTGTGATAGCAAACATGTATAATCAGATTTTTAAATGGTTAACTGATTCAAAAGATATCGATATAAATAGGTCAAATTAAAAAAAAAGAACAAATTTCATAAATAAAAATTAGTTACGTTACTAGGGGGGGGAGGTGGGTGAGCCGTTTTGGTACGACCAGGGGGGGAGGGGTCAAAATTGGTCAAAAATTGCGTTACGTAATATGTGAACGACCCCTAACCTGTACTTAAAAAACTTCCGAAATTTGTGGTATGGAGCTTAGATGGTTGACTCTTATGTTCGCAAAAAGTGTGCTTCTTTTTCTACTAAACAACTTTTCTATAGGGTCCAAAAACGATAAGACATAAATTAAGAATGCATATATCTATCTATAAGACTTTGCATTCCGACTCATATTTATTAGTTATTTTCCAAATACGTTCAAGTTGGTCAATAAAAATTTAGTTGCGAAAATGTCACTAACGCGACATAACGTCGTAAATGGCCATGTAAATTTTACATAAAGAATCCAAACAAAAAAAATTGAGTTTTTCGCCATTTCAAAAAAATAGGTTTTAAAAAACTTTTAAAACCTATTTTTCGCATTGAAACTGGTATCTATAAATATCAAAACAAGGAAAAGTTGCAGATTGGTGCATAAAATGTACATTCATAAACGCATAATACTTTACAAAAAAAAATAGGTGTGATGCTTCAACAGATTGCAATTACCACAAGTATTCAAATCCACAATGATGTTTTTTAATAAATTTATAAACAATTTATTTAGACACATCGAAACTTCACGCTAATACTGTCAATTTAAAGCTAAGTTAATAAAAACATTGTCGATCAACAAATATTTTCATCCAATTTCACTCTCGAATTTCCATAGGTATTGATAGAAAGCTTTTTTGCTGAAAAATAGGCTTTAAAAAGGTAAATAGCTTTAATCGTTGATAACTTCTAAAATATTGAATTTAAAGTAATTGTTCTCAAAACAATTTTTTTTTTAAGGATAACTAAGGCAATATTTTATTCTTAGAAAGTTTTAATCTACGAGTGAAATTGAACCATGTTTTGATTGAAAAACTGTAAATTTTATACAAAATTAGCATGAGAAAATTTTTTTAAACGATTTTAATTCAGGCACGCTGAACACGATGGCGTTTTTAGTTTTTTCACTATACGCCACAATTTTTCAACAAATCGATTTGAAAAAAAAAATTTTTGCTCAGGTTTTTAGACATCTTTACCAATATTAAAGTATATATGGATGTAAAGTTTGGTAGTTAGCAGCTCAATAGTTCCCATAATACATTTTCAATATTAAGTACATGTCCAAGCTGTAATGTAAGGAAAAATTTGAAATTTTTGCGAAAAAATTCACTTTTTAATGAGATAAATGGCAATAGTTAACCTGGAACCTGGAATTCGTTATGGTTATTAGCACTAGCTTAATATGTATACGCACAAACTTTCATTATCATACCTCCAACAGTTTTCAAGTTATTGTACTTTTATTTTACTAAATATTTGTAGCTATATATGCACATTAGAGTGGTCCTTAGGCATATGGGGGAAAATTTTTTATATATCGTTTTTACTCTACGCCCCTTAATTTTGTTCCTTTATGTGAAAAATATAAACTGTCAAAGTTTCAGGCAAAAATATTTGAATTTAAACGTGTCTCCTCGGACTCAAAGTTTATATCTGAAAAAACTCCCGTATTATTAAAGTTGAAAATTCAATATTATCACATCTTAAAATTTCTGCGATATTACTCTATAATAATATAAATTTAAACAAATTAGTTTAAGACCTAAATAATCTAGAAATCTCGGCAAGGGCAAAAATCGAAAATAGAAAATAAAAATTTATCTACACGGCACCAACTTTTGGCTGGGAATGGCAAACCTTCAAGAGTAAAAATTGCCTATGCTTAAGCTTTTCACTTCGCCGTTCAGATTCGGTATAAAACTGTAGCTCCCTTCAAATATAACTCACACAACAACAAAGGATGCAAAAAGTTAGGCCTAAGCGCTCCGTGGGATGTTATGCCGACATAGTAGTAGTAGCAAATAGTATAGGAACGTCGTTATCACGCTAAAAAAGAGATTTGTGCTTCAAATGCTAAATATTTGAATTGCCATGCCATTGTAGTTTCCGCGTGGTGCCTAATCGGTAGGGATGTGCAATTGGAAAGAAATTGATTTTCAACTTCTGAATTGATCATAATTTAAAATCCTAAATTTGAAATCCTTTAAGGTCGGTTAATCGACTTTCTCGATATTGTTTTACATGGAATAAAAAAGGAATTAAAAGAAGATGAAGAACTTTGATATGAATTATATATGTTTGGCTAAGTAAATGGACATGCCATGGACACTTAGATCTATTTAAGACTTTTGAATAAAAAAGGAGACATGAAAATTTTTCAACATTTTCCTTTTTGTATATTCTCTAAATGTGATAAAAACGAATGTTCAAAAATATGCATACACAGCTCAGGGCCAATTTTTTGTTTCCTAAGAGGATACACACATTTCCATCCTGAAATTAGGAAGCTGGGTGCAAAATTAATATTTTTGTAACGATTTATTTCAGTAAAATTTTGCAAAATGAGTCACGAATGAATTATAGCATTACCACCTAGCGCAATAGCCTAAAATTGCCGATGCAAAATTAATTAGATACCTCGGAAAGACAATCGGGAAATTTGCAAACGAAAACCTCAAAAATTTTTGTTAGCATGTGCTATGTTATTTTATCTAATTTAATTACTTGACTGAATGTTTTACAAATAGTATTTACTATAAATAAATAAAAATCCCCTGAAGAAGGCCTAAAATTTGCGCCGAAACGTTGGGAAAAAAGTATGAAATAGTTAACTATTTGCGTATGAAAATTTCGACCAAAAAGCCTGTCATTATAATCTCGTTAACAATACATAAATTGGTCTAATAGAAAATTAAGAATTTTTATAATTATTAAATTATAATTAATATTTCTTTTTCTAGGATGGATACTGATTATTTAGAGGATACATTTCAACAAGCTTTCTACAAGCTAGAGTAGCTTTGTGAAAATTCGATTTTAAAATTCATAATAGAAACTTATGAATAAAGTAATCATGGGAATAATGAAATTGACGTGATAAAATTGATATCGAAACTTAATTAAACAATAAAAATATGTTTCGATTGCTGTCGCAAATTTAAATCAAATTTAAAAAAAAAGTATTTTCTGCATTGTATTGCACCGTTGTAAGTGGATTATTAAATTGTTAATTAACGACAGAAAAAATAAGATTGTTCTGACTAAAGAAGAAAGAAAGAAGCCGCAAAAGAAACTATTACATTAGTGAATAGTTTTAGCCCAAATGAAAAGACAGAAAGTGTTATTACTTTAAAAGAAGAAAGTGTATTAGATTAGAGCTCTTCGCAAAGTGGCTCTGGTTCAGTGGAAAATAAAGCAGATGATCCATTTGGATCTAAAGACAAAACGTCGATACAAAAAATTATTTCAAAGTTTATTTCTCTCGAATTTAATATATAGGTTCTAGGGAGATAACACCATTGGAAAGTAATGAAATTGCTTCTTTTTTAAGAAAGTCTGATGAGTTTGAGATTAAAGATGTTGAAATCTTAGATCAGTTATATTCAGTGTGGTTTGATCATCCAAATTCTGAGTATTATATAATAAGGAATGCTCAAACACCAGTTAAGTGGAATTTAATTGGTTTTTTCAAAGATTTAATAAATTTATTTGAAGAGCGGTTTTTAAAGTCTCACTTTGTCTTGAGACAACCAAAGACTTTATTTTTGAATACACGAAGAGTTGCTGATCCGGCATCTTTGAAATACCCTCTTGATGGTTATTGACGCTTCACGAGTTAAAGTAAATTGTATTGGCAATGTTGATATTTAAAATGCTTCTAATTCTCTCGTAACGTATTCTATTTCAGAAATGTTTAGAAAGCGTGGTGCGAGGCAAAGGTATATTAATAATGTTAATATTTTGCAACTAAAAGAGCTTGATTCTTTAGTTATTCCTGGTCGGTATGATTATTTGTACCCTTTGTTTGATCCTTTTTATTTTCAAGGGATCTTTGATATGTGTTCAAAACAATGTTCATTGAGAACTCAATTTCTTGAGGAAATGATCATGGCTTGAGTGAGATTTGTACCAATTCCTCAATTATCATTTGTAGCTTCACTAAGTGTAACAAGGGCTACTTCTGTATCTGATCTAATCAATAAATCAAGGAAATCAGAATATGCTGGTTACATTGTTTTATTTGTATACTCCTATTTATTAACAGGAGAAATAATTTTGTGTGTTGAATTTCCAATAGGTGATTCAGAAAAATCGGTAAGAGGTATACCGCTTTATGCATTCGTATGCTCTTAATGTATGACGAGAATTCATGCTTTACGACTTCTTCAAAACAAACGCAAATAGCTATAGATCAAGCAATAATTGCTTGGACCATATCATTAGATTTGATTGAATAATCAAGCTGAAAGGTGTGAATTGACGACAAGTATCGTAAAAGAAATGCCAAACTTTGCGACAAATATCGGTAAAAATTTGTTACAGAATCGCAGTATCGTTAAAATAACATCAGAAAATTGTAGCAAACGAGTTCCAGAATAGCACCCCTGGGGTGCGATTCTATAACTTTCTTGGCGACCGACAATCAATATCGCAATTTGTGATTTTATCGCTTGCACTAACGATGTACTGATTCTGTAACTCTGTGTTAGCAAATGACATTTCTATTATTGCTTTTTTTCATTAATTTCCAATTTTTTGTGATAAAATGAGTGCAAAAAAACGAAGTTCACGCGCTGGATTTTTCTCGGAAAATGCAGAATTGGCGGAAGGTAAGTTTTCTTCTCTGCATGGAAAAATTGAGAGCCGCAAAAAATGGATGGAGTTGGCGGTGATGCTGAACTCTGAAGGTGGCACTGATAAAAAGGCGGAGCAGTGGCAAGTGGTAAGGATTTTCGGGAACTGTTTTGGGACACTTTATTTCTACATTTTTTTAAACATTTACTTACGGTGTGGCAGGACTTGAAAAGACGAACATCGATGAAAGTTTGCGAGCGCCAGAAGGAGATTGTCAAGACTGGATTACCATTTGTACATTAATTGAGTGGTATCCATGGTGCTTTACATATGCTTCTTCGTGCTCGTATGGTCACTGAATAGCAATATGGCTAGTCAATTGCACCGATGGCACCTTCGAAGGGAATGCGCGTGGACATAAATTTAACTTTGGCAGCGACATCTTGTTATAGAATGCGTTTGTTACCCTGGATGCTGCTTGTTTCTTAAATAATTAAGCCACTTATCTTTAATATTTCACAAAATCGCTTCAAAATTTCAATACAAATGTGTTTCGATTATTGTCGCAAAGCTTAATGACACCAAGTTTTTCATCGCAAAGTTAACGACAACTATCGTAAACGAAATGTCAAACTTTGCGACAAATATCGGTAAAAATTTATTACAGAATCGCAGTATCGTTAATATTGTCCTTAACTTCACTTAGCGATCCGAAAATTGTCACTAACGAGTTACAGAATCGCACCCCTGACACCTACCATTGCATTCTTTGCATTTGAATCAATATGTGTCGATCGGTCATATACAAATCAAAATCGCTTGAGTTGACAAAAATGGAATGTATTAAGGTAAAAAATTGCGAGCAATGGCCCTGCAGCGGGAAATTGAGTTAGTCTAACAAATTAGGTAGTATATTATCTATTGAAAAACCGGCTGATTAATAAACTAGCTCGAAAGTTATGCAGAGATGAACACTGCTTTGACTTTTCAGCTCGTATATGCAAGAGCAAAGAACTTCGTTTTACATCGGCTGTAAACTATAGCATGTTTACGTAGTGTTACCAGATGAATGATGATAGCGAGATATTTTATGCAAAAATATTTAATCTTTGTTATTAAATTTTTAAAATTGTAGCTCTTTCTTACAAATACATTATGGCTCTATTTCATCCCAAATTTCTTATCGTATATAGGCATTTATTTTTGAATTTTTACACAGAACTGAGCTATAATAATGAATAGATGATACCAACAACAACTAAAAATATTTTACAAACCAATTTGACGCTAATAGATTAAAGTACTATTATTTTAAAAGCTGCACATGCTCGGCCATTCCAAAAAAATCGAAACCAGATAAGTCGGCTAAGAACTTAAAAAAAAGGAAAAGTGCAAGACATGATTTTAAAGAGTACCCATTCAAGTTTACGAAAACAATTATGACAAATAAATCTATAAGTTTCCGTAATTTTTACGAGCAACCAAAATAACTCTTTAATTAATGTTTCGTAGAAGAGCATTTTTCAGTGTTTTGACAAGCGTAGTTCGTGAGAATAGTAACAGTAAATAGTAAAGTGAGATTATGCTTTAATAGTAAATACTTGCAACAAGGATTTAATTAATTGTAAGTTCAGTGTCCTCTCCGTTACCAAAAAATAAGAAATTTTATTATAGATGGCATGCGCGAATTTTCTCAGTCACATTGAGTACAAAGGTAACTTAAAGCCACTGTCGTTGTGTAAGTTTTTCCGAATTTTGTAATCAACGTAACTGGTGAAAACTGGGCAACGGAGAGGACAAAAAATCGCACTGCATTATAACCATTTGGCTGTCAGTCACTCAACATGTATTTCGATACGTGCCGTAATTGAATGATCTAATGGAAGTTTGGTCTATCACCTCCACGTCGTGACGGCTGGACACAGTTGCATATCTGATTTCTGATATGTGACTGCTAAGAAAGTCCAGGCGGAGGGAGCACACCCTCTTATGCAAAGCCTTCCCTAATCCAAGGTGTTAAGCGACCCGTGCCTATTGGATACTTTGGCAGCCAGGGGAGTAATTCTGGAAAGCCATCGGAGGCGGGTCAGCCATCTGAATACATTAAATTTTTTTTAACAAATTTTATGCAGTCATTATGGTGGATCCGCTTCCTTTAATTTTCCAGGGTTAAAAATTAGGCTGTCTTTTTACGGAGCATCTCTAATATACGGCCGTCTCAGAGAGTATCGGTGGCCTTGCTGTGGTATGAGGCGCTGCCACGGTTGACCTTCCCTTTCCCTTTATCTTTAAATAGGTTGCCGTGCATTCTGATTTGTCAGGATGCACAGCTTCGCCCTGGTCAAACAGGAGGAGCAGGTGACCGGACGAAACAGAATGAACACAAACAACCCAAACTCAAATGAAGAAGTCTCTCGAGTCTACGACAAAGAGCGCATCCTGCAGGAGAGTGGGGTTGTAATTTTTTACAACCAACTCTTCTTTGGTGTCCGGTGTTGCGAACCCTGCTCCGGCTGAAGTAGATATGTGTATAGACGTGACAAATGTGACTGACATTCCTTCTACTGAAGCCGGCGCACAGTGCATAGAGAGTGGACAAAAATCAAAAAAATTTATGTCTCCGATCATTAAATTTTGATGTCATTTTAAAGGTAATATAATATGTATAATGAACCCAAAATATTTTTTACAACGGTTGTGTTTTGAAGGAGTTAGGACTTGCCAAAGTCGATCAATTTAAGAAGCAAATATTGAAATAAGAAATTAAAATTTTTACAATATGACTCTTACAAAAAAATTGCTTAAAAATCAGGTATCATTGACAGCGCTTTAATTTTTTTTTGTTATTAAAAGAGAAATAATATTACCTACTTCACAACATATAATTTTTTTTTAATTGAACCTTTTTTTTAGAATTTTTTTTTTTTAAATTAATATTTTTTCAGAGACAAACTTAAAAAATCGTCAACTTCAGTAAAGAATATAAAGTATTAGGCTGCAAAAGGTTGTGGTCTCGTGCCTTTTTTTTGTTAATAGCAATCCTTACTTTCTTAAATGGTGGAAAAAAATTGGCCAACTTCGTCCAACCTTAGGAGAAAACCATTATTAATACTAAATACAAATTAAATACAAAAAAAAAAAAAAAAAAAGAAGAAATTTATTAAACTACTATTTCAACTTTTCAAAGCAATTTTTTTAGTACCATAATTTTCATGGCTTGGTCATCAAAACATTCTAAAACATAAATTTTAACCTATTAGTGACAAACCTCAAGTAAATATGTTGGCAACACATTGAATTTAAATTTCTCCGAGTTTTAGGAGTCTCCTAATATTGGAAAATGCCCATGTTTGGTATACAAATTACATATGTTGGCGTACAAAATTTTGAATTGGTAAAAAAAATTCTTGAAATTAAAAGAAAAAAACACAAGTTTTAGAAGGAAGGGGGCGTGACTAGAGGGTTAAATGATGGTTTTTAGGAATCTCTATTCTATTAATTTTGGCATTCGCAAACGTGAACACCCTTGGTTTTAATTAGTTCCCGTTATCGAGAACCAACAGCATTTTTGAAACAGTTACTTTTGGCCGTTATGTCAATATTTAAATTTGTGTTGGTATTTTGCAAAGCGGACTGTTTTATAAAAATATATTTAATTAGAAAATCTATTTTATTATATATATCTATGATAAAAGTAGGGACATTTTAAGAAGGTGAGTTAGCGTTGTATTTTAAATAGTGTTCTATCCCAAACCGAAAAAAATAGTTGCACTGATACTTTAATTTAATTTATTTTAATTATGAAGCTTCTGCAAAAAAAAAATTATCTGAAAACCGAAATCGGTACCAAAAAACCGATTTTAGAATCGGCATACTATAACCCTTTAGCAAATGGTATTTTTAATTTTTAGTTAGGCGCGTCCAAATTCAAGCAATAATTTATATAGTATATTAAAAGGTTAAAAAAAATTGGATAAGAACCGGTTTTATAAAAAAGGGTAACCGGTACCAAAACAAACGATTCTATTTTTGAAATCATTATGCCATAATCCTTTAGGAAATTAAGTTTCATCAAATTCAAATAACTCCTTCTATTTTTGTCTAACTTTTATATGGGGACGGATCACTGTGCGGCATATTGGGACCACAACCGTCTCGCACTATGAGAGGCAGATGGAGGAGGATAAAGTCGTATAACAGACGTAAGGAGGCTTCGGCCATTACTCTGGTTGAAGACCCAATTATGGCAAACGCTTCAAAGAGGGTACGCTCTGTTGAGGTTACATCAACCGATGCAGAGGTTCCTCAGAGAAACCAAGCCTCTTCTTCCAGACGTGCTCATGTAAAAGAAAAAAAACGAAGACTGATACTGCCAGCACCACCATCTAATGCATGGTGGGCGTGCAGTAGGGAGGCTCTAATACTCTCCAAAGTATTAACGACACCTCTGCGACGCCTACTGCTGCTTGCAATGATAACGTGAGGCATCAGTCTTCTTCTAACTTTGCAAATACTGCGCAACCTATCGACCTTGATTTCACTCCTTGCACCTCGATGGGTCTTTCTAGGAACTCCATTGTTATGGAGTTGACTTCCTCCTCCTCCTCGATAGACATCCTATCACAGCAAAGGCTGCGAAAACCAGGCCAACTTATAGTGAGGCCGCGGCTAAAGCGCTCCCTATTGCTGTGATAGGAAAGGCTGGGCTCAACCAACAGTTGAGTGATGCAGAGCTCAAGCACTGCAAAACTCAACTGATGCGAGCAGTGATATCCACTGGCCCTGATGCAAACGCAAAAGGCTATGAGGTGATCAACGGAACCCTAAGGGTGAAGTGTTCATCCCAAGCCAATTTCGATTGGATCAGGGTGGCGGAATCAGCCAACCGACTGTGTTCACTCAAAAAATCTGATGACACTTTCACGGAATTAAAAAGTGAGATGATTAGCTTAATGCTTGAATCTCACTTTCCGGGCAATCAGGTCTCTGTTGTTCAACATCCCACTTTTCCGGAAGCGGGGAGGGTTACTTCGACAGTCTCGCAGCGCAACTGGTGGGTTGCCAGGACAGTGGCGAATGAAGATGCGATTAGGTTTGCTATTGCTTCTTTTGACAGCTTCAAATCGCCGGGTCCGGATGGTATACTGCCAGTTGCTCTGAAAGAGGGTATGGTGAAATTGCTACCGGTTTTTAAGAAGATTTTCACCTCCAGTTTGGCTCTCGCTCACATACCTCAACAATGGAGGTTGGTAAAAGTTGTATTCATTCCAAAAATTGGAAAGGACAACTATACCAATCCTAAAAGCTTTAGACCAATTAGTATGATGTCTTTCTTACTAAAATGTCTTGAGCGCTGTGTTGAACACCGCATCCGTAGTGAGTCGTTATTGTTACATACTCTCTCTTCATTTCAGCATGCTTACCAATGTGGAAAATCTTATGAGACCCGGTCCCGGACAAAAAAAACCCTTTAGAAAATACCCAAACAAAAATTATTGACAGACGGACTAAAATTATAAACTTTCTCAAATGCAAAAACCAAACCTGAGAATCGAGAGATGCTGTATCTCACCTCCATGCCTAACCAAACTTAAAGAACTAAGGCTCACATCATTTTCTCACATTATTTAATTACTTACAATTTATTCATTTCACATAAAAAATTTCATTTTAACAAATACCATAACATAGATAGACCCCAAAAAAATGTAGCAATCGAAATAGTATAATTTTGTTTATTATGAACGCGCGGTAACCCTATAATCCGACCTTGAAAAAAATATATCAGTATCAAAAAAAAAAGAAATAACATATTTATACAATTGAATAAAAAACTTGATCTTAACAGAAAGAGAATAGCATCCAAGTAAAGAGTACAAAAATCTATAATAAAGGCGATTGATTAAAGTCACTTACATGGTGAAAAGCTCTGATTGATGTCAGTAGGCGCCTGATGAGATGCGTCGGTGGTTAATTAGATTTTACAAAAACAAATCCTTATGCTCTAAATAATTTCTCTTATTAATTTCATTTTGTTCTTATTTACTTTTCACTTTTTTTTTGTTGGTGCTCTCGCTAAGCAAAGATAAAAATGACACACACCTAGCAGTGGCGGTGTAAAAAAAAAATAGATGCGTGCAACGCACGCAAGATATTTGATGTGTAAACAGTTAAGCCAACTGAATGCCATATACATAAGCTCACATATGTATAGCCATATATAGGGATTTGATGTATAATGTATATCCTTAGGTAAATAATTCAAATTAAAAGAATTCTTTTATAAACTTAAAAATTTATTAGATATCATTATCTTTTATATATAATAGTCCAATCCACTATAAATTGCAACTGGTCTTGCTACATTGCAAATGCAAATTTTTATATTTTTATCGCATATATTTATTGCTGTGATATCAGAAATATTTTGCATTTGCACCAAATCGTGAATAGGGCTGATATGTTGTACTTGCATTATTTTTCTTTTACTCAATGCATCGGGCACAATATTCTCGCATATACTCAGCTGCAATTGCATATTTTTTTCCGCGCTTTAAGTTTTTTTCCTGTCGATTTGAAATTTTATTAGATGTGAAAATTTTACATAAGTGCTTTCCGCATTTAACCTTAGAAAGGCAACAGGGGTGACCAGTCCCCCCACTACTTTTTAAAAGCACCGCAACGAGATTTCCCTTAACTGTATTTAATAATAATAAGAAACAATATATTTTTATTGAAGTAAATAAGTGAATTTATAAATATTTTAGTATGTTTTTTCTGTTTAACATTTTTGCTATTTACATAGATAAAAAAGTGTTGCCTTTCTAAGGGTAATGTACAAAGCAAAATTTTTATAATGCTACATTTTATCACTACATTTTGTTTATTGAAACCTAGATTCTTTATTACTTATCATTTTATATTGTTTTTATATTTTAATAAATATTTAATTTTAATCCAATCTATCTAACCGAATGCACAAACTATCATACGCCTGTGTTTGCTACGGCGACCTCTCTGCTTGTATGGTATAGTCGTTCTTCACACGTTTAACAGCAACAAATAATTCTGCCACGAATAACTGCCGCGCAGTAGTGTTAGCGAGAGGGGAACTGGACGTTACAGTTATTTTACGTTACAGTTATTCTTACATTTTACACATTTGAAATTTTGCCCATACCGTGTTTACCCATCAAAATTAAGTATTTCGATTGCACTTTTTTTTCTTTTTTTTAGAGTTTTAAAGGGTTTTATAAAAAAATAGTATAACAAAATTAAACTCATACTAGGTAGATTTATGATCTACCATATGTTAGAAATTGAATAATAAGACTTAGATATTTAATAATTATTTTAGGTAGCTTAAAGATTTTGTAATATTAATTTGAAAATTTTAAAATCTTAAACCCCTCTTTTTTAGTTTATCGTATTAGGATAGAATGAATGAATAACTTGACTGGTAACACGTTGAAACATCACGTGTTGCTATAAAACATAGCTAATCTTGTGGAGATTTAGACGGATTTTTGAATGAATGTGATACTGGAGACTGTATTATGTTGTATTTTTACCAATTGTATTACTGGAACTCCTAGGTTTTTATAAATTAATTAATAGATACTGCACATATATCAAATTACTAGCAAAATCTCACCTTTTGGAAAAAAAACTGGATATAAAAAAATTAAAATAATCTTCAATCTGTGGTTTTAAATTGATTAAGCGCATACGTGGTGTGGTGGATCAGCTATTTCAGGCCAATGTTTGATCAGAAACTCAAATACACGTGGTTTGGTATGGCCTCTTAGGTCTCCACCCCACACAATGCAAACTTTTCACAGTTTAAACTAAGTTATGGTCAATTTATCACAATTTATTTAAACAACTATTTTATGTTTTATTTTTAATTGTGTTTAGTTGGAATGTAAATTAGTTTATACCAAAATCAAAGATTTTTTTTATTTTTTTCACTTAAAAAAATTACATATATGTATACAACTTGTCTCGTTGAAATCCACAGAGCAAAAGAAAGAGTGATTTAAACGGAAATCTGGGCATACTTTTCGATAGATTATTTTGCCTTTCAACACGTGTCGAAAGCATCGATCGATAACGTTTATCGAAATCGAAAATATTCGTTAAGTCATAACACAATACAACAGGGTGATATTTATGTTAAACAAAAGAGTGAAAACAAAATTTAAATAAATGCATGAAATGTAATTTTTATAAAAATGGAAAATTAGATGGAACAAGAAAAATAATAAATCGCTCTCACATTAGTTAGAATTCATAGCTTGCCTTTTACACCATAAATAAAAAAGAATATTGCTACAAAATTTAAAAAGTTATTATTTTACTAACAAGGAGCACCAAGTTTGCAAAGCAAACTATTTTTTCTACCCTGTGTGAAGTTTCTATAATCGACTTTTGGCTGCCTAGATCTACGAAATAACTCTTTGTGCGGTTTTTGTAAAGCAAACTATTTTTTCTACCCTGTGTGAAGTTTTTATAATCAACTTTTGGCTGCCTAGATCTTCGATCTACCCCTATGTACGGCGAGGGAAGGGATGACCATTTTCTTTAAAAAAAAGTTTTAAATTTTTTTTTTAATTTCTATCGTTCATTGTCGTAATTCAAAAACTACTAACAAGTTATCGTAATCAAATAAATTTTTAACCACGATAACAATAATCGTTATTTTAATTTTTGTTTGACTACGATTACAGTAATCGTAATCTACAATATTTGGATTACAATTACAGTAATCGTAATTTTTAGGACTACGATTGAAGAAATTGTAATTACAATTTTTAATTACGATCACAGAAATCATAATTTTTTTGATTACGATTACTGTAACCGAATTAAAAATGTAATCGTATTCTTAACTGCTTAGTATTTGGTATGGTAATTTTCTGATAGCTTCTATTGAAGATAAACAATATAACGTAAGTGTAGGTAATTCGGATCGATTTTTGCAAGGGAAACTTTGAGCGCTAAAACTAAGGATTACAGATTTATGAAAAAAATGTTATAATCCAAAAATAAAAATATTTCTTCCTTTTTTAAAGTTGTTAACTACCAAAAAAAAACAAAACATAACTTTTTTTTTAGTAGTTACATCACTTCGAAAAATTGAGTGTGCATGATGATCGATGATGTATGTAATTCGGATTAGCAAAATTTGTAGCAAATTATATTTAATTTCAGGTATATTTAGATGCAAATGATAAATTTGGTGTTTAAGGAAAATATATATATATAAAAAATTTATGTATGTATGCGTAAATACCTACACACACATACCACCTTCATCAAAAAGTTCAAGGAATAACCACCGTGTGGCGCTCCCATCGTTCCGATTTGAGTTCTGTTTTTTGTTAAGTTGCTACATCTGTTGTTGATATTCCCTCTTAGCGTCATAGCTTGACATTTGCAAAAGATACGTAGCCAAGAGTACATCTATCACTGTGTGTGTTGGCGATTTTTTACAATTTTAGAAATGGATTTAAATTTGCAACAACGAACTTGTCTTCAATTTTGCGTAAAAAACGGATTTAATGGTGCGCGAATGTTGGAAATGTTGGAATTCTCTAAAGAAAACGATTCTCAAAAGAAAACGGTCGTTTACCAGTGGCACGAGCGGTTTAAAAGTGGTCGTGAGTCAATCGAAGATGATGAACGCAGTGGCAGACCATCGACATCGAAAACTGACGAAAACATTGATAAAGTAAAAGAAGCTTTGGTCAATAACCGCAAATTAACCATCAGAGAGTATTATTTGGGCGTTATGAGGAGCTTGCAAGCAATTCGCCTAAAGAGACCAGACTAGTGGATTTTGCACCATGATAACGAACCGTCACACAGTGCCATCATTATTAGTAATTTTTTTACGAAAAATGCAACAAATACCATCCAACAGCCACCGAATTCACCTGATTTGGCTCCCTGTGACTTCTAAATGTTCAATCGAGGTAAAAAACCATTACGGGGAACGCGTTTCAACTGGTACATACAAATGTCCAAATCTATGTATTTTCCTTATGTAATCATATACCGTTTGTCGGATCTTTGTGAAATTTGGTGGAGAGATGCATTTGTGTGTATGTCAAGTTGTGGGCTATAACATTCGACCGTGTCTCTATTTTTGCGAAAATCCAATATCTTCGAATATCATATCGAGCTAAATTAATAAAATTTGATATGGAGACTTACTTGTTCCACAGCGAAATAATTCTTAATTATAGGCCTACTCATGGGCGTATCAAAACCAGGATAAGAGGCTGTGGCTAGGCGAAAGATGCGAATATATTAAAACCAAAAGTATGGGACTGTGCAATCCGGAGCAATCCCGACCTCCCTCCCAACTTCCCTCTAACCTCCCCCAGCTCCACCCTAACCATCGTTCGTTGGCCACAAATAAAAAAAAATTTAAAAGGGATGAACAAATATTAACTCCCTTAAGGTAAATCTCTGGATCCGCTAGTCGGTGGTGGCTCGTGTGCTGATGATCAATGAAATATATGAAAAATCATATGCATACATTTTGTCTACTGGATGTGTTGACAACCGTCGCTTTCACACCATCGGTATTGCACCTCGTTTCTGTTTTCTACGTTTCTTTGTACCAATTTCAACACGAGCGAACTGCGACCTCTTTGCATTAGTGCATGTACACACATATATGTTCCACTCCTACTAAAGCAATTATTTTTACAACGATGAATGCAATGCTTTGATTTATGAAAAAATTTGAAAAACTTCCGATGCTAATATTTTAAATATTATTATATTTATATAAATTTTAAATATTTCATATTGAATTGTCTTCCAGTTCTGAACTATATTTAAAATTTCAAGTCTCTAGCTCATCGGGAAGTTAGTTTAAAACGGATTGCAAAATTTGAACCGAACAGACAGACGGACAGAAAATAAATTGTAAAAAGAAAAGTCAAACCCAACTGCATATTCTTGACGCTAGAGGTTTACGCTCTTATTGTGTTTATTCTCTCAGAAAATATTGGCTGCTTTGGTTTAAAGCATAAATCTCGATTTTGTAAATAAAGTTGACTTCTGCACGCGCATACAAATGGAAAATACTATTGTAATTAAAAGGAAGATACTCAAGGGGACCAACACGTATTTCGATATGTGCCGTAATTGAGTGGTCTGATGGTAGTGTGGTCTATCACCTCCTCGTGGTGACAGCTGGTAACGGTTGCATGTCAGCCAGCTGGTGTAAACTTTTATCTCATAACAGGGCACATCAGATGTCTGATATGCAACTGGCTAAGATAGATCAGGCGGAGGGAGCAAACCCTCTTAAATAAAAAACATCCCCGGTACCAAACGGCACGACCTCTATTTGTCCACTATTACTCCAACGACATCATATTCGTATTGATTGCTTCTGGGCTGGTGGTTGTGGCTTCTGGACCTTGTAGCAGCGGGGTGAAACCTTCTGTAAACGGCTCCAGTTTAAGGTCACAACTGTCTCCGTCCCGTTAAAACCCTGGCAGGCCTCATGGTACGTTCGAAGTCCGTCGCCATTCGGTTGGCGGTGTAGGTTTGGTTGAGAGGACTCCCATTTAGCACTGGTCTGGCTCTGAGTACTTGCTCTCATAAGGACTTGTACCAACCCTCGCGTGGCCTCCCTGCTTCGGCATAGATAACCACGGGACCATTAAGGTGACTACACATCCGGACGGAGATAGCGGCCATGAGTGGGGACCCAACAATCATGAATACGTCAAAGAAATACACAAAAAAAACCTAAGGCCAACCCGCATGGGGAGCCCAACAGATTGGTAAGGCAATCGCCTGCCAACCATTCACCATCTACAACATCTGGTGCGTCAACTTCTGGTGCTTCTTCCACCAGACCTACGGTATTGACGAGAGTTTTGGCCAATACACCACCCTCGTCGTCATCAAAACCCACACCCCCTCTTCGAGCACGCTCGTCACCCAGGCAACTGTGTCAGGTGCGGGTGGTGCTCCTCTTCGTGCTCGTTTGTCTGGCACCGGTAAGGCCTCAGCTACTAAGCTAGCCTCATCCCCTTCCAGTGTAAGCGCCAGCACATCCCGCTCAAGCGTTCGATCGCTTGTTTCGAGCACCCCAACCACTTCGGCAGCTGTGCCAGGTGCTAGGGTTGTTTCCCCGCTCGTTCGCCTAACTGGTGTAGCCCAGGATTCGGCAACTAAGCCGGCCTTGACCTCCACCAGTGCAGGCCCCAGCACCGCTTCCACCTCTGGTGCTCGCGCGCATATCACCGCGTCAACACGGGCGTACAGGACCAGAAGGTCAGCCTTTAGGATCCTGAACAGGCTGGAGCAGCTTGATCCTTCTTCGCTCTCCGAAAAGGATAAGGCTGCTCTCTTATGGGCTCAACAGAATTCTGGAGCCCGTCCACCCCCGCCATCCCCGAAGGCTAATCAGAAACGACAGAGGTCGACTGAGCAAGCCGCCCATACTGTCCGTCAAGACCATAAACGGCCAAGACTGGCACCACCCAGGCCGAAACTAAATCGGCCTTTCAATGAAGTCGCGAAAGATGGTCTCATTTGGGCCATCAATGACTCCAATAATAGCGACTGCACCATATCTCCAGACAACTGGAGATTGGTGCAAGCGGCCCCCCGCAACATTTACAAAGATGTTGTTGCGGCTAACCCAGGACCGTCGCCCAGTTGTCGTAATGCCAGTTGGCATCAGGGCCATATTAAATTGGTGACTTGTACAGACCAACGCTCCGCGGATCTGTACAAGGCTGCCATTGCGATGTTGGGAGAGGTTTGGCCTGGTGCTAAGCTTGCAGCTGTACCAAAAGACCAAATCCCCAATCGCCCACGCTCCAAGGCTTGGATTCCCGCAGAGCCCTCTTCGCCAAATGAAATCCTGGAGCTCATCAAATTAAGCAACCTTGAGCTTCCCACCCACGATTGGAAGGTCGCCAAGGTCAGCGATCCAAAGGGCCACCTTCGTGAAGCGCTCATCATTTTAAATGAAGAGTCGTCATCGCCTCTCAATGTCAGCAAGGGAGAGATCAACTACGGTTTCGAGTCGATCTCTCTCAGAGTCTATAGATGCGACAAGTTAGTTGCTGGACAGGAAACCAATGAAGAGCCTTCAGCAGAAGCTGCGGCCTTCTTGGAGACCTTGCCTCAATCAGGCATCGACACTCTCTCCGATGATGGGAGTGTCATGTCGATCTTCGAACTAGTTGGCGACTTTTTCGGAAAAATGGGGCTTGTCGCCACAGACGCCGATGCTCCTCCTTTGTCTGAAGAGGAGGACATTGACGTCACCATGATCGCTCACCCTAATGGTGGTGAAGGTTCTACAGATTAACCTTCACCACTCCATCTCTGCAGCCCTGCTCCTCCGCCTGTCTCAAAAAGGAGAGGAGCTCATACGGGTCCAAGAACCATGGGTCGTTAATGACCGGGTTTGCGGACTCAATATTTATGGATACCGCACAGTGTATGTGGAGGGTCAAGGTACACCCAGATCCTGTATCCTTATCAAAAATAGCATTAACGCTCTTTTACTCTCCAGGTTCAGCGATAAAGACAACGTGGCCATGGTTATTGTGATCAACGCCATGGCCACCTGGATCGTCTCCAGCTACATGGCACATGACCACGGTACATCACCGCCGCACGATGTATTGAAGCTTCTGGTTGCAGAGGCTAACTGCAAACGGACCCCGGTTATCATCGGTGCCGACGTCAATGCCCATCACGAGATGTGGGGCAGCACGGACACAAATGAACGAGGTGAGTCTCTCTTTGATTTTATCCTTACTCATGACTTAGTTATTGCTAATAGGGGGAACGAGCCAACCTTCATTACTTCAAATAGAAGCGAGGTTCTCGATCTCACTCTAGTAAGTGAACACTCGTCACACCTACTAAAAGACTGGAGCGTCTCGCAAGAGTGCTTCTTTTCTGATCATAATTATATTAACTTCACCATTGATAAACTAGATCCTACAGACTCTGCAGGTGCTACTAGCCTCATCAATAGGAAGCGTACTGACTGGACAAAGTTCCATGCCATTATTGAGTCTGGCATACAGCCTCCTCTACCCACTATTAATAATCACTGCGAAATTGATCGAGAGGTAAACTCCATTACAGCACTTTTTAACACTGCTGCCAAATCGGCATGCAATTCTTCCAAACCTAGACGTAAGACCAAACCTTTATGGTGGACCTCGGAGATTGCAGAGCTTCAAAAAGTATGTAGAAGACTCTTTAATAGAGCCAAGGCTTTTAATGACTGGTTTCCCTTTAAATCAAAACAAAGGGAACTTAAGTACGCTATAAGAAAAGCCAAAAGGGCGTCTTGGAGGAACTTCTGTGGTAGCATAGAAAGCGCTTCCGAGACCAGCCGACTTCGAAAACTCCTCAATACGAGTCGTATTAAGGCTCTCGACTGTATCCAAAAAGCTGATGGTCACTGGACTGTTTCTGGAATCGAGACCTTAGAGGTGCTCCTGAATACTCATTTTCCGGGGAGTGAAACCTTCGTTGATCATAGTCCTCTTGTGACCGATCATCCTTAAGTAACCCCTCCCCTCTCCAATTGACCGATCATTCTTTAAGTAACCCCTCCCCTCTCCAATTGACCGACACTCTTTTAAAGTGGGCCATCAAATCCTTCAGCCCCTTTAATTCCCGCGGATATTCAACAAGGGGCTGAACACGTAACATCATGGCTATTGCAAATTTATAATGCTTGCCTAAAATTCTCGTACATTCCCAAAAGCTGGAGAGAGGCTCGTGTAGTCTTCATACCCAAAGCAGGGAAGGCGTCCCATACCAACCCAAAGGACTTCAGACCGATCAGTCTGTCCTCCTTTCTCTTAAAAACATTAGAAAGGGTTCTTGATTTTCATATCAGGAACTCTATCAATCCCACTCTTGTATCCAAATCACAGCATGCCTATACTAAAGGGAAGTTTGTAGAAACAGCGCTACATGTACTCATTGAGGAAGTTGAGAAATCACTTTCCAACAAAGAATACACGCTTGCAGTGATTCTCGATATCGAGAGGGCTTTCAACAATGTCTGCCCCGACGCTGTCGTTAATGCCTTAATAAATCTTAATCTGGTTAGATTTATAGGACAACTACTTAAAACACTTGATAAAGTCAAAAAGGTTGTCAATAGGGGCACACCACAAGGAGGTGTATTATCGCCTCTTATTTGGAATCTGGCGGTGAACACACTGTTAAACAGATTAGACCAAACCGGCTGCAAAATAATAGCTTATGCAGATGACATTGCTATCGCAGTATCCGGCAAATACGTTGCTACTCTTTCAGAACGGCTAAATCACTCACTTAGCATTCTGTCTCACTGGTGCCGTGAATTCGGTCTTAATGTTAATCCTGCCAAAACAGAGGTTATGCTTTTTACTAGAAAATATAAAATACCAACTTTTGCCTTAACCAAAATTAATGGTACCTCGCTTTGCCTTAGCAAGCGCGTCAAATATTTAGGACTTGTTCTTGATCCTAACCTTCAATGGAAAGCTAATATAGCAGAGAGAGTACGGAAAGCCTCTTGCGCTCTCTACTGCTGTAAGAGGGCATTAGGAACAAGATGGGGTCTTCAACCTCGAGTCACTTCCTGGCTTTATTCAGCAGTGGTCGAGCCTAATCTTCTTTATGGATCCGTCTTCTGGTGGCCAGCTACTGCAAAGGCGGTCAACCTTAAACCACTGGATAAGGTTAGAAGAACGGTAGCCATATTGATTACTGGGGCTCTCCGTACTACCTCCACAAAAGCACTCTTCGCAATCCTTCATTGGTTGCCAACTTCACTTCTGGTTAAGCAACAAGCTAAGTACTCTGCTGCCAGACTCAGTGCCCTAACTCGCTGGACCCGGTCAAACCTGGGCCATGCCAAGATTTTAATCCACGATATGTCAGTACCAACTAACGTAGACTACATTTGCTCTACCCCTAATTTAAACCACACGTTCTTCACCCATATCCCCAGTAGAGAGGAATAGGTTAATGACGAGGTGGTCACTGACAATTCAATTGACATCTATACAGATGGATCCAAATCGGAGGAAAGAGTCGGCTGTGGCATCTTCTCTAGTAAGTTAGATCTCAGACTCTCTTTCCGACTTCCTGACCATTGCAGCGTCTTTCAGGCGAAAGTAATGGCTGTCTATCAAGCGTCCAAGTGGCTTATTCGCAACGATTCATTCGATAAGAATATCTGCATCTACACGGACAGCCAAGCAGCAATCAAGTCCCTTGCCGGTGTTTTCACTTCATCAAAGCTTGTTCTCGACTGCCGATCTTCACTCAACATTTTGTCGAGTCACTCTCAGGTCCACCTGTATTGGGTGCCTGGACATATGGATATTTCAGGTAACTGCAATGCCGACGAGTTAGCAAAACAGGGCTCGCAGCTTACAGATATATCACCTTCCTGCACAATTGGTGCCCCTCTTACATCTATTAAATTAGCCATTAAGCAAAACTACCTTGAGAAAGCAAAAAGATCCTGGGTAGCGGAGCATACCTGTGGTATTACCAGGCTAACATGGACCACTATGGACAATAGACGAACTAGACAGCTACTCAACCTTAGCAAAAACTCCATTAGCATTACGACTTCGGTGCTCACGGGACACTGCATAATGGGGAGACATGCTGCACGACTAGAACTGCCATTCAATGACTTCTGTCGGGGCTGCGGCTCTGAGGAGGAGGAAGAAACAGTCCTCCATTTCATGTGCGAATGCCCATCCCTGGCCAGGAGGAAACTAAAACTCCTGGGCTCACCTTTCTTCACTAGTCTGTCCGAGCTATCATCCGTAAATATTAAGGACATAGCCAGATTCATTATGGAATCCTCATGGCTCTCCAATCCGTAAATGGGGGAGTCGCGCCGTACTGTGGTATCACAATGAGCCTAAATGTGCTTAAGTGTGCTTTCAAGCAGAAGGCTGCCACTCCAACCTAACCTAACCTAAGGTAATGGCACATTTTTTAGAACTGGGAAATTTAAAATTTATGTAATAGTTACATTTTTACAAAAGACATCAACTTTCAAAATGCGGGAAAAAAATATTTAATATAATTGAATAAAATTGCCTAAAGAACAAAAACACCAAAAAACTTGGCAGATTTCGAATTCTAAGGCTTTCTCCGTTAAAGCAAAAAGAAAAAGATGACAAATCCACGAAATCCGAGACCTGGTTATAATAATGACACTAAATTACGAAACAATTTTGCCAACCCATTAAAAGCTATTGGAGATTAGCGTAGGCAAAATCGACAATAAAAAAACATTATAATACACATTGCAAACATCACAATACTTACACAATAGTATACATTTATTTCATTGGCAACAATATCCAGAGTTGCTTCACAAAATTTGAAACGAAACTGGTCAAACGAAATTAACACAAAATCAGTACGAATATTTTGCTTCCACCATGGAACTCGATCAGGATCATGAATTGGCCTTGCATCAACTACAGGAAACCTGAAAAATATTTTTTTTTACTTTATGCGGTCTATGAAAAATCCTTACAGCCTAGATAGAACAAATATTAAAGTAAAATAAAGTAATAATTAAAACTTATATCTTTGTAATTTGACGGTTTTATGCTTATAAACTTAAATTATTTTATTTTAAATCGGTGGCATATCAAACAACTAACATCATTAAGAAGACACGGGAAATTTTCTTATCTATAAACCTCAATCAAGTGTCATATCCAAGCTTTTTCAATCGGTTCAAATCGCTTGGTAGTGTCGTATAAACATGACACATTAAATCGATTGCTGTTAAAGCGTCATGCGTTTCATGCCCATTTAAGCATCCGAAACAAGGGATGTAGATTAGAAACAAAAAAGAAAAATTTAATAAACACAACATAACCTAAAAGTATTGCTGGATATAGCTGAGTTTGATTAAGTGGCTGTCCAGAGGCTAACTTAGGCCAGAACGGCCCATTGTGATGCCATATGGTTGTATCTAGTTCTATGCTGGTTCCTAACCATTGCCATTGCCTACCAAAAGGTGTACTTGTACACTTTCTTATAATTCGAATTCCCTTCATATCGATATGAATAAAAAAAAGGTGAATGAATGAAAATTAGAATTTGTCATCAAAGCAAGACGGGAATCAAGCAACCTCCCGGGTGAAAGTCTAGCGCTATATCCACTAGACTATCAAACGAGGTCGTCTTGTGTACAGCTAAATCAAAACAAAAATCAATATGCGGTCTTTCTTGCAACAAAAACTGAAACAGGAAAACAAAAATATTGGTTATCAACTTCAACTCGATAATGCCAACATTAAAAGTTGAAAAATTTACCAGAGAAAGCTAATTGTTTCTCTCCACCCTAATTTTTATATCATATTTATGTTAAATACCGAAAAGTACTAATAGTGTTTCGTAAAAAATTAGCAATTACTTTAACCCTTAAACACCCGCTGGTCACTGCAGTGACCAACCACTTCCACGGCTGCCTGTGCCGCCATTTTACGCTCGCTATTTAAAATAAACATCTGAAATTACTATTTAAAGTTTTATTTATCGATGCATATAAACAAGAATGGAAAAATGATAACTGTCGTGCAGTTTTTGTCAAAATTTTGAACGACTAACTGAAAAAAAGGTTTTTTTATTTTCGAATTTTTGTATATCAAATAAATATACTGCCGTCTAAAAAAATTTCTGCCAAACGGTATGGGATAACACCCAATAACTATTTTTAAAAATAATTTTCAAAGGTTAATACAGAGGTCAATCATGTAAATCGAAATTACTAAACTAATTTATTTGAAAACACGTAGAACAAATGTTTTTCGGAATCACAAATACTACCTCTAGGTATGTTTTTAATTGAAATCGGACGTCTGTGAAATTCGACCAAAGGAAATCCGACCACAATCAAAGAGGAATTTTAACAAAAAAAAAAAAGAAAAAAAAGGGATTTGGGCCAAAATAAGTTTTTGGCCAAATTTCCTTTTTTTTGGAAATTCAGCCAAAGGAATTTGGGTCAAAACTTTTTGGTCGGAATTCCATTTCAATTTTGGTTGGAATGACTTTCAGAAAAGGAAATTCGATCAAAAATCTTTTTGGCCTAAATTCCTATTTAGTTTTGTTTTATTTTCCACAAGTTAAAGGAGTTTGAGCCAAATTTTAGATTTTTTATGACATGAACAACAACCATGATGGTAGTTAATTTTTAAATTAAGGTAAATGCTATTTATAACAAAACTAAAAAATTATAGCGAAACACAACAATAAGATAATTAAAACGAATCTGCATTCTGAAAGGCAATAGAACAGTAGTAATATATGAAGGAGATTGCAACAATAAAATGATAACACTTTTAGATGTCAAAAACACTTATAAAACAATAAGGCAAGATCTAACAACGAAACTACAAAGCCTAAATAACAAAATAGTCAACGAACTACATAAACAAAACCACTAAACATCTTACCAAAAAAACTAATTTACCAGCTCCGCTGCATCTGCACTCCAATCGTATGGACGTCCTAAAATCCATAAACCAGGACTACCTTTTCGACCTATATAATCTTCTATTAATGTACCTTGCTACAAGCTATCCAAACATGCCACCTGATCAAAAAGTTCCCGGAATTTATTCAGAAAATTAAAAATACAAGTTTATTCATCTAAATCTATATCATCCCCTTCAAAGTAATCCCCATCGACTGCAACACATTTATGCCAGCGCTTGATCCAATCCTTGAAACATTTTTTATATTCGGTTTTCGGTATGTCCATCAGTGCTTCCTCCGATTTTTCCATTACTTCCTCTCAGCTGCTGAAACGCGTTACCCGTAATGGTTTTTTAACTCGATTGAACAGAAAGAAGTCACAGGGAGCCAAATCAGAAGAATTCAGTGGTTGTTGGATGGTATTTGTTGCATTTTTCTTAAAAAAATTACGAATTATGATGGCACTGTGCGACGGTGCGTTATCATGGTGCAAAATCCACGGGTTTTAAGATTTAGAGGGAATATCAACAACAGATGTACCATCTTAACAAAAAAAAAAACCAGAACTAAAATCGGAACGATGGCAGCGCCACACGGTGGTTATTCCGGGAACTTTTGATAAAGGTGGTATTGGAGAAATATTAAGTAGCATTATTTCATTTAATGTTGAAAATTCATATATTCTAAAACAGAGATTTGAAAATATATGCTTAAAAGCAGAAGAAGACACAATGATATGACTTGATGTCATTTCACTATTCACCAATATACCGACGAATCAGCGATTAAAATAATAATGAAAAATTTGGCTACTATCGAAAGTCACACCAATATTCCAAAGTCATAATTAAAGTTTTGTTTAAAAAATTATGAATATTATTCAAACATATGGAATGCCAATGGGGAATCCTCTATCACGAACAATAGCAGACATCGTCATGGATAACCTACTTGACGTAACGATAGATGAACTCAAACATAATACTTTGCATATAAAATTCATTGTTAAATACGTGGACGACTTATTACCAATAGTTAAAAAACAGGGCATTGCTATTATATTAAAAATCTTCAATCTATATCACAATAAACTAAAATTCTCAATAGAACAATAAGAAAATAACCAGCTTCCTTTTTTTAGACGTTGAACTTCATAAAAACAATAGAAGCATCATTTTAAACTGGTATAAGCCTACATCATCCGGCAGATTAATTAAATTTCACTCTAACCAACCCATGAAATATCAAAACCAACACAAAAATAATTTAATTCATAAAGTTCAAAACATAAGTGACAACATTTTAACCCATTAAGGACGAGCGGGAACCAAAGTAGATAGATCAAGAAAGTAACTTGAGAAAAAAAATTGTTTTTGGGCCTCGTTCAAGAACGGTTCAGCGACAAGGTGCCATATGGCACTGCTCGGCATTACTGGATTAAAGACAACATCAAAAAGATACAAAGAATAGTGGAAATGAACGGTTACCCAAATTATTTAATAAAGAACGTATTAGACAAAAAACTACATCATAACAATTCCAACCCTGTAAATAAAAACGCGGGGCATGGCAATTTTCTAAAATGTTACAGCATAACATACATTCTCAAACTCACAGACAACAGAACTCTTAAAACATAATAACAAAAAACAACAACACCGCATTTGCTCACAAACCCAACCAAACTTCTAGAACGATCTTCACATACACGAAAGAAAATTGACAAAAAAAAACAACAACATGAAGTAATATACTAAATCGGATGCAAAGGGAGTGTCGACAAATAATGTGAGCCAATTTACATAGGGACTGCGAAGAGAGAATTAGGTACACGAAGCAGACATATGAAATAAAAGAACATTAACAGCTTTAGCTCAACACATATTGAATACTGGACACACAGCTGATATTGATAACGCGAAAATATTAGTCAAAGAAATTTAGCATAACACGAGATATACATTAGAGAGCTTATGAATTCAAGAGAAACTGACACAAAGACAACATACATTTATACAAAACTTAACATTAACCTTAAACTATGGAGGTGAATTTTTCACATTTTAACTTTACTAAGAAATTTTAGTAAAGAAAGGTTTTTTGATAATTATTTGCTCTTTGAAAACAAACTAATAACATTTTTAATTAAAATAAATCTAAAATTTGAAAATTTTTTTTTTAAGTTCAACAAAACTGGCACTTTATTTCACAAGATGGTGTAAAATTTACCACCACCTCCACAGTTAAAGGTTAATATATAACTTTTTACACTACACTTAATTCGTGCCTGTCTATGTTTATAAGTTGCTGCATTTGTATATTTTGTTCGTTCTATACGTTTTATGTACGGGACTTGGCAAAATAATTAATGCGATAATTAATATATTTAAGTAAGCTTAATATATAAATAAGTACATATGTGTTATAAAATATGAAATTAATAATTTTCTGTTATAGGTTTTTGAAAATTCGGGCGAATTTTTTACTTTTATTCCTTTAAATTCTTAAAAACCATTTACTTTTATTCTTTTAAATTCTTTAAACTTTTTAAATTGGAAAATACACCAAAAGTTATTTGGTTGAATTTCCAAATGAATTTTGAACTTAAATTCCTTTTAAATAAGGAAAATAAACCAAAATAAATTTTTTTGGTCGGATTTCCATTTGGATTTTGGCTTAAATTTCCCTTTTGTTTGGCAATTAAGCCAAAAAATTTTGGCCAAAATTCCTTCTTTTTTTGCCGTATTTCCTAAACATAAAGAAATTAGACCAAAATATTTTCATACTTTTTTTTGTTTACTGAAATTCCTTTTGGATTTTGGTCGAATTTCCGTTCCCCCTATTACACTGTGCCAACCAAGAGTCTACAATCTTGAAAAGGATTCGATTATGTTTGAATTTATAATTTGTAGTCCTTCGTATTTACCGGCCCTTAAAAAAAGTTTAGATGCATTTCCTATCGGTCAATCACTTATCAATTTACGAGTAACATCCCATCGGTTACATATTGTAAATTTAGAATATATGAGATGTTGGGTAAGTGGGCGTAGCACCATACAATTAAATTGCTCTAAAAGGTATGTTTCTATAACAAAATTGAAGGGTTTTATGTGTACTTTTCTGCCGCGCGGCTGTTTGAGCGATAGGGGCCAACTAGCATTAATTCACATTCACACAAAAACATTCAAACCTAACATTAATGGTGATGGCGATGCCGACGCATAGTGTGGCAAAGATGGACAAAAATTCCCTAATTAACACATTTTGGCCAGCCCGGTGATTGTAGTCACCACTACTTTGAGAGACCTTAGCGCCTCAAATATAGCAAATATGTGCCAATTTGTGATTTCTACGTTTACAAGGACTTTTTAGAAAAAAACAATTCGAAGGATTTGTATGTGTGTGTGTGTTTTATAGAGGTTTCATTAAAAATAAATTTGATAAAAAAAATTAAAATGGTTATGTTGATTCAGAATGCCCGTGCTACGTACTTTTATTAAACACACCCATACCCTGAAGCAGTAGCTCACGTATCTGAGATGAAGCAGAAAAGTGATTCCTTTGCATTGTTCGATTCCAGCCAGTAAATTCTACTGATTCTTTGGGAAGATAACGCTGAAGTCACGATCCTAACAAACCACGAAACTTTTTGGTCAAGCGAAACGGTACGATCGCAAGAAACAATGCATCGGCGAATGACCACATTGGATTGCGATCAATACCACTTTTTATCATTATATAAATAATAAAAATAAATTCAGTAGTTTATTTCTTATTTTAAATGTATGTTTTTTTTAAACAAATTATATTCATGCTACAATGGGAAAAAAACATTTTTTGCCAAAACTTCGTTTTCTTTTCATCAAATCGTCGTCGAGTAAAGAGTTAATCTTTCTGTCCACTGGAGACTGAAATCACCAGTCCATATCTCGGGAACCGCTTATTCCCTTTTAATAAAATTTATAAATTGGATTTTTCATAAGAGACTCAAAAAAGATATCGCTCATTTACTAAAAGACTGTCATAAGTTAAAACACAAGATTTTTGAGTTAATCATGCAGAATTATTCATTATATCACGCTTCATATTGAGCAAAAATTTCATATTAATATCTTATATACTCTGCGCGTGAGAATAAGATTTTTTTTTCTGCAAAGTGGGAGTCAATTGAAAGCTTTAAACGCGTTTTCTGCAAAATCGCGTTTTTTGAGTTATAACAGTTTTTTAGTAAATTAGCGATATTCGCTAAAATTTTCTTAGAAATCGGTCCACTAGAACTAGTAGCTGGCCAAAATGGGTTAAAAGTTTTAAAAAGACTTGACCCAAAAAAGATTTTTGTGGCTTGTGGCTTTTTTATTGTCTGCCACTAAGTACAATGTTTAATGCATATTAGGTTTTCCAACTTAAAAAAAGCTTATGGAAAATAATGAAAAAACTAAAAAAAAGGGGTCCATCAAAATTTTTCAATACGTTGTATTAAGATGAAATACTTTCAAAAACTTTTTTAGTACCTGGTTTTTTGAAAAACGAATTTTTTTAAACAAATTTCCAATTCCATTACACTGATAAATTTATAAATGTAAAAATAATATTTCTATTTTTCCCCTAAAATGGGTCTTATTAGCATTTGATTCACAATTTTGTATTTTCCCTTGATTGACCTTTAAAATGATATATACATACAATGAATGAAAAATCACTGAACAACAAAAATCTGTAAACTTGGTTTTTGGGAACGTAAACCCAAATTCCAAAAGTATTTAAACTTTCACCGTTTATACGCAATGAACAAGTGTGTCTTTAAAAGTATTTTCTAAACTAAAAACTTATTCTACATTGCAAAATAAACATTAATAATTAAATTAATCAAAGAAAGTACGCAATTTGTGGAATTTATTTGACATTCAACAATAAATACAAATACATATATTTCATGGCTAATAGTTTTCTTTCATGCCGTTTCAATATGCTATCGAAATCAATGCATTGGTGTTATCAAAGTAAAGAAGCATGGCTTATAAGCTTCTTTTGGATGAGTAAATGAATAGACGCCATTCATCAGCGGAATATTGAATATTCACGTACTCGTTCTTATTGATCATTCAGTATAGCTTTTTTTCAAATATAGTTAGTTAATTATGTTTTCCAGGACCTAGCCAACGCATTGAAATACCCTAACTCAAAATACAACTTAAGAATAGCTTTTTTACTATTAAAAAAATAAACATGATTTTCCGCACAACATACATAGCAAAATCAATTATATTTTTCGGCACAATTATTTTTGGAATTTGGGTTTATGTTTCCTAAAATCAAGCTTACAGATTTTTGTTGTTCAGTGAACTATAGTAAAATTTGATGGGTAACATATTTCTTGAACATATTAACCCACTATCAACCCTTGTAATGGATCAAAAAAGTAACTTCTTCGAAAGGGGCAAAAATTACGCATATTGGTAGGTGCCAAAGAGTTAATATGTTGGAGAAAAATATTTTACTGAAAATTATATTGTATCTTTCCGCGCATACAAACAAGCTTTGATGCAAAACTAACAAGTTGTCTTATGGTTTATCATACTTAATCTGTTAGAAATGGGCAAACTTTAGGCCCGCGTACAAAAAAGTTTGGTGTAAACTTTTAAAACGTAAAGACACCTATAACTTTCAGAACCTTCTTATTTTTGTAAAAATTCAGATAGTGTAATTTTCGATTTGGTCTACTTATTTAGTAACGTTTGATCGCTGATGATGACAAGTGGATGCTTATTTTTTAGCCGATTGTTCTGAAACTTTTAGAAACTAATTTTTTAACGAAGAAAATGGTGTGTTTGAAAATTTAAGTTATTAAGTTAAGGAGGTATGTCCAAAATTAGTTTTTTGGCAAATAAATTTCAGATTTTAGTTTTCCCATGTCAAAAAAACCCCTCGATACAAATTTTCACAGCAATAAGAAGAGGAACATGTAACTTCGTAAACGCTGCTGATAGGGTTATCACCACTGAATTCCTTGACCCCGAACTAATAAGAAACGATATGTCTCCCGTCTGCTACAATTTTTTTTTAAATTCGAGCACAGTGTTATTATTGCAAAACGTCAATAAGGAATCAAAACAAAAACAAATATAAAAACAAGTTTAGAAGAATATTACGTTACGAAGAATATAAATAAGAAAAGCAAAAAATTAATTAATATTAAAATACTAAAAGCATGCGATACAAAAAATTATTTATCCGAAAAATTAAACAAAAAAGTTTTTATTAGTGGATCAGTCAAAATTGGTGATATTTTTCTACAAATAACAATCTATTGCAAGCAATTTTTCTTTTATTGGAAAATAAGTGCGATCGCAATTTGACTCAAGATGAAAAAACCCGAGGTTCTAGTTTGATTAGAAAGTTCAAATCACAGTATAAAACTCCAAAAAACAAATCGTCGTTTCAAAAAAAATTTGATGACACTTGACTGAAAAACAGTTTTTGTTTTGTTATTAAAATTATTAGGCTTTGAATGAACAATGATTCTAGAATAATATCAAAAAGTTCATAGAACTAGCAGATCAGGCGATCGTTTCGGAACCAGCTACGGTTCCTCATCAGTGATCTTTGTAAAAATTAACTAATTTCAACAATCTATATAAGTGAAAATACTGTAAAGTAAATGAGAATTACAAAGACAGTTATTTTCACTGAATATTATTATTGAAAGGAACTACCGTTCTATGTACTTTTTGCCATTCCTCTTTGACACTTGTATTTCATATTGGTCAGATTTTCTGACATCTTATTAGATTTTTTGTTCAATAATCTAAGTTGAAACACAAAAAAAAGCACATTTCAGTGTTATGAAAGTGAATTGTTTTTTGCTTACAAGTGCCAAACACAAATAAAAGTAGCAGAGGCAGAGAGCGAATTCTGTATGAATATTCTTCAGAGAAAACAAAACGGAGGTTTCAACGAATTGTAATTAACAACAAGCAAAGAAATTATTTCAGCAGTGGCAAAGAAAACAAAGAAAAGCGTTCTACCAATTGATAAATCTCTTGCTTTGTGCTTAGTTGTAAACAATACCACCGATAACTTTTTTCCCCAATTATTATTCATTAAACAAATATGCACACCCTTTATTACCTACACCGACTATAGTGTTCGAAACAAGTGCTGAAGAACCTCTCCAAAGCCTTTTAAGCAAAACTTCAGAAAGTATATAAAATTTATGTGAAGTCAATGCAAATATGGAACTTACTCTGGAGTACAAATTTGACGGAAGTTCAGGTCATAGCACTAAAAAATTCATTCGAAATGATCGCTTTTTACTTTTGTACAGGCCTTTAAACTGTCCGGCCATTTGGCTATAGCGGCTCGGACGGTTTCTATTAAGATCGCTGACGCTGCTGGGGTCAATACTTTCTTGAGGCTTTCCAAATTTCGATGAGACGTTTTGCAGGTCATGCCCTCTAATTCTGATCACAAACAATAATCCAATGGATTCAGATCTGGGCTTTAAAACCACAAATTTTATAACAATTATAACTTTTGTGCTGGTAAGTATATTTATAAAATTTTATATAGGGGTTTGTTCACTAAATGTTCTGCTATAGTTTGGTAAAAATAAGTATAATTTTAGAAAGCGTACTAAAAAAAAATTAACTTTTAAAATCGATTCGAATTACCAACATGCGTTTTTCTACTTGCATATAAGTCGGATCGATGATCCGAATTACAAAATTACAAAATATAGGAAAACTGTATAGTTTTAATTAATGGAAGTTTTTTAGTTGTGATTTTGATATAATAGGTGATGTTTGGAGGTAATTCGGATCGACCCTTTGTTTAGAGAGTTTTTGTGGAATTTGAGTTCAAAGTTTAGATAAACGTGAAAAATATTTATTGAGTTTCAGTCAAAAATTTTGCATTTTAAAATCAAAAAAATTTTTTTTTTATATATTTTTAATACAGTTTCTTAGAGTTATACCAATTTGGAAACTAACAAGTAATTTTTAGTCAAATTCAATATGAAATATATTTTTAAAAACTAATTTGTGTTAAATGATTGGTATTTTTTTTATTCCAGACTACATTTTAATTTTTGATTATGTCGATATACTTACAAAAAGTTTAATTCAGAAATTTCTTAGAATGATTTGAAAAATGATATTTTATACATTTCATTGTGCATTAGCTCACGGGCATGGCCACGGACTGGCGGATCTAGAGGTTTATCTTAAGGGGGTTAACATTTGTTCATCCCTTTTAAATTATTTTTTTATTTGTGGCCAACGATCAAATATATGAAATTCTTATCAGTAAGGAAATTCTTATCACCCCTTTCGTACGCCCCTAAGATCCAATATTGCTCTTACGTTGGATTGCACAGTCCCATACTTTTGTTTTTAATATATTTGCATCTATCGCCCAGCCACACCCTCTTTCCCTAATTTTGAAACGCCCATGAGTAGACTCATATTTGAAAATCGGTTCGGTGTGGAACAAGTAAGTCTCCATATCAAATTTTATTAATTTAGCTCGATATGATATTCGAAGATACTGGATTTTTGCAAAAATGCCACGCCCACATTGAGATACGGTCGAATTTTATAGCCCACAACTTGACATACACACAAATGCATCTCTACACCACTATTTTACTAAAATCGGACAAACGACACCAAAATAACACCAAATTTTGCTTTTGCATCTAAATAAACCTCAAATTAAAATTGATTTGACAGCAGATTTCGAAAGTTCATAAAATTTTGCATAAAAAATGATATGGCTCAAATTTTTTTAAGTTCGTTTTCATAGTTAACGGAGCCACTTGAGATTAAGCTTTGAAATTGCGGCCGTCCCGTCCTTAATGGGTTAAACTGAAAATACTTGAAAAATCTAGTCAAAATGAAAAAAAAGAAATTCGTATGTCAAAAGTCCACATATAAGAATTTCCCTATTATCATATCTAATATTGGCAATATATTAACTTTATCGCAAGGTTTTTTTGTCAAATGCGCTGACATATCAATACAGTGTTCAGTTACCACAATTTTGAGTAATTTCGTGGTAACGCGAGGTCATACTATCTCTAGCTTTTCGGCGTGATTACGGCAAACTCCGCCATTTTGACTTAAACTGTCGATTCAATTGGGCAATACTCTTAGCATTTTTTCTGCTCGTCTTAAGCTTAATAATTGCTCAAAAATTTTCAATGTGGTTAGCATCTGGGGATTGAGAGGCGTAGTCCAAAATTCTTGTCATATTTTCTTCTTTTCACTTACTACGCAAGTGACTTTGATGCTTAGGGTCCAGCTAATACGATTTCAAATATTGGTAGCTTATATAGGATATTGAAAGATTAAGAACTATCACTAAGATCACTGATGAGGAATCGTGGCGGATTCCGAAACGGCCGTCTGATTTGCCCGTCTCTGTATAGACTGTGGTTGTGAGACAACACATATACGTTCTTTAAGCCTGTTACGCATTATTTAATGAAGCTAACCATTTTAATTGGAATGAAAGACCGCATTCCTAATAAAATATTTTTTTCTACAATTTTAGCACTGGCTTCTATGTTTTTATCGAAAAAGCACAATTTCCAATTGAAGCGGTAAAAAAAATTTATTAAGACCACTCCAATTTGCTTTTCCATAAAGCCACATTAATCGCTATTGGCAAAGTGTTATGGATTCTAGAATACGGAAAGGATGCTAAAATGGTGCAATGGTCCGAATTTCCAAGAGGTGCGTGGATACTTACCTCATAATTGTCATGATGGGAAGTAAGAAACAGGACAAGGATATTATGCGCTTGCAAAAAGCGACTCGGCAAAAAGCTCAACATATAAGCCTTCGGATGTTGTGTGGCTCGAATGGCGTAGCCAATTTGAATTGAGAGCATTAAAGTCTCCAGCAACAACAATTTCACTGCACGGATATGTTTACAGAATAGAAGCAATCGAATCAGAAAGGAAATCTAACGTATTAAAAGTAAGACTCCTATCTGAATTCGGGCTTCTATAAAGAAAACAGAAATGCAGCAAATGTGACTGGATGTTGAGTTTAACCCACATGGAGCTAATCTCATCACCCGTAATGTAGAGTTGTTGCTGACACTGATATGCAACTTCCTGATTTATAAAGAGGGCAAGACCCCTATGGAGAGAAAATAATGGCACTAAGCGATATCCGGGTATGTGGAAATCCAGTGGGTCTGTTCTCTCACACACCTGAGTCTCCCCAGCGCCATTATATGGGGCTTATGGAGGCTTATAAATGCAAATACAGAGAAGAAATTTTCTCCGAGTCCGCGAATATTGCAAAAAGCTATGCGAAAGTTGTCCGACATTTACGACACTGTACAAATTAAAACAAGACAGATAAGGCAGAGAATGCGCTCATAGAGCATTGAAAGAAGGAAAAACAAACATTGTTGTATGTGTTATGCCTTTACCCCAATGAATTACAATTTATCAATGCCGACTATGACCGCAGGTAGCGCCAACGAATGGAAAATGAAGGAGGAAGGAAGAAGAACTCAACGGCAATGCAGTTCCACTATGTTTTTATGATTGCCGTTTTTGGTTGTTATTGTATTGATGAACTATTGCTGTGTATGGTGTTGCCGTTATTATTGTGATTATTTATTTTATTTTATTTATGTAAATATGTTTATATATTGTTATTGAGCATGTTTAAATTGTTTGCGTTTAATTTTTAGGCACATGCGTCGTGTCTGTAAGATTATGTGGTATAGTTTTATTTTTATTTAAAACACAGTAAACTTTATCTCGGAAAAAAGACCGATGGGGATATCTGTCCCCCCGACGATCACTTTTCTGGTCGTTAATTTTTCGAAACGATTAAGGATTGTCTACGTATTATTTTCTCCTACGCGTTTCGGCCTTTTTAAGACCATGCTCAAGGAGTCTGTTTATTATAAAACATAATAAGATAACAAATGAACAATTAAACAAATTATAAATTGTTAACAAAACCATAAATACAAATTCACAACAATCTTACATTAATATTGAACTAATACCACCTTGATCAAAAAGTTCCCGGAATAACCACCGTGTGGCGCTTCCATCGTTTCGATTTGAGTTCTGTGTTTTTGTTAAGTTGGTACATCTGTTGTTGATATTCCCTCTAAATCTTAGCGTCATAGCCTGACATTTGCAAAAGTTACGTACCCAAGAGTACATCTATCTCTGTGTGTGTTGGCAATTTTTTACTATTAAATTGTAATATATTAAATTTTGAGTAAAAACGGATTTAATGGTGCGCGAATGTTGGAAATGTTGGAAAAGTGTTTCGGCAACGATTCTCTAAAGAAAACGGTCGTTTACCAGTGGCACGAGCGGCTCAAATGTGGTTGTGAGTCAATCGAAGATGATGAACGCAGTGGCAGACCATCAAAATCGAAAACCGACGAAAACGTAGATGAAGTAAAATAAATTTTGGTCAATAACCGCCAATTAACTATCAGAGAGTATTATTTGGGCGTTATGAAGCGTTTGCGTGAAGCAATTCGCCGAAAGAGACCAGAATTGTTTTGACGAAAAATGCAACAAATACCATCCAACAGCCACCGAATTCACCTGATTTGGCTCTCTGTGACTTCTTTCTGTTCAATCGAGTTAAAAAACAATTACGGGGAACGCGTTTCAGCAGCCGAGAGGAAGTAATGGAAAAACCGCAGGAAGCACTGATGGACATACCGAAAACCGAATATAAAAAATGTTTCGAAGATTGGATCAAGCGCTGGCATAAGTGTGTTGCAGTCGATGGGGATTACTTTGAAGGGGACAATATAGATTTAGATGAATAAACTTGTATTTTTAATTTTCGGAATAAATTCCGGGAACTTTTTGATCAAGGAGGTATAGTTATTAGCTATGTCTAATGGCTGCTGCGTACGTCTAGTGTATGTTGTTTAAGTCGTCTTTGTGATTTATAGCTGTGTTCATTTTTTGTTGTATTCTTAGTGTCTCAAGTGTCATTCTATTTTAATATTTAGTTCTATGTCTAATATTTTTGCATTGGTGAAATCTGCTGTGTCGGGTTTCCGTTAAATGTTGCGCTAGAGCGGTTGTTGTCTTCTTGTTTTTCGCGTCTGTTATCTATTCTGCTATTCGTGTACCGAAAGCTCTTTTTGTTGTCCTTATGCATGTCTTATTGCAAATTTCACCTTCTCTCCCTTTACATGTTATTTCCTTTGTGTTCGTGTAAAATTAGGCTGTTCGTAGGCTGTTGTGTGATTTGTGTACGTATAATATTTGTTTGAGTTTTATGATGTTGGTTAATATTTTACTGTCTGTCAAGTTGGTACCCCTATGTATTTTTTCTCATCGTTTTGTTTTGATTTGTTTTTGTTAGTTATTGTTTTTAGCTTTGTCGTCGTTTTTTGTATTAGCTTTTTAATCAGGTGTTGTGGGTATCCATTTTTTGTTAGTAAAGTCTTTATTTTAATGTAATTCTGTGGTTGGAACTCGTCATTTATTATGCTATATACTTTGTGTATGATCCCTGTTGCAGTGTTTATTTTTTGTTTCATCGGGTGGTTTGAATTATAATTTATAATTCGACCCGATGATGTACTTTTTATGTACCAATTAAATTTGATGTGTTGATTCGTTTTGTGTAAGGGATTTTTTTTGTCTTGTTCTACTTCTACCATAAATTGTATGCGTTTGTGTTGTTTATTCAGTGTGTTCAGTATTGTATCTAAATCTTTTAATTTTAATATGGCTAGTATGTCGTCTACGAATTTTGAAATGTGCTTTACTTGTATGGATTTTTGTTCAAGTTCCTTGATTGTATCGTCTAGTAGTTTGTCAAGTCTTATGTCCGCGATAGTAGGGAACAGCGGATTGTCCATTGGCATGCCGTAGATTTGGTTGTATGTGGTGTTGTTGAATGTGAACTAGTTATTAGCTGTTATGCAAAAATCCAAAATGACCTCAAATTATCGTTTCGATATCATTGTATGTGTAATCGAATTATTGTTCTCCAATGACCCCAATAATATTTACAAAAGAAATTCTATGCTAACAAATTACACTTGTTTGTATATATATAATTCATAATATTATTTATTTACTGTATGATAATTTAAAATTAATATGAATGCATGATTGCTGGAACCAACGATATCACATGTTTAATGCAACATTGTGGGTTTCAACCATCAAGCTAGGCATATGTTCATATTTACATCGACTATTTGGTTTACTTCCTATATGGTAAATATAGTATGTGATGCCTTTTTAATATTTTAACCCTGGAAGTAGGCCGTCATGCCATCAGTCACTCAAGGGGACCAACACGTATTTCGGTATTTCGTGTACGTGTCGTAATTGAGTTATCTGATGGTAGTGTGGTCTATAACCTCCACGCGGTTGGTTTGGGGTTATGGATCTGTATGAGGCTAGGAGAAATTATTTTATACTTTTTAGTCCGTTTTAAAAACGTGGCATATTAAAAATTTTTTTTTATTTAAATTATTATTTTCTGCTTTTTAGTCTTGTGTGCGTACAATTTTTTACTGCCAATCCAACAACTATATAGGCCTAAGCCCTTGTAAATTTTCCGTGTTGCACTGTGTAATTGATAACAATGTAAGAAGAATTTATTGTACGAAAGTGTACTGAAAATCTTGCTTATGTATTGACGTATTTCCGAGCCGCAAAGTGTACTGAAAAATTTACGATCGTACCGAAAACCCCAACACTAATGTATACCGTCATACGACGCAATTGTGTTTATTTCCCTTGGACAAAGAGTGTTGTACACCTCCAAAAATTAACCTCGGTTTATTTTATGATGATTCCCAAAATATTCAGCTCTACCGATTACCGTTCCATTTAAAAAAAAAACTCTAAAATCGCATTTTCTCGAGTCTGCCAGCGGATTTAAAAAAAAGTGTATGCAGAGCCCTAGCATTTTTTAGTATCTATCATTTGTGAACTTTTAATTTTGAAAATAGCAATAAGTTTGTAAAAAATCTTATAAAACGACAGTGTTGCAACTAAAAACTATGTATGTAATTAGTGTTGCGAACTTTCAAGTTAAAGGCAACGGATTTTTCGTATAATTTCATGCAAATATCACATTTTTTGCAAAAAAGTCTCAAAAGTTGCAAGGATTTCAAAAAAAGTCTCAAATTTTGGGTATTTTCGAAAAGTATTCTTGTCAAAGTCTCCAAGCAGTCAAAAAGGCTGCAAATTGCTGGTAACAATTTGCTCTTGCTGGAATCGAAACAAAAAATTGTAGAAACCAGCAGCGAGGTGCAATACTGATGGTGTGACAGCGACGGTTGTCAACACATCCAGCGGACAAAATGTTTGAATGGATGAGTTGAAGGTGTTTGATAAAACAAAAGAGAAATAGTAGTGCTTGATGTGGAAATAGGAATAGGAACACTATTTTTGCAAAAGCGTTAATGTTTTTATTAAGGAATCTCAAAGCTTATTAGTATGTTTATTTTTAGGTAAAACATCAACACATTGCCGGGACTTATAGTCAACTACGCCCCCACATCTCATTACAGGTGTCGTCTGCCATTTTGTCATCACTGCAGATCACAGTTCTTGCAAAATGGTTGATATTTTTCTGAAAATGGAATTTACTATGTCATCCAATATGTTTTCAAACATTTTGCTATTGAGTGGGCCACTTTAGAACACCGATTTTGTTGAGAAAATGAATTTTTACAGATTTAATTGTACTTCGAATAACGTTATCCTGGTGGGATACCCTTTTGTAGGGCTTATACTACTCAGTGTTTGATAACATGACTGTAATTGGTTTATGTGGCCATACATTTTTGTATCCATATGTATATTGATCAAAATTTACTGACTTCATTTTGTTTTGAAAACATCTGAAAATTGTAATATATTGTAGTGGATATTTGGAGGGCTAATTGTGGAGTTTTTATGAGCAGATGAATACAAGAAGGTATTTCTGAGCTAATATGGGTTTCAAAAATTCAAAAATTAGCATTTATGACATCAGTTCGTACAACAATATTGGCCCGATCCTCACGACAATCGGGTCTTCGCCCCGGGATCGACCCAGGAGAAATCCTGGCCAAGGATTGTCAACCCTCGACGTGGAAGCAGTCGCTACAAACAACAACAATATTGGCCCTATTCTTTGGATCTAGGGAGACATGGATACTAAGAAGTATTTGGACGGCAAGGTTACAATCTTATAAGTGGTATATGAGGCATTCTTTTACAAATTGAACAGTTTTATTAATCAACATTCTTGATTTGCTTCAAATTTTTTTTACGCGTCTCCTATACAAAATAAGCAGACTTTTAGTCCGCCATTTTTTTTTTTTTTTCTATCACTATTTTCGAAAATATAGAGAGATAAAGTTTACGTGATTCGCCGATTATAGCCTTTTTCAAATCGCGATAACTCGACTTCTGTTCATCGCATTGAGTAAAATTAACAACGATTTTAAAGGTACTGAAACTATCTATATTTGTGTATTATTAGTTGTAAAAATTGTTTAAGAAAAGTATTTGTTATTAATAATTAAATAATTTAAATTCAGTTTACTATTCGTTCGCCATGGAATAAAAAATTTAAAAAAAATACTATCGTATTCGTCGAAAAATTTCCTATAGAAAACATATTTTTTCAGAGTGGTAAATTCTTATAGGCTATATAAAACTCATTGATTACGACGGAAGAATGCGCTTCGCGACGCGTAGTGTGGGATTGAGCGAATTCAGAATACATTCAATCACTACGCATCACTAAGTTGCGGAGGCTAAGAAGTAAATACAATGAAAATATAACATTCTGCTATTATTATTCAATAAATATTTTACTCAATGCGATGAACAGAAGTGGAGTTATCGCGATTTGAAAAAGGCTATAATCGCGAATCACGTAAACTTTACGTCTCTATATTTTCGAAAATAGTGATAGAAATTTTTTTCTATGACTACAAGTGCGCTTATTTTGTATAGGAAACGCGTAAAAAAAATGTTGAAGCAAATCAAAAATGTTGACCAATAAGTGTTCGATTTGTAAAAGGATGCCCTTAATAGATATCTGGCTATAATAACGATGCTCAAAGTAAAAGACAAAACGGAAAAAACTTGCTCTCTCATAATAAATTCGGTGTCCTGAAGTTGACTGTTCAATCTGTCAATGTGAACTTGATTGAAAGCATTAAGAATAACATAGACAAAGTTGTTTTCACAATCATGTGTACAATTTGTAAGAGTCTGTAAGCTCCAATAAGAAGATTCTGAGGCTTACTTGACCAACACTCCGATGATGCATCGCTGGTTGTTGTTGTTGTAGCGACTTGAGTCTAAGTCCTTGTCATACGTATCAATAATAGTTATAGCTGTCTGTCTCTGTTATGTCTAGGTCTAGGAAGTGGACCGCTTCAATTTGATTTATCCACAGCGATGTTATTGTCAAGTTCGTATTGTTTTGTGAGCAATTGAAGAGGTGGGTCGTGTTATGTGGTCTCCGTCCGCACTTTCGGCACTCGTCTCCAACCTCATTACTGATCCTTGTCAGGTAGCAGTTGAGGAATCGGCTCCAACTTGACCTCAGCTGGGACAGGACACATCTTGTGGATCTGGGTTATTGCTTTTCCTCCCCTGTTACTTGTGGCGGTATGTCGTTAAGGACACATTTCGGTGTTCTGTTATGTGTAGCTGCTAGGACCACATCGGTGTGCAGTTGCTTGAGGGCGGATGTGTATCTGCCAAATGGTTGTTGGTCTGAGTAAGTGTTCAATTCGGTCTTGTACATTGTCAGATCTATGCGTATGGTTCGCGGTGGTGGAGTATTTTCAGTTACTAGTTTGTTCGGATGTTTTGTTAGCAAGGGGTTATGCTCTTCAACTTTTGGCATGTATATCTCGTTGTGCAAGTGGTCCTCATGCGACATGAGGTGACAACCCGTTATCGTGCGAAGTGCAGAGTTTTGGTGTGACTGTATTCGTTTCCATTGCGTTTCGCTGAAGTGGGGGTGACCATGCAGCATAATTTATGACCGATGTTCCGATTGCCTTATATGTTGTCAGCAGCATCCCCTTCTCCTTGCCCCATGAGCAAGGGCTTTCAAAACTTTATTCCTTTCACTCAGACGGAGGCGGATGTTGTTTGCGTCTTTAAAGAAAGTGAGGAGGTTATCGCAGGTGACCCCTAAGATTTTAGGGTGCTTGACTATGGGTATACCCTACACTTCGATGTTGATGGGCAGTTCCTGCCTCACTTCTCTGGTCCAGGACGTAAATAGTGTCACGGATGATTTTTCTGGTAATAGATATGCGTTGATGTCGTTGCATAGTTTCGGGATGTTGTTACCAGTCGATAGTATCGTGCAGTCGTCGGCGTAGGAAACAAAGCGTAACGCTATTGGTGGGTGGTGGCAGTTTTCAGATATAGTGGTTGAACAATAGTGGAGATAAGACTCCATCTTGTGGAACTCCTTAACACGTCTACATTTCGATTTTGAGTTTCTGAACTCCACGAACGATTGCCTGCCACACATATAGTTTGCCATCCATCTTTTAGTGATGTTTGGCAGTGTGGAGGCGTAGATATCCTGTAGCAGTGTTGAGTGGTTAACGGTGTCAAATGCTTTTGATAGATCCAGAGCCACCAGGACGGTTATATCACATGACTTACTTATTTGGGATTGAATGATATTCAGAGCCGTGGCAGTGCTATGGTCCTTTCACAAGCCGTGTTGATGCTCCGCCAGTCCAAGGTGTTCTGCAACTGTGGGCAATAGTAGTGCTTCTAGAATCTTAGCCACAGGTGAGAGCAAAGTAATTGGTCGGTATGACTTTCCTTTATCATTTGGTTCTCCTGGTTTCGGCAACTGTATGGCTCTGCCCATTTTCCAGACATCAGGAACAATCGATGTGTGCATTGGCAAGTTTATAACTGCGGTCATGTACTCCAGTACTAGCTCATCTAGGTTTTTTAGCATAACCATAGAGATTCCGTCTGGGCCAAATTCCTTAGATGGTTTAGCGTTTTTTATGGCATTGGCTACTTCTGGTGGTGCGAAGTTTACTCTGTCACATTCTTCGCTTGTTTAAAGCCTGTGCAATCTCCTGATTGTTAATCGTCTATCCTTTTCTGGTTTGTCTTGATGTTCGATAAGCTGCTTGCAAAACATATCTGTACGTGCATTTTTTGGCGTCTGCTTCTGGAATACCGTTGAAAGATATGATGACTAGGTCCTTGCGAGTTGATGGGTTTGAGAGGGCCTTTATTGTGGTCCAAAGTTTTCTTGAACCATTCACGCAGCTCTCAAGGTTTTTGGACCACTTTGTGCGACAATGTTCGTCAATCATCTTTCTGATATCGTTGTTTAGTTGTGGGACTCTCGGATCCGCTGGATTAGCTAAACGAATAGCATCTCGTTCATCAGCCAATCTGGATGCGCGGGAAAATTAGGACGGATTTTTGGGATGCTGCCTGCTGGGATAAATCGTGCTACTGCCTTAGTGATTGCTTCGCGGAGTTTCTTCTCGCCTATACATGCTGTGGTTGGGTGTTGTTGTTGCCCAAGTATCTGGTTCATGAGCATACGGAAACCGTTCCAGTCAGCTTTGTTGTAATTTATAAACGTTTTCTTTTTTCAGTCTCCAGGAAATCGCTTGGTCTGTCAATTGTTAGATGATCTGAGTTTAGATGATCTGAGTTTAGAGATATTTCAGTGCACCATATTGTGTTAGCCAAGGGAGAAGCATTCACCACGCTGATATCTGGTGACCAGTCACCTGTGATTCTAGTGTGCGTGTCTGTATTTATGCATCCAAAACTTGAGCTGTCAATCTGTTCAGCCAAGTGGATGTCGCGCTGGTCATTGACCAGACTTGAGCACCAGGCTTTATGGTGAACGTTGAAATCGCCTAGCAGAACTCGATGGTCACCTGTAAGTAAGTGGGTAATAGATGGCAGATATGAGCTGCTGGGCGGTATGTAGACGTTCATTATTTCTATTTCCAGATTTTCAGATATGACTGCAATGCCACTTTGTTCTAATAAGTTATCCGTCGCTGAGATATCAGGCAATGTAATGCGTCGATATTTGACACTGTTATGTATGATGAAAGCTATGCCTCCGCCCCTGTGTCGTATTCTGTCACTTCTTAGCACATTGTAGTTCGAAGAGTGCGTAAAGGTGGATCTGGTTGTCAGTTTTGTTTCTTGTATGGCTGCAATTATTACGTTATTTCTTTCCGTTGTATTTGGAGTGTTTGCTGTTGTGGCAGGCTGTTAACGTTGCGTTTGTAGTGGTTGTTGAGACTGCCTTACGTGAAAAAGCGAACTTGTCGGTGTTTGCTGTCTCTGTTGTTGTTGGGACGGTTACGCACAGCACTGCGCCCTGTAGCTAGCTTTCCAGTCACGATAGGAGCGTAGACCTTCACATGGTCGAAAATGACATCAATTTTGGCAGCAATTGCATTTGACTGAACCTGCATTTTTGTGTATTTGTTGAGCGCACACACTACGGATCCAAATACGCGATCCTGGAATTTGTTCAATTCCGGCTGGTATAAGTAGTAATTGGAGCAGGTTTGCCGGCATACTCTGCCTCGATGTCGAAAAAAAATGTAGTGATACGTATGATTTGGACTTGACGACCTCTATAGTCTAGTGGATAGTGCACTAGACTTTCATCCAGAAGGTTGCGGGTTCGATTCCCGTCTTGGTCTGGTGGTTAATTCTCATAAACTTCTTATATTCACTATCGATATGAAGCGGATGAGAATTATAAGAATGTGTACAAGTACACACACCTTGGTTGGTAATGGCAAAACCACCGAGCTGATAAAAAATTGCCACACCGCCGTTCGGAATCAGCGTTAAACTGTAGGTCTAACCATCGCCACTGTGGTCTAGTGGCAGAGTGCCAGACTCTTGTTTCTGGAGACCCGAGATCGATTCTCGGCTTGGGTATGTTTCTTATCTATCTTTCTTTCTGCCTTTCTTTCTTTCTTGGGGCTTTGGTACAATAGATCTTATGGGTCGCAATGCCTGACTTTCGAGTCGTCCTTCCTTCAAATAATAATAATAATAATGATTTGGACTTTGACTCTGTCGAAGGTATGCAGACTTTGGACGAGAGAAGTATATCTCGTGTCGTTCCTGGACGTAGACCAATCTGTACTCGGGAACGATGCATCGGTGGTATAGCCAAATAGCGCAATTTTGATATGTTTTACTATTACTTAATAGAAATATTAAAGCTTTTCCTAAACTAATGTTCTTTCCCTTATTTTTATAACAAGCACTACTATTTTTTTGGCCGTCCAAGTGCTGGTTTGTGAGAGTTTTTTATTTTCTGTATTTTTAAATCTATAGATACTCAAGACTTCAAGCTATTATAAAAATTTAAATATTTTATGAATATACAATTAAAAAATATTATTTGCGTAATATGATATTATTTCTTATGTCACTACTATTATTTTGACCGTAACGTTTTTACGAATTTCTCAATCATTATTACAAAAAATTTATTCCAGCTTAACGTTTTCGAATTTTATGAATTTTTATTATTTTCTCAATTAACACTATTGACCCTTCAGAGGGCGCGCTCTGAAAAGTTACACGAGAGGGCGCACCGCGGCTATTTAACCGCAAAGTAAATTTCATAGTATCGACTGCAATTTTTCTTATTTATAGGAAAAAAATCATTAAAATAAAACAATTGATTGATTTCTAGTGATATTGAACTATATTTTAAGCATTTATTTTGAAATGTTTATTTGTCATCATTTTGACTTTGAAAAATTTTCAAGCTACGCTTGAATTTTTTTGTTACACGCGAAGGTGCGCCGTGGTAAATTAGCCGCAAAAGCGAGATACCAATTTTCAAACACAAATAGCAGCTAAACGATGTAAAGCAGAAACCAACGGCTAACGGTAAACCACGCTGCATCTCAAAACTTACAAAGTCACTTGAGTGGCAGCGGTCGGCTACTATGATTTGTGTTTTAAAAACACAAAATAAACAATTTGCGGCTAATTTGGCGCGGCGCGCCCTCCGAAGGGTTAAATCGCCCTTTTCTCTAGTAATTTGGTACAATTTTGTAATTTTTTTTTACCTTACTTATTATCCAGCTGAAACTTGCAGTAACTTGGAGTCACTTGAATACACTTGAAACCATACAAAATTACTTGGAGTTTATTTTATTTACAGTCAGTTTTAATATATGTAATTAAAAATGTATGCACCCTATGATCGCATTTCCAATTACATATAGGTCGGAGGTTGAAATAATTTGAAAAAATAATGTGTTTCGAGCGGTAAAATCCTACTTTAATGAAGAATTTCGCAAAAAGGTTGTGTGCAATTTGTGTAATTTCTGTCTTCATAGGACCTTAAGTATATTCAAGTGACTTCAATTTCAATTGACTCCAAGAGGCTTTATGTGACTTAAAGTGACTAAAAGTGCATTCAATTAACTCGGATTGACTTCTAAGCAGTCATGGTTCAGTCAGAAAATTTTCATTCCTCTGTTTCCAAAAGAATCTTTACTAAATGAGCAACCAATCGATAACTCCAAAAAAAATTCTAGCTGTATTTTATATTCCAGATTTAATTATGTTGTTCAATAACTGCAATCACTAGTTAAACTGCGCGAATTACAAAAATCCCCCGATTAATAAAAACTTCAAGTACTCATAAAAAAAATTTGAACTGACCAGACCAAACACTTCGTGGTTTTCGGTTACTTGGAAAGTATACGTGCTACTTTCATTTAGTGCTTGAATCATTCACGCTCATAACAATGACCTGAAATCGGTCGCATAGTATTATTGTTCATTAATAAAATTAAATTGAATACATTATTTTACAGCTATGGTAAGGGACCAATCACATATTATGTAACGCGCGTGAAGGAGGGGCTGGACGATTTGTTACGAAGTGTTACATAGGGGAGAGAGGGGTTATCAACCGCGTTACGCAACGTCGATTTTATACGAAAAAATACAGATATGTTCAAAATTACACTTGTTTATAAAATGAAATTTTTTTTATGTGCATTTAATGAGAGGACGCTTTTTTATGGATTTCCTAGCCTTCGGAAACAACAGCGCTATCAACATTCTAAAACAGCCAAACATATGTAATATTGATTCTATTTATAAATTCACGAAACAAATTTTTCTTTCTAAATAAATAAAAATAAATAAAATAAAAATAAATAATAAAGATAATAAAATTTGTTACGTTACTAGGGGTGAGGGAAGTGGGTACACACCTTCCCCCTCTACTTACGCCACTGCACTATGGGGAAATTGATCACTTTTTCTGGTCAAAACCTCAAAATTTAAATCTTCAAAAGAGCAATGCCTTTAACTTTTTTGTAAAGTAGACACCCCAAACCCAACGGACTAGTACTTGTTTTGTTTTTAAAACATCACTACGATAAACGATGAAATTAAGATTTTAATAGAAAATAAATTTTTTAAAAACAAATAAATAAGTGTGCCTGAAAGAAAAAGGTTAATATTTATTTATATTCGTGCATAAAAAAAATTAAAAAAAAACGGATGATACTACAAATGTTAAGAAAACTAAATTTCTGAAAAAGTGCTAAATATTTGCATCGTGTTAGTTCAGTTTTTTTGCAATGACCTTACTTACGTTCATCAATTTTTTTCAGTAAACTTCTGGTGGGCCTACAACAAAACGCACCACTTTCCACCAAACGCGATATATTTTTTTGATTAAGCAATTAATTCTACATATAAGTAAACTAATTTGATCTGCATGTTCTTGCATCTCTTTAAAAAAATTAATTTTTCTAGACAGAAAATAAAAAATTATTTGGCATATGGCATTCGAAAATGATTAAAAAAAACGCTAAAGATTCCGTTCTGTACTGCTATTTGCTAGAAAATATTAATCTAGGTGGAATTACAAAAACACAAGAGACTACATTATTTAAGAATGTCCAAGATATTAAGAAAAAGTGGAAAAATGCTCATAGATGCTTGCTAAATTTAAGACTAAATATAATGTTTGGGTAGCTGGAACAACAGTTCCTAAATAAATAATCTACTCACCATAATCAAAAGTTTGACGCCCAAGACTTGCATTTGGATCGCCGGAGTCGGACCGTGGAAAAAAAAGAGATGAATTAAAAGTGTGCAAGCAAACTCATAATGAATGTAATTTATTGGTTATTACAGATAGTACGTCAGCTTGGAAACAAGGTAATAAAGATTTAGCAACTGTTCTGAAGAATTGTATTCAATACCCAAACCGAGCTTCTAAAATTAGAAAAATACTGTTCACGAAAGACAAATTACCGACACAACTTCCTCTTAATGAGGCTGTAGCATTCTTTTTGTATAGTAATTTCGCAAACCTTCAGTATTAGGAGTCAAAATAAAATAAATATCTTATTACTTTACAGAGTTCGCTATTTTTTTAAGGATTCTTAGAGGTGCTGAGGAGCACTATACTATTTTTATATACTTAATTCTCCCTATAACGCTATTTTTTCAATATCTCAGTAGACCTAGTCGACACGAAAAAATAAATAACATTTTCGGAATCTACGCAAAATTTCCATATAGAAAAAGTGTAATTTGAGGTTTTGGCCAGAAAATGTGGGAAATTTACCCATAGTGCACAGTCAGAACCATTGTACACAATTTTTTTCACTTGTAACAGTGTTATTAATTTACTAGCATAATAAAAATACATATTTACCTTAATTTTACTTTCAATGACTTCGAATGAATATTTAAATCTACGTAAGATTTAGGAGACATATTTTGTTTTTCCTCCGAACTAAATTGTGCCGTTTTTTTCGATAAGAAAGGCGAGGGGCCCAGTATACTACTTAATCGATCGTAAATTGATATATCCAGTTCCAAAGTATTTTTTTCCAAAGACAAGTCGATAGCCATATTAGACGCTTCCCTCAAACTGCGCGAAAAGTTTGACTTTAAGTTCAAAATTATTTCAGGTTTCATGGGGGAACCATCAGGCGAATTCTGCAAAATGTAAATAATCATATAAATAATACACTCATTTAAACAAATAATTATGTATATTTCGAGCTCACAACCTATGTAAGGCTATGAGCGATTCGCCTTAATTCGCCACAGAAGACAGAATCTAGAGAATGAAAATCTTGTGTGACAAGACAAGTTGGCGAATTTGGAAAAATTTTTGTTAAAAATAATTATTTTCAAGAAATTGAAAAAAAAAAATTGAGTTTAACGGAAACAACCAGTAAAAGGTGAGTACATAAGATAAAAATCTTTTCGTATAGTACTATAACTTATTAATTATAGAAATTATTTATTGAATGCAATTCATTATTATATGAGTAACTAGCTAGGCTTTGTGCAGCTTCGCTCTCTAGCCCTGACAAACGACAACAAAGCATGGTAACTTCCGATCAAAAATTAATTATTGCACTTATTTTTCATATCGTTTACATGAGTAGTTTTCACTAACACTACACTGAGTCGAAATCTTTTCAATTCTCGACAACATGCTTATAAGAGTGCATAATCCTATATATCAGAAAGGTCTGGAGCAGGAAACTACACCCTGGTAGTGTTTGTCGATATTGAATAGGCTTTTAACAACGCCTGATGTGCTCATTCCATGGATTCATGTCATGCTATGTAAACGGCTGCTTATTACCGGAGGAGAAAATGATGACAGTGTCACGGTCAAGGAAGGATTCCCCCAAGGCTACGTACTTTCCCCCTTCTATGGTGCTTCGTGATGGGCTCCCTTCTCAATGATATGCATACCCTTGGAGTTCGCATAAGCGTATGCTGACAATATGTGCACACTTATCTCGAAACGATCCTTAGAGGCGGTTTCATTGCAAGTTGCAACTTCAATCCGGAAATTTATTGTGACCCAGCAGTGAGCCCTCGTTTACGTAATTGTTTAAGTGACTTAATTATATTTTTAGAGGTCTTCTCCGAAAATTCATTTAAAACTACAGTAATCTTTCCTTTACGTAGTCAACCAATTGCCTAAAAGACATTTTTTGGTTTCAATTATTTTACACTACCTAGATCGCCACCACACTCAACAGCAAACGGATCTCAAGATGAGCTTGAGACACTCAAAAAAGCCATCGAAACCACGCACGAGGAGTATCTCTCGGCAAGACGTACCTCTCGGCAAGACTACTTTCAATTTTATTTCTGAAACTTAACTCTAGTTAAATTATGCTATAAACTTTCATCCATTTACATTGTGAAGCAGACAGAATCGCGAATGGAAGTCAGACTTTAAAATCTCGACCGCAGGTGCCATGCTGTCAGTGTCATACTGATATTGATATGCATAACTGACGAAGCTGCAGTAGCAAAAAATCTCGGAATCTCCGTGCTGCAAGTTTGATGTCTGTACAGAGGACTACAAGTTTGATGTCTGTACAGATTTCTGTACAGAGGACTACAACTTGCTTAAAAAAATGCTTCAAAATAGAAGTGCGTGAAAAAATGAAAATCCAAATTTGACTTTAAAAGCACGAGTTGCGCGAAATACCGTTTTGTGTGTTATTAAAGTATACAATGAACGCCTTACCATTAATAGGAAGCAAGGAAGTGGCAAAAAAAAACCCTGCTATGGCCAAGGTGATAGCTCTTTTAAACAAAAATCCCAATACATCATGCAGGAAAGTGGCTGAAAAACGAGGATGCTCTGAAACTTTTGTTAAAAAAGTTAAAAGGGAGGATGGTCATACAAGATTCAAAAAGTTCCAGACAGAAATTCGAAAAAGAACAGCGAGGAACGAGACAAAATATTGTACCATGATTTCATAAGAAATTTTAATTGCTTCATTATGAGACAAAATATTGCACCATGATTTCATAAGAAATTTTAATTGCTTCATTATGAGACCTATGTACTGGGTGAGTTTTCACACTTTTCAGGTGTGGATTTTTATGTTGCAGATCGTAGAGGAAATTTTCAAGAGCAGTATAAGACCCAGAAGAAGTTTTTGGTGTGGCAGGCAATCTGTAGATGTGGTAGACGAAACAGTTCATTTGTAACAACTGAGACAATCAACACCGATATATATATATCCGGGAGTGTCTGCAAAAGACTTTTGCTATTCATAAACAGCACTCAATTTGGTTGCGTGCCATTACAGTAAAGCAGCAGTTGAATGGTACGAAAAGAATGATGTAACACTTGTACCCAGATATGCGAATCCACCTAAGTGCCCAGAGCTCAGGCCAATAGCAAGATATTGGGCTCTGGTAAAAAAAGACTATGAAGAGCACAAAACAGGCTGTTGCAACCGTTACCAATTTTTCCAAAAAGTGGCTGTCATCAAGTAAAAAATTTCTGAAAACACTATTAAAAGCTATAAAAAGGAAAAATCAAAATTTTTATAATTTTTAATTTTTATAACAAAAAATATTTTGAATAGAAACATCAATGAAGTTTCTGTTAATATAAGGCTTTTTTGAATATGTTAACTAGTTCAGAAGTAATTTGAGTTTATTTGTGCACTAGTTTCATTGTACGCACAATTTTTTTTTTCTTCTTTATTCTGATATAACTTCAGGTGTCAAATACGCCTGTAAAAAACTTTTGCAGGGAGCTCGATTTAGCGGCTATGGTTCAATATCTCAATAAATAAATATAATTAAGTCCATACCTGAGTTCGATCAAATAGAATTAAAGGTGAAACGCCATCATCCAATACTTCACAGAAGTCGAACTTAGTTGCTGCCACTGAAATCGCTGACGATAAAATATTTTTAATCCTTTTTTTAGTTCCATTGCAAATCAGTGATGAAATGCCCAAATAAATATGATTCTTTCCTTTAAAACAGCATGCTGGATTTTCTTTTATGCCGGTAAAAAAGTTGTCTGCAATGTGAAGCAAATCGCATTGACTCTTTTCATTCAACGGATTGTTGCTCATGTTTACATTACTCTCAACCAAAACATCTTCATGGAGAACTATCCCAATAAAGGATGCTATTATAATATTAAAATTAAAAATTTCTCCGCAAGATTCCATGTTTGCAATTTTACGCTGGAACTTGGATGCTCCCGTTATTGTGCTATTAGAACTTATTGAACTGCTTAATGAATCACAATATCTGTTTGATTTCATTGTATCATTATCTGACGAAATGTTTTCTAGTATATTTTGTGGGGGAGATCTTTCATCATAATCTCCAACCCAGTTACCATGATTAACCAAATTTCCAGACATATGAGTTTTATAAGATTGGGTATTATGATGTGTATTCTTAGTTCCTATCGATTGAGGACTGTTTTTGTTATCCATTGTATTTAAAGACATCCTTGAATCGTCTTTGAAAAAGACGTCCCAAAATTTTATTAGTAAGTGTATTTGACGAGGCGACATAAAATAATAAATCGGGCCTAATTCCACGTCGAAAGACACTTTTGCGCCACTTATTTCCTCTGATTGTTTCATTTTAATTTCAATTTTTTGTTGATCCTGCATTTCAAGAAATGGTAATTTACTGAATCTGTTTTCGCAGTTTACGTTGTCATATTTGTGATCAGATGGTCCTGATTGATTAGTTTTATTTAGATTACTTTGTGTAATCTTGAATTCTTCCGTATATAATTTCAAACCACTCAAAACAACATTATGTTTTGCAAAAGTAGGAAATAAATACGAATTTTCAGAAGATGAGCCCGCCTCTGATTGTGTACTTTTCGAAACATCCAACTTGGATTCATGTAAGTTTTGGAAAAAATGCTCACTACCAGTTTCATTTTTATAGTCAAACTTATCAATTTTAATAACTATGGCGATGCATTTGGATCCATCCATTGAAGGATACTCCAACCTCAATATTGTGTTTGTAAATTTAGCTTTAATGCGATTCAAAACTGTAAATACAATAATAAGCTTAACTATTACATAAATAAATAATTTAGAATTGATTACCATTATCTATAGTTTCAGCGAATTTTTCTAAGCCAACAATAGAGTTTGTATTTATTTCCAAATACCCATCAGAGCCGTCGTCATCCTTTTGTTTCATACATTCTTCAGCCAATTGCATTGAACTACTGACAGAAGACCACATAGATTCCAACATTGATGTGCCATCATTTTGTCTTTTGATTGGTCGTAGTGATATAACCACATCCGATATTTCTATTGAGCTATCATTTGTCATTAATGCATTCCATGGCACGCTTACTGTTAAAATTCCTATATGACCGCTTATTACTTCTACGTCCCAACCTTGAGCATCAAAAAGTTCGTTTAGTGCCTGAAAATAATAAAAATATTAATTTTATTATTATTTCCGCAACATTAAGCATTTTTACGTGGACAAATACAGCGCATAGTTAACAAAATTTGTGTAAATATTTTTCTCCCGACCAAAAATTTCTTTAAAAATGTAAGCAATATAAAGCCAGCCCGAATTATCGTCTATATATGGCCAGAAATATCAGCTCAGGGCAACATTTGGTTTTTTTTGGTCAAAGACCAAAGCCGAGATTTGTGTACGAAAAACCCTCACCAGTCTTAAATTTTTTTATACAATATCGGTTCCATTTGTATACAAAGAACTAATCAAAATTGTAGATAAAGTGAAAATATTTATTTTGGTCTTGTTTGTTTGCAATCTTTATTGAATAAAAAAATTAATTTTATACAGAAAATATAAAAAAGAAACAAAAAAGTATAGGACCGAAGAAGTTTTACTTCTTTTTCGTGCAATGAAATAATCCACACTTCTAAGACTAACAATACATAACAAGAAATAATAGTACACAAAAAAACATGTGTTTTCTAAGTTCGTATACGTGCGTATACAATAGGGATTGGCGATTAGGAATTTCTCCTTTACGACCATTTTGAGAACTAGCGTCATCTCGTGAACATCATAAAAATCTGTTAACATTTTCAATAATTTTTATTAAAGAATAAAACAGCTTTGTATACGCGCATATACAAAGGACCGGTGAAGGTTATATAATGCTAGAACAACAGTAGTGGCCAGACAAAAGTTAACACCTCATATATTTTGGAATTCAAGTGAAATTCATTTCAAAAGTTGAAAATTATATTTTGGAAAATTGTTTTTAGATAATATTGGAGTCTTATATTAGCTGTGTTTTATTCGCCAGTTTTAACATGTACGAATAAAACGACCAAGTTGTTAAGTCTCTTCTTCGTTATATTGTTAATCACAATGAAACAGCTCAGCAGCTAGAGGCAAACATTTTAATGGATCCCAGTCATTGCGATTAATCGTGGGCATTGTTTTTAGTTTTTACGCTTCATAAGAAAATTTAACGATAATTTTAATTTATATTTACTGGCAAACATTTCAAATATTTTCCTTTTTCTCTTTTTTGCCAAACTGTCATGCTTTTTCTTTCACTAATGGCAGTTCACAATAGAATTTGATGTAATTAAACTACTTGTTAAGTATACATAACAGCTATAATTGTACGTGATATCTTTGCGGCATTGTTGTTGGTTTCCCATACAGTTTTCGCTGCTAGTTATACATTCTGTCAAATAAGTACCCGGAAATTCTCATTTTAAATTTTCCCTCTGAGAATTTTTCAAAATTTTTTTCCCAGGTTGGCACAACTGTCAACCACTATTCTGTGAATTTTTATTGCTATGTGTCATTTAGTTTGGTTACGGCGTCATTAAGAACAAGTCAACCTTTTGTGTGCGTTGCGATTTTTACTATGGATAAAAATATCGAACAAAGAGTTTGTGTGAAATTTTGTGTTTCAAACGAAATTTCTTGTTCCAAAACGACATGTTTTGGGTATGCGGAAAGTCTCAGCGCGATTGGTGTCAAAAGATCTGAATTTTCTTCAAAAAGTGAATCGCAGTAAGGTGGCTGAAGACATGCCTGAACGCGTAAATTCCGATCCAACGTTCATCGAACGCATCATAACTGGTGACGAGACATGGGTTTTCGAGTACGACATGCAAACAAGTCAACAATCATCGGAATGGCGCGCCAAAAATGAGCCGAAACCGAAATCGCAACGCACACAAAAGGTTGACTTGTTCTTAATGACGCCGTAACCAAACTAAATGACACATAGCAATAAAAATTCACAGAATAGTGGTTGACAGTTGTGCCAACCTGGGAAAAAAATTTTTTTGAAATATTCTCAGAGGGAAAATTTAAAATGAGAATTTCCGGGTACTTATTTGACAGAATGTACATAGCTAGAAATAAGTATTTTAAAGTAGGACTAAATTCCCTCATGTGAAAAAACGACAATTTTTAAGAATTTTTTTTAAAGGTCGGGTTTTTTTGTAAGGCTTTCAAAAATACAAAAAAAAAAAGTTGTCTCATGGCCGACAGTTAATCTCTGGAATGGTAAAATCTGAAACAAACAAAAAAAAGTTGTATTTTGTAGATAAAGCATTCTCCCACAGGAATCAACCACTTTGTTTAAAAATGCTTTGGGAAATTTTTCTTTTGGGATATTTGGAATAATTTTGGTTGATTCTGGTGTAAAACACATTAACGAGCACAACGCACAAAATCGACCAAGTCAATCCGGAGATTAACTGTCGGCCATGCAAAAAAATGTGTTTTAAGAAAAACGCGTAACTATAATTTAAATGTAAAATTAAAATAGAAAAAATTTAGTATTCTTGAAACCTAACAAAAACTTTAATATTTATTAAAATACCTTCAAAAAAAAAAAAAAATTGTTGAAAATTGTCGTTTTTTCATATGAGAAACTGTAGTCCTACCTTAACCCTTATGTTGACGACCTCGATAGTCTAGTGGATAGTGCACTAGACTTTCATCCAGAAGGTTGCGGGTTCGATTCCCGTCTTGGTCTGGTGGTTAATTCTCATAAACTTATATTCACTATCGATATGAAGTGGATGAGAATTATAAGAATGTGTACAAGTACACACCTTGGTTGGTAATGGCAAGACCACCGAGCTGATAAAAAATTGCCACATAGCCGTTCGGAATCGGCGTTAAACTGTAGGTCCTACCATCGCCACTGTGGTCTAGTGGAAGAGTGAATGAAGGGGATGAGATTTTAGAGATTTCAAAATTTTAGTCATAATGGTACCACCACGGTCTGGTCAGACCGTATGTACTTTCTCATAGTTTTTCTGATATTTTTGTTTTACTTTGTCGGTACGTAACGTGTTGTTTGTCTGCATTTAAACATTTTCATCCTTTCTTTTTGAAATATAAACATATTTTATCATGAAAACAAAGGTTTTGAATCAACACACACCATTACACAAACGACCATTGGACTTATAATTTAAAAATAAAAACCACAAATGATCATAGAAAAAAACATTTACCATCTTTTTGCTTTGGTTCCTCAGATATACCGTTTAAAGTATTTTCTTTGTAAGAGAGCTGCCGTGCCCACTTGCCCAAAAAATATCACACAAAACTTTGTGCCACTCTGTCCTTTTCAATTTCACACACATGCTTCCTGGAGCATGGTGTTGTCAACCAACCCCTTTGCACCAAATATCAGTACTATACTACTATTATTATGGCACAACAGCCCCTGGAGGGCCAAGGTCGAGCTTTTCGCATTCATTCATATTGTGTGAGTTATATTTATACACGAATGGAAGGGACCTACAGTTTTATGCCGAATCCGAACGGAGAAGTGAAAAGCTTTTCATTGGCATTTTTTTACTTTTGGAGGTTTGCCATTGCCAGCCAAGAGGTGGTGCCGTGTAAAAATCCCTATTTTTCTAATTTTGATTTTTGAGCGTGCCGAGATATGAACCCGGGCATCTCTGCGTAGCAGTCCAACACACTAACCACTAGGCTACGACGACCACATCTCAGTACTATAATATCGATTTTATCGTAAGTGCAGCTATTTTCGAAATTGACTTTTTTACTGCAAACGGAAGTACTATGAACTAGACATCAAAAGATTAGGGCCCTTATTATGCACTGCGTTCGATCGTCGACTGGAGTCGAATGCCCTGATCGAACGAATTTGAGTTTGGTATTATTAGTTTAGTTTAGTATATTGTCTATGGAATTCAGGTTCCTTACAGACTAAGTAACAATTCAACTTAAAAATATCTTCGAGCTAAGAATAATAACAACATATTTCACAATTAAAATAATTCTTATCACTAGAAAAATCAACAGTATGGTTTTCATTTATCTTATTTAATTCATTGAAAGCTCTACAAATGGGCTCATTTAAGGTAAAATTGGACTTATGCAGTTTTATGGCAAACAAATTTTTATAACGAAGATTTTTAGCTGGGACATTAAAAGTGATGAGCTCTAATAGCACTGGGCAATCAACATTACCACATATAACATCATAAATAAACATAGCGGACTGAATCATTCTTCTATTATATAATAATTGAAGATTAATCAATAAACAACGAGCATTGTAAGGTTGTACCGGATCAGAAAAATGCAGGCTTTACAAAGCAAATTTTGGGAACTTTTTTTGAACACGTTCAATTCGATTAGAATGAAGAGAGTAATATGGATTCCAAACAAAGGCAGCATATTCCAACTTAGATCTAACAAACGAAGCAAATAAAAGCTTGTACGTATAAGGGTCACTAAAGCCATTACAATTACGGCGAATAAAAGCTAACATTGAATAGGCTTTAGGTAGAATATAATTAACATGATTAACAAAAGAAAACTTACAATCAAACAAAACACCTAGGTCAACAATTTCATTAACAGAATTAAGTGTATTATTGGCCAAATGATAAGATGAAGAAACTGTATTATTAGTTTTGGTGTAGGTTACATGGAAGCACATTTAATGGAAGTTTATTTTTATTGCACCACGCAAGCACATTATTAAGTTCAGACTGTAATGTGTTGACATCATTTAAGTCTGTAATGCTGGATATTATCGAAGGCTTTTGAAAAATCAGTGTAGATTGTATCTACTTGATGATTATTTTCAAACGATGAGATGCAGTAATTTGAAAACACAGCCAAGTTAGTAACTGTTGAACGACCCGACAAAACCATGTTGATTTGTCGAAATTAAATTTTTTACCGCGAAATACAATCTATCTTTGACAATAGACTCAAACAACTTCGAAAGCTTACAGATTGGCCTATAGTTTGAAATATCACATTTATTACCACTTTTAAATACAGGTGTTACAAAAGCGATTTTCCAAATTGGCTTACAAATAGACATAATACATTGTTTAAGAAAAAAAGACGAAATACCATCAATATCTGTTTTTAAAGATATTTTTAACTTAGAGACACCAAGCATTATGTCATATTCAGATAAAATCAAGGATCCAAAGTCTATTTGAGGATAGTCGTTACTATAATGATAATCATGATTAATGTCAGTATAATTTACAAAAGTAGATTTGAAAAAATCCGCAAACAAATTACATGTATCATTAAGAGAAGTTTAACAAGAAGTATTAAGGAACATTGACGAAGGAATATTTGAACAAGATCTTTTTGATTGAATGTAACGCCAGAAACACTTAGGATTACACTTAATTTCACTTTCAAAGCGTAAAATATACTGTCTGTAGAGGAACTTATCCAGGAAGTTAAATTCACGCAAATAGTGCATATATTTGTATTTATATTGAACAACACTGGTGGACTTAAAAAGCTTATACAATTTATTTCTCAAATTTTTTAATTTCTTTAAACCTTTGGTGTACTAAGGAAGTTTATGTATCTTAGAAGAAGTTAGAGGAATATTGTCAATTAAAATATTAGTAATAGTATTAATAAAAATATCATATGAGCCAGAGATATCAGAGCCATCAAAAATATTGTCCCAATCAACATTATCAATTAAATAAATAATTAAATTATAGTCACCTAACTTAAAATTTAAGGATCTATTAACGATGGAACATTTAATAAAATCATAAAATTCAATAACAATAGCAATAGGAAGATGATGCGTATCAGACTTTTGAAATGGAAAGACACATTCAGACAAATTAAATTTAACATCATTCGAAACAAAAACAAGATCAAGAATTTTCATAAGTTGGTTCATTAAGCCATTAATTTGAATTAGGTCCATACTCAGGAAACTATCAATTAAATAAATCTCATGAGATTGATTAATATTATTTGGCACAAAGTTATTTGTTGAAAAATTAGTCCAAACTAAATTACTTAAATTAAAATCACCAAGAATACAAAATTTACAATTGTTTAAAACTTCTGATAAATACAAAACGTTATCAATTTGAGAAATATATAAGTCGTCAGGACTATTTGGCGGGATATAGGAAACACATATGATTAGGTCTTTTTAAGACCATCCTCAGGGAGGCTGTTTAGTATAAAATATAATAAAATAACAAATGAACAAATTAAACAAATTATAAACAAAAACATATTTACAAATTCACAACAATCTTACATTAATATTGCACTAATATTATTATTAGCTGTGTCTAATGGCTGCTGCGTACGTCTGGTGTATGTTGTTTTAGTCATCTTTGTTGTTTATAGCTGTGTTCATTTTTTGTTGTATTCTTAGAGTCTCAAGTGTCATTCTGTTTTTATATTTACGTTCTATGTCTAATACTTTTGCATTGGTGAAATCTGTTATGTGTCGGGTTTCCGTTAAATGTTGCGCTAGCGCTGTTGTTGTCTTCTTGTTTTTCGCATCTGCTATGTGTTCTGCTATTCGTGTACCGAAAGCTCTTTTTGTTGTCCCAATGTATGTCTTATTGCAAATTTCACCTTCTCCCCCATTACATGTTATTTCATAAACAACATTGTTTTGTTGTGCTTTCTCTATTTTGTCTTTTGTATTCGTAGGCTGTTATGTGGTTTGTGTGCATATGATATTTGTTTGTGTTTTATGATATTGGTTAATATTTTACTGTCTGTCAAGTTTGGTACATATGGTACCCCTATGTATTTTTTTTGGTTAGTTAATGTTTTTAGTTTTGTCGTTGTTTTTCGTATTAGCTTTTCGATCAGGTGTTGTGGGTAGCCGTTTTTTGTTAGTAATGTCTTTATTTTAATGTAATTCTCTGGTTTGAAGTCGTCATCTATTATACTATAAACTTTGTATATGATCCCTGTTGCCGTGTTTATTTTTTGCTTCATCGGGTGGTTTGAATTATAATTTATTATTCTACCCGATGAGGTACTTTTTGTGTACCAATTGAATTTAATGTGTTGGTTTATTTTGCGTAATTCTGCGTCAAGATAAGGGATTTTATTGTCTTGTTCTACTTCTACCGTGAATTGTATGCGTTTGTGTTATTTTTTTAATGTGTTGAGTATTGTATCTAGATCTTTCTTTTTAATTATTGCTAGTATATCGTCTACGTATTTCGAGATATGTTTTACTTGTATGGATTTTTGTTCAAGTTCGTTAGTTGTATCGTCTAGTAATTTGTCAAGAATTATGTCCGCAATAGTTGGGGACAGCGGATTACCCATTGGCATTCCGTAGATCTGGTTGTATGTGGTGTTATTCAATGCGAAGTAGTTATTATCCGTTATGCAAAAGTCTAAAATTTCTTTAAATTGTCGCTTCGGTATCATTGTATGTGGTTCTATGTCCTCCCACTTGTCCATGATGGTCTTTATGGCCAATTGTACAGGTATATTTGTGAATAGTGATATCACATCGAATGATACCACTATTTCGTCATATATTATTGTTGTTGTCATTAGTTTTCTTGCGTTTTTTATGTTGTATCGTACGGAGGTTATGTTTTTAAGTATTTGACCTATATGTTTTGCAAGTTTGTAGCAGGGTACTGTGGTGGATGATGCTATAGGTCTGAGAGGGATGTTATCCTTGTGGATTTTGGGCACTCCACATAGCCTAGGTGCATTTGCAGCTGAGCAGTATAAATCCTTATTAGTTGTTGTGTTGGATACAGACATACAGCAAAACGGTGCAATAACAGCCCATCTTGTGTAAACTGCATTCTTAAACCATTTTCCCCTCCTGACCAAATTAACAACTCTTTTTTCTAACAAGGGTACGCCTACAATTAAATTTATCACAAACAAAGCGGACTGGACAAGTTTTCAGTTATTCTTAGATAATAACATAAACAAACACCCTACATCTAACAATATAAACAAAGACACAGCTAATATCCAAACAATCATTCACTCAGCTGCCCTGATGCGTCCTTGCGGGTTTAAGCCAAAAAATAAAGATATATGTGAGCAATACACAAGATGTCTTATTTGGTGTTGTATCCTCTCATTTGTCATAAATTCTCATTTTTCATACAAAATTATACGAAATTATGATTATACAACCATATATGTAGTACTTCTATATTGGCAGTACACACAAGGTACATTCCCCAACATTAGAGTGAGAAAACCGATAAACGAATGTACCCGAAATGACTTTTCAAAAATATAAAATTCAGAAGCGGTGTCAAACATGTCAAATTTTTTTCCATCTTTTAGAGTTTAGTTTATGTGAAATTTGTTTTGAAATTGTTTTGCTAAATTCAATAAAATTGTTTTGAATTTAATAAATTAAAAGAGAAAAAGGTCCGAAAGTAGCTTTTTCTTGTGTAAAACAAAAGCAAAGTTAATTAATTTATTTTGCATACGAAAACTGCGATAAAAAATAATTAAATGCGACAAAAATAGGCAGCAATTTGTATTAGCAAAAAAATGTAAAGGAATATTTTTATTTGTTCAGCGCTCTTCAACTCTGAGGACTATTAAGAAATAGAAGAAACCAGATATTTATGTTTATAAAAATAGTTCAATTCGTTTCGGACCATATTCTTCTATTTTCATTTCGCCCCTGGAACGATTTGACAATTGTTTGTTTTTGTATAGTTTACAAATATACCCATATACCAACACAAATAAACAATTTCGATATAGGCTGTCTCTCTTTGATTACGGAATTCAAATTCATTGTGAAAGTAGGTTACTGCCAATATCAAAGTAGTACATATATGTATACGACAGTATATGAGGAGACTTAGAAATATTTTTTCTTTAGATTTTTATAAAAAACTTATATTCGCGATAATTTTTCGTCACAAAACAACACTTTGTACACATAAAAATAACTGCAAACAATCGTGTGATCGCAGAAAGTGCAAAATGACAGAACGTGCTCTGAAATATACATTTCCAATCTATCCCTGCATTACCAATTGATGAAGAGTCAGGGTAAGTGATGATCACAAAATGTCTTCTTCATTATTGCGAATATTTATATAATTTTCATTTACTTCACGCCAATAGCAACTTAAAAAGATTTGAGAATTTAAAAAGCCTAGTGCGCTACGCACCCACTTATCGAGGTCTACCATCCTCCTACTTTAAGTAAAATCATTTGGAGCTGTGGAAATTTTAGCCTTTAACTCCATCCCCACCAGGCAACGCCACTAGTTTAATGTAAACAATTAACGGCAAACTATTTTTATTGGCTGAAATAAATTGAAAACTATCTGCCCCTAAGCGGACTCAACATTTATTTCTTACCATCAATTGTATGATATGAATTATTTCTTGTTTAGACGAGGAATAAAATGGGCAATAAATGTAAAATTAAATTCAGTTTTTTACACTCTAAGCAGTGATGGCCACCTTTACATGCATAATGATCGACTAAGCTCCTTTTCTACGCTTTTATGCACGAAGGCTATTCTTAGGCCCACGCTGCACTAGACGGAACGAAAATCAGCTGTTCATTAACACGTAACTTTTTGCTCGTTTGTACTGCTATTAAGTGAAAATTGGGACTAATATTTTTTATTTCAAACTGAAAACAAGTAAGCTTATGAATTAAATATTATGGTAATATGGTTACGATTACTATTCAAATATCTCTTACCTCTACTTTTAAAGACACATTTTTTACTGTTGCCTTTCCATTATAAAGCTCTACTTTCAATTGCTCCAAGTTCAATTTTTCCTCCAAAAACTGACCTAGATAACGCTGTAACAAGTATCTGCACGTTTTATTTTTTAATCCATCCCACACATTGAACCAAGACATTTCGGTGCAATTAGAAATATTGTATCAATTCTTTTCAACCAGTATCAGATTATTTCAGCGATTTCGGTTGCTATCCTATTGTTGTACAATCACACTTTTTTCTTCACTGAAACGCAATAACGCTGCTTTAAACAACAAAGAAACGTATGTTCATCCCCTACCTATAACCAGTGATGTCAGTCTTTAATATAAAATTTCCCATCGCAGTAGCATCAAAATGCCATTTTCCGCTACACATTATAAAAAAAATCCCACAAAAACTCCCAAATAAAAAAACCGCCTATTCTCGAAAAGAAATCCCCGGGAAAATTTACAATAGGGCTGCTAGTAATGTTTGCCTACCAAAAATAAAATATTTGGACAACTATGAGCATATGTACAGTGTCGGACAAAACTAAAGCACGAACTCTTCCCTGTCAACATTAAGTTCAATAAAATTTAAAAATATGCAAGTATGCACATTTTTTGTTTTTGTTTTATAAATTTAATATATTTATGCACTAGTTGAAACAAAATTGCATTCAAAACTGGGTAACGGTTTTCTTTTTTTTACTAACATTGTGCACAATATGCCTAAACCTGCCGCTACAAAACTAAAGCACATAATCTTTTTCGCTTTCAATTACAATCAGTTGTTAAACATTAACAACAGCAATCAACATACCAAAGCGTAAAAAGCAGGGGTACTGCCAAATGAAAGACCGTGCTTCTTACTGATGAATCTATATTTACCACGAAAGGTTGTGGTGGATTAAAGCTAGTGTGCTGACTACAAGGCAATGATGAAATCCGCGTTATTTGAAAAGCACTATATAATACGGGGGAGGCAACGTAGTGCTCTGGTGATTTTTTTCAGCCATGTAATCGGTTCAATTCATAAAATAGGATGTATAATGAACCGTCTGATGTGCAAAGATATTCCCCTTACCTTATACTGTAGAAGATCTGCTGTTAATGCAAGTCTACCAGCACGGTGTGAAAAAGAGTGGTTTGCTGTCAACAAGATTACTATTTTATAGTGGCCAACTCATTCACTCAATCCTAAAAAATGTATAGGAAACTATAGATCGTAAAATTCAGCGCATAAAGGATGAAAACAAGGATTACATTTTCTACCAATCAGAGATTGAATGGAATTACATTTCTATGGAAAATAATAAGTGCACTACAAAATAGTGGAGAAATCGAACTTTTCTATTAATATATTCCATATGTGCTTTAGTTTTGTCACACCAGTTTTATTCACTTTGTTACTTTTGAATTAATATTTTTATTTTATGTTATAAATAATATTATATTTCTTATATTTTATTATAACGAGTGTATATTCTTACTACATTCATAAAAAAATTTCAGTCCACGCATGTTTTACAATACTCCCTATTCACTCTTTGGAGTAAAGTGCTGAGTAACGGAACAAAAAAGTAATGTTTTACTTTAGAGCGTGAACGCATCTAAAACTGAGAAAGTTCTCTCTGGAGTAAAAGTCGAAAAATATATTTTTCATTATTTGTTTACTTTTTTTCGATTGAAAAAGTATATAGTATAAGTGCAAAAACCTCCTTTATTCATTTTTTAATGCTAGATGCTGTCTGCAAACGAGTGCATGCCGGCATGAATCATGTCTGAAAGAGAAAGGTAGAAGAAACAGGAAGAGAGAAAAAGATAGCAGAGTTGCACTGAAAATCAAAAATAAAATAAAAATCGGTGCGTTGATGAATGTTCCATGTTCATATTGTTCCGATTTTGCCACTTTCCCTCATAATTTTTTTGAAGTTGAATAGGCAACATGTACGCAAACAAACAATGCGCATTTACGGCACATACAGTCTTCATTTTCTTGCTATTTTTTTTATAAACTTATTTTAATTTCTTAAGAGACTGTTGCTTTTATTTTTTATTTAATTTTAGGTACATATTTAAGGCACATAATTGATATTCTTTTTTGCATTTTTTGCGAACAAAAGAACCTATCTTAATGAGCACAAGAAAAAGTGACAAAACTCCAATTCCACCGTTCCTTTTTGATTAGAAAAAGTCCGTCATGGTTGCACTCATGAATGACACGCTTGCCCAGGCTTTTCAAGCTTTCTCCTGTCTGAAAAGCCACTAAGTGTGTTGAAGGTGAGGGAAGATAAAATTGATATGCAATAGCTTTCAAAAGTTCTTATCAATAAAAAATGAATAGAAATTCAAAATTTCTTCATTTCATACTGTTGACAGCTTTTCTTTTATTTTCTCTGCGATCAATGTTCCGAATTGATGCGCCAGCAACAAAACTTTTGTCTCTTATTTTTTGTTGTAGTACAAGTTAAGAGGTAGGCAACACTAATTTTCTCTCTTACTCAGAGTAACAGAGTAACAAATATTTTACTCAAGGGCCGAACTAGGGTAAAAGTGTAAAAAGTAAAGAGTAAATATTTTTTTTTTTTTGTAGAGTAATTTGGTTTTGCATACAATAGAGATAATAAAGTAAAAACAAGACACTTATTTTATTATAACAAAAGATAATTTCTTATTACTTTTCCAAGTTTACATTTACAGATAATAAAATTGTATTACTGTAATAAATGTGGCGAGCTCAATACTTTCCCCGCAAAATTTAGTGTTTTTTTTTAATTAAAAAGCGGAAAAAAGTGATTCAGGCTATCGAAACAATTTTATTTTTTACTTTACAAAAAGCATAAAAGTAAAAATTACGTTTCTATTCAAAATGGTACTTTCTGATTAGAGATGAGCGATACATCGGTACCGGTTGCTTTATAACAGCGCCCGCTAAGTTCCTGGTTATATTGCTGCTCGGTGTTCGACGAACACAAAACGTTTTCTCTCATGCTCGGTCGAGGTGGTTACATTCAGCTCGATGCAGAGTTGCATTTTGTCAAAATATACTCCCTTATTTAATACGATTTTGTATGTAATGATACAGTTTTGTAAAATAACTAATTTTCACCCTGAATACTCGTCATGCTCGGTGTACAATACACCGAGCATATCGTGTTCTGTGTAAGAGTGAGTGAAGACTCTCTCTTTGTGGTCGGTGACCAGCAGCGATGCCAACTTGAGGAGAATTCCCTGATTTGCGGAGAATTTGACTTAGAGCGGTCAATTTGAAGTTGTTCAGCTGTTTTTTGTCAAATTTTATGTCATGTAAAATGATTAACTTATGCCTTAGACCATGTTTGGATCTTAAAATTTTCATCTTTTCTTAAGTGGGTCCTGCACTTTATTAGTTTGCAGAAATCGATTTTTAAAAAAATGTGCTATTTGAAAGTATTGTATTTCGAAAGTTTTTTGTAAAAATTTCAGAGAATACTCGGAGTGGTTTCGTAGATAACAGGCAAAAACAGTCGCGCGGTGCTTCGGCTTCCCTTTCGGCCGTTCAGAAATGGTTAGCTATATCTTCGTCCAGCACCTCCTGATTAATAACACTTAATCCCTGCTGACTAATCAGTAAACTTATAAATTACGGTCAGCCATCATAAAGAAGAAAAACTATATTTTATCTGTAAAAAACCGACAGTCAAAACTTTAAACCATTTTTTCTCAAAACAAAGTTTTTGCCACTTTTTATTTGAGTCAAAAGAAAGACCATGTCTTTTCGTTTGATAAGTTTTATGTCCAAAAGTGGGCTGAGGCTGGATTATCTATTAAAATGAACGTCTAGTAACTCGACACACCTCATCTCGTTCAAATTTGGTGTGGTAACTACTACCCAATATGACTAAACTTTGTGCAAGTTTGAGCCCGATCGATTTTAAGAGTGGGTTTCCTTGAAAAGAAATCTCCCAAGTGTCAAAATAATTCCGGATTCAGAAAGTACATTTCTATTAATCTACAAGTCGTATAAAAATTGGTTAAGTATTGGACCGAGAAAGTTCAGGGTTGCCCTAAAATAACGCTTAGCAATATCAATTTTAAGGTATTTTTCGTTTTTGGTACAAATTTTATATGGAAGTGCATGTCGCGCTGTTATAATATGAAATTATACCGATGAGAGGAATTCGATCGAGAATCGGGGATTTTTTCGAGGGCTATCTGGGAAAAAGAAAAAAGAGTTGGCATCCATGATGACCAGTGACCACTGCATGTTAGTGGTGGCCAGAGTTGCCAGATGAACGACGGCAACGTCATTTAAAAGATTTCAGAGCCAAATGACGAATGAACGATTTCATAGCACGAAATGACGTATCTTGAAAAGAAAGTGAATATGTTACAGAGAATAAATCACCACCATACTGAAAGTTGCGACAGATTTGATTTAACCGCAGTGTCAACGTGATTTTTATAAAAAAAAGAAAAGAGCAGTTAAAAGTCTTATATTAAAAAAGGATAACTTCATAATAAAATTGAGTAATTTTAAATATTGACCGTGTTTTGTTTTATTTAACATTCTTATGGGTAAATTCCATTCAATAAAACAGATGCAGAATTGGAGCAGTTGAAGCAGAATGGACAGATAGAGCAGAATGCGCTGCGGCTTCGGCCAAAAATTGGCCGAACCATAGGCGAACACAATGGCCCCACAGCCATTCATGCCTTCATTTAGAAAATTTGTTGCACTTACTGAAAACAAATAACAAATTTTTTGTTTAGAACAAGAGAACAGCTCCGTTTTGTTTAATTATTTACTTTTTTACGTATTTCCGCTTTCACCAAGCTGAAATTTCTGTTCCAATCCAGAATTTTGGCATATCATCAATCGCATTTGCATATATTGTTTTACTGGCGCAGTCCATCCTTCTCATTTTTGCACTCCTCTATGTTGATAATGAAAATGTCTGCCTGCAAAGATAAGGAAATATATTATTGTATAATTTATTATCGTTTACATTAAAGAATATTGCAAAAATACTTACTTTCAATTCAATTTACAAAATGTGAAAATTTAATCAGCTGATTTATTTTTCACCACCAACAACAACAAAACTGAGGTGAACTTATATATATGTCTGTCCGCTATAGCGACATAAAAAACACAAATTTTTCAAAAAATGATTGATAATTTCAAATGACGACTATGCGGAACATTGAAATGAAACAAACACAATATTGGGTTTGGTATGCTACCGAAGTGCTTCGAAGCACGTCAGGCTACAAGTTTTTAGTGAAACAACTTTTTTGGCTATTTGGGCCCTCTATGTGTTTATATGCTAAGGCTGTGGTTATATTGCGAGTATGCTCGGCGAACACCATGAAATTGTTGTTACACCGAAAACAAAGAGAGAGTGTTTACTCACTCTCACACCGAACACGATATGCTCGGTGTATTGTACACCGAGCACGCCGAGTATTCAGGGTGGCAATGAGTTATTTTACAGAACAGTATCATTACATATAAAACAGTATTAAACAAACGAATATATTTTGACCAAAAACAACTCTGCAACGAGCTAAATGTAACAACCTTAAGCACCAATATAACCAGGCGCTAAGTGGTATAAGTTAGTAAAAAGTGTAGTATTTTCCATAAAATATTAGTATTTTCCAATAAAATACAACAGTGTATCTTCGGCAACCCCATTTTATTTGAAGTGAAGTAGGTTTTTTCTGTCAGGGTGATGTTACACGATCAATGTTTTGCTGTTTGTTTCGAAAAATGAACACTGAGCAAAAGAGAGAATGAATACATTCCACTTCAAACTTTTTTAGTGACGAGAAAAACCTGCATCACTTAAAATAAAATGGGGTTGCTGAAGATACACTGTTGTATTTTACTGGAAAATAGTACTATTTAATGGAAAATACTTCACTTTTTACTTGCTTATAAATACATTTTTTTTGCCACTCTTTGCGTTGTTTGGCTTTTGTTTGTTTGTGAAAATGAGTGCTGTTTAAAAAATTACTTAATAATTTTTATAAAAACATGGTAATTCAATGGCCAAGTGGCGGAGCTTATTTTAATAGTTCGCAAAATTTTTTAAATTATTTTTCTGAGTTTTTCATATATAAATGCAATATTTTTTGTATAATTTGTTTCTATTTCCACCAACATTATCTCATTTTGTCATTATAATTATTTTCCATCCAATTCCATTCCAATTGTTGAATTTTCATGCACTCCAAAATACAATTAAATACTATTTAGTTGAAAAAACATAGTTGCAGATAAAAGTATTAAAAAATAACATTCTCATCACAAAAAAAGTTTGAAGTGAAATGTATTCATTCTCTCTTTTGCTCAGTGTTCATTTTTCGAAACAACAACAATTTTATTTTTGACAGCAAAACATTGATCGTGTAACATCGCCGTAACAGTGCATCAAACAATATGATGAAAAGAGAGTAAAAACAAAAAACATTAACGGCAAAACTTTGACCGTGTAACATCAGCCTCAGCAAAGAAATTTGAAGTGAAATGTGTTCACCCTCTCTTTTGCTCAGTGTTCATTTTTCAAGGCAACAACAATTTCATTGTTTGACAGCAAAACATTGTTATTTTTTAGCGAATAAAAAAAAAAAAAAAACAGTTGTGCTGACAATTACATTTGTAAAGCTTTGCTAGATTTAATCGGGTAATTTCAGTTTATTCTTTCTTTTATTTAATAGTTATTAGGAATAACGGAATACTTATATATATGAGTGAATTCCACTTTGATAGATCTTTAAATTTTGTAAAGACAGTTTTTATGTAAAATAAAAAATGTCTGAGATATAAACAATCAAATATGAATTTAGTGCATAAAACCGTTTTTTCCAAATTTTGGAGCTCTTGGGGCACCACTTCCCCTTATCCAATTGACCTGAAATTTTACACAGATTATTTTTTGAGTAAAACGAACCGACCAAGGGGATGCCATCAATAGATTTTTCGAAAAAAAAAATTCTGCATATAACTTAATTGCACCTCTTGCGTACCTTGCACGCATCCACTGTTTTTTAATATAAATATTTATGTATATGAAGTCGATATTTTTTACAATGTGAAATTAGATTATAATTAAAAAAAAAATTATTTATATTATAAATTTAAAATATGCCATTGATTTTATCTTAAAAACGCTTTTAATTTGTCATTTTACAACATTTTATTCGAAGAATAAGTACTCGTAAAATATTTTATATATTAGGTTAAATCAATACTCGTATTGTGGCAACACTAGCTACATTGAAAAACAAAAATAGAAGCGAACAAAAAGAAAAACTTATGGATTTAATGAATTCGAAAATTTTGTGGATTTTATATAACTACGTGATTTTAAATTAAACAAAGAATCAAGGGCAATTAATTTTTCTTCAAATATTACCTATATTTTAAATTTAATTTATTTGTGTTGTGTTAAAAAACCAATGTCGAAAGCACACAAATGTAGAAGTAAACGAACTTACCGCGTTGCTTTTGCTTTTACGATATTCTTCTAATTTTACGATAAAAAGCGTAAAGCAGCATTGTGGTTTTCTTCATATACACTCATGGTTTTTACACATCTGTCAAACGCAAGTTCAACGCAAAGCGTCTTTCTGTTTTCGCCATATTAATATGTAAAAAACTGAAATTGTCTACTTCACTTATTATGTTGTAACATCTACATTATTCGTCCAAATTTGGCCAGCTTTTTTTTCTATTCTATTTATTTACTATAATTAAAGAAAAATAGTGCTTAAATATAACATTTTAAGCTCCATTGCCATAGCGGCTGTAAAGGAGCAAACCGAGTTGGCTTAGCCAAACACTTATAACTAGTTCGCTACTATGCAAATTATACGATTTGAAAATATCAATTTAAATTGAAGTCGCCACTGCGATTAATATACAAACATTTGTGTTAACCCTTCCCTGCCCAACAACGCAAATTATGTTTAAAAAAATAGAGGATAGCATTCTTCATTCTGAACTACTTTGGTTCTATGACTTTTTCAATACCTTAATTACAAGTGTTAAAATCTGGAATTACCTTGTGGGCCAATAAAATACTTTGATTATAAAACTTTATTGAGAAAAATAACCAAAAATTAAAGTTTATACCAATTATTCTGTGTGAAATTCGTGAAACAATTTCGTTTTCCTTTATGGCATAACATAACATTTAGTATAATACGTTACAGAACGTTTACCACAATCAGGAACTTTAAATCTGAATAGTCCCTCAGAGGCTGGCTTCATTTTCGGGAGGTACACTATATTATCCAGTTCAATGTCTGCTGATGGAATATAGTATGTATTTGATCTGGATCGTTTTGCTTGTAATGCTCCTTCCAAAGTATGATCTCGAGCTGTAAAAAATATCCTCCGAAAAACCTTGTTATCTTAACTTTCACTCCAGCCATAATCATTCACATATTTATTCCATTCCTCATGGTCCATTAGTCGCTCCATTCCGAATTTGTAGTAAAAACTGGAAAATGCACCAAAGTTCACAAAACACTGCTCAAGAAACCATATATGGTCCCAACTGTTGGAAACAAAAATTTGATAACATGTTTTTTAAATATTATTTCGAAAGGTAAACACATACCAATCAGCACACCTTTAGCAATACAGCAATATTTTTTTTATTCGCAAAATTTCTTAGGTTTTTGCTGTTTGAAAATCAAAAATTTTACTTGTGTCCGAAAAACGTATTTTACACATAAAAATGGCAATAACTTTTGACAGCTGGCGCTTTCTAATACCTTTATACCGTTATGGTATATGATCATCGATAAAGAAAGCAACATTGTTTACGAAACCCATATTGTTTTTTGGATGTCGGACGTAAGATGGCGCTACTGTTTCGGCCTAAAGTGGGGGGACCATATATGGCAGCATTTGCGGGGAAGGGTTAGTTGTAGATATAATTAAAGATTAATAAATGCTAGAATTGATAGAATTATCTTTCTTTTGCAATCTTAAAAATCTGTAAAATTTAATTTTATTTAAATTTAAATGGAATAATTGAAAGTGAGTGGTTTTCAAAAAAGGTCTTAAAATCCACATTTTTCGAATTTCATCGCCTGCAAACAAAAATATTCTGATCCGATTCACACAAACAGTACATTGTCGGAAAGAAGAAGAACATACCTTTCGAGTGGTTTACAGTTTATACCAATTAGATCAACCATTATCAGTAACTGAAGGAAAAGCCAAAAACCACGCTTTTCGCGAAAACGCTTCTTTACAAAAATACGTGAGTGTCATTTCTCATAGCTCTTTTTTTAGGTTCACGGGAAAAACAAAAAATTTGTAAACTAGTGTTATTTATTGTTATAATAGAATGATGTTTTGTTATGTGTATTGTTTTTACTTTATTATCTCTATTGCATTAAGGCAGATAAGTATTTGTCCAAGGCTCGATGAACACTAATTAGTTAACTAATGGCTGGGATCTAACTAATAAATTTTTATTTTCAGTCTTCAGTTCACCATTAGTTAAACCCCCAAAGGCCATTTGTTAACCATAAATAAACTAACAGCTGACGCTTATGAAAAAAAATCTACATTCGTTTGGTAAAAGTAAAATGTTCCTTAAATATTATTTCAGAAATTTGTTGATGCTTTTCTACCTAAAATGCATTTCTAAAATATTTAAACAATATAGCTCGTAGTTATAGTCATAAAATAAAGTATGTTTTAGTTACAACCAAACTTTAAATTAAAAGTACACTAAATTTCTTTGTCAATTATAGTCGTTTAAAATTTGGTTTTAATTAAAATAGATTTATACAGACTGAGCCCATAAAATATAAAAAGATCTAAAAAGCAGCAGCATTAAAAGCTGACAATCACAATAAGAAATTTGAAAATGTTGGTGCTTTTTGTATGTTTGAGTATGGAGCACCAGAAAATAGATGAAAACTATATTTGATAATTGTAAAATATGCATATGTACTAGGGTAGCCAGACGTACTGATTTCAAAAGTCCTGATTTTTTTATTGATTTTTTGAAATCTCGAAATCAGTACGAAAATGTTTTTTTTTTGTATTTTGTACTGATTTTTTAAAATTAATATCTTAAGAATTTTTGTGCTTAACCTTAATGGTCTTAAAATCGTTTTTGCAGACAGTCTCATTCTGTTTGCTTCTTTTTCTGATTGTCCACAAAATAAAATACACACGAGTTGCTGCTATCGAGAGGAGAAAAACAATATTTGAAGAAAAGTCGGTTAACGTAAGTTTTTGAATAATTGAAAGAAATTTGTTATTAGTTGAATTTTATTACTGTCCTCAGCTCTCACAATCCTCTAACTGATACGTAATCAACATTGTCTACTGGCGAAGAAAAAAAATTTAAAATGAACACAAAAAATCGGAGAAAAAGTTTAAGGACGTTTTTATCACTATATTTCATTGAAATTACTAGGTAATAAAAGCATAAGAACTGTAATGATTTGTACTGATTTTCACCAGCTAATGTACTGTTTTCGCGGTTTAAAAATCTGGCTACCCTAATATGTACATTAAGAAAATCATTTTCTGTGCATAAATTCAATATCATAGTCATATAATTCAAGAGAAAGCAAATGGTCTGTGGCAGTAAAAGTCTGCTTCCGCGAATGCATCAACAAACATATCAGCATAATTGAAAACTAAATAAGCGAAAAGCGGCTGCCGCTACTGAAAATATTGTGCAAATATAATATTCACATTTTTATGTTATTTAAAAGAATTGCTCAACTTTTTTAACTTGTTTTCATAAAAATCAATTTTACTTTTCAACGAAATGCCACTTAAAAGCTATTTTAAAATTGATAAGACCATCTTCACATGCTTTTCAATTTAAAACGCGTTTTAAGAGATAAACCATGGTTTAAATCGAGTATAATAGGCTTAACATAGTTGAAAATTCTCAAGAGTTTTTATGATACAAGAGAAACTTTTGGGCACTGAATTAATTAAACTAAATTTTTAAAATTGCTAAAGAGACGAAAGAAAAACGCGTACTTATTTTTTGGGGCTATAATTTACAAATGAAATTTATTCTTGAAACTTTTTAAGACTAATATTAAAGAAAACGGTAAAATTCCAGTGAGGGGAAGACTAAGTAAGGTAAGTATAAAATTAAAGTAATAGAATTCAACAAAAAGGTGAGTTAAAATTAGTAATTGATTTTTTGTAAAAAGGTAAGTAACATAAGGTATTATTTTTTAAATTCAATTATTATTTTTTAGGTATATTAAGAATTATTATTAATTAATTTATTTTTCAAAATCATTTTATTTTTTTTTTTTTAATTTCAGATTCTATTTTTTATGAATCGGCGAAATAATAGTGTTTATTTTTATAATTCGGTAAATGCTGCTTTTAATTTGTTGATAACTACGGTCTAATTTTTTGCATTTTAAGAAGTGTTTTCACTTCTTCATCGTTAAAATTGGCTGCGCGTGGTTCCCACAGTTTTTGTTATTTTTTTTTTTACAAGCCATAAACAAACATAATAAAAAAGCATATGTTTTTACAAGATCCACAAACTAAATCCACAAAATTTAACCGGTCATGTATCACTACCCGATTCCGTTTGGATATCGTCGTAATTTTTATGTAGTATCTACTACACACCTCCTGACTATGTACTTTGCGGTTCTGCAGGAGTCAAGCTCGGACCATCTTTCCAGTGGTAAAAGAGTACTTGGTTTCATCGTTCAAGTACCAACCGGATCCAGTACCATTTGACGTTTTGGATCCGTCGGTATAGAAGACATGACGAAGACCTCGGAGTACGACCTCTGGACTTAACCATTGATCACGTTTCGGGAACCTGACTTCTTCCGACACATCATTGTCACATGACACACGATTGTCCACGGGCATCACGAACAGTGGGCACTGTACTGACAACTGGTGGTATATCACACTATGCCCCACATCCGCCTCGACATGCCAGACTCCACTTAACCGGAGTCTGTAGGCTGCTCTCATCGCTTCTTTACGGATTTGAAGATTCAGAGGAAGCAAGGCATTGAGGGCATCACCAGATGTAGTACACAGTGCACCAGTGATACCCAGGCACACAGTCCTCTGAAGCCTGGTCAGAGAGGATACTGTGGACCAAAGTTCGTCTCCACCATACTACAGAGGCATACGTGACAATAGGTCTCACAAGAGCAATTTATACCCAGTATACCAGAGCTGGATTCAGACCCTAAGTCTTGCCGAAACCTCGCCTGCACTGCCAGAAAACCTTAAGTGCACGCGAGACCTTCAACTCGAGTGCGTTTTCCATAACAGTATGCAATCTAAGGTTACCCCCTAAATATTTAACTTCACAAGACAACTGCAGTATTACTCCCTTAATTTTTGCTAGTAACAGGCCATCCTTCTTTCGTTTCCTGGTGAAGAGCACTAAGGTGCTTTTACCGGGATTCACTGAAAGACCCTGCAGATCGCACCAAACCTCGATCTTGTCCAAGACTTCTTGCATTTTGATGCACACCATTTGTAAGGACCGTTCCGAGATTAGTACGTACACATCGTCAGCATACGCTTGGATGTGAACACCAAAACTTTGCAAATCATTAAGAAGGGAGTCCACCACTAAGCACCATAGAAGAGGAGAGAGTACGCCGCCTTGGGGGCATCCTTTCTCAACATCGACCATAACACTGTCATCGTTTTCTCCCCCCGTGATAAGAAGCCGTTTGAATAGCATGGTATAGAAGCCGTTTGAATAGCATGGTATGAATCCATCGAATGACGATTTCTTCAACACCATATTGTCTGGCCGAAGAGCACATCGAGTCGAAGGTAGCGTTGTCAAAAGTCCCTTCGATATCGACAAACACTCCCATGATGTAGTTCCCTGCTTCCAGCTCTTGTTCAAATGTACTAACACAGTCGTGAAGAGCTGATTCACAGGATTTTCCACTCTCATGAGCATGCTGTCGAGAATTGAAAGGGTTTTAACTTAGAACCTCCAGCCTGATGTGCTTCTCGACCATGCATTCCAGACTTGTAAGCAAAAATGATGTCAAGCTTATCAGTCGGAAACTCCTCAGTAGTTATCCCTTCCCGGTTTAGGAATAAATACAACTTTAACCGAGCGCCAAAGACGTAGAATATATCCGTGAGCGGGACAAGCCGTGAGGATCCTTTCCAGAATCTTCATAAGATTTATCCCTCCCCGCTTTCGCATTATTGGATAAATGCCGTCGGGTCCAGGGGGCTTTAAGTCATCAAATGACGAAAAGGCAAACCTTAATGTCTCTTCGGTAACTATCCTAGAGGCTATAAACCAGTCGAGCCTTCTGGTACTACAGCCAACCTGACCAGGAGTATTGACAGCGCTCTGAGGAGCAGCTACCTTGAAACCCGGGAAGTGCGTTGCAAGTAGTACGTTGACGTCCGGTCCCTTGGAAGAACTTGCATTGCTTCGCCAAACCCTTTTGATCACCATTTCACTGCAAAAATTCCTATAAGAGTCCAGTTTAAAATATTTCACCTTCGTCTTATAGTCTTTTTGCAGTTGACGGTAGGCAGTCCAGTCCGCTTCCAACAGAGAGTAAAGGGCCCGATTCAGAAGCTTCCTGGAGTTTTTTCGGACTTTCAAAAGCTTAGCAATCAACCAAGATTTGCACAAATGTATTAGAGACTTCCTCGATTGACTCTGTTGTCCGGAGTTTAGGAACGCCGCGAATACTTTCTTCGACCAGCTCACCGAATCGTGTCCAATCCGCTTTTCGAGGATTTCGGCCGGAAGGAACCAATTCTAGCTCAGCTGCAAGCCGAAACTCTATGGAACGGTGGTCCAAAAGAGAGTCATCCCTAAGAACTCGCCATCCGATGATTTCATCAGCCACTATACTGTTTGTTATTGTCAGATCAACCACCTCCTGTCTCCTACTAGTAACAAAACTCGGTCTGGTGCCAACATTTTGAATTACCAGTCGGGATGAAATCCAACAGATTATTTCCCCTGAAGTTGCACTTGGTGCTCCTCCAGATAGTGTTCTAAGCATTGGCGTCACAACCCACTATTAGTCCTAAGCCATTTGATTCCGCGTGTCGTTCGACTTCCATCAACTCCCTCGTAGGAGGGGACATAATAAAATCGTATGAAAGGTAACCGAAACAACAATAGTCTCCACCACACCTCCCCCATAACGGTACTTTATTTTAACGCAACGAGGTCTTGACAGCAAAATTGTCTTAACGTAGTGCAGTCAACCGCTCGGAACAATCATGCAAGAACGCGAACGAACCACTCCCTCACAATAAAGGACGGAACCCCACTTAACTCCTCCCAATCCGCATACGCGTCTGTTGAATACCCATGGTTCTTGGATTAGAATTACGAGAGGAGTTGTATGCAGTTTCGCATAGATACTTCATAAGAGAGCAGTAGCGGATTTGCTATGCTGCAAGTTAATATGTGAGAAAGTAATGCTGAACGACATAGAGTTGGTCATCATCACCTATTTCACCTTGACTTCATCTGAATCCAGTAGCGCATGCCGTACCTAGATCGTATGACCTTCAACGACCCCGGATCGACACCAATAACCAAATGGGAAGCGTTTCCAAGTCTTGGATCCGATCCCGCCTTAGTATATTGATACGTTCTCCAGTGCGTCGTATCAAGCCCAGCGTTCTCGAATGGATTCGGGTGATTATGGCATGAGACTCCCTTGGTTGCCCAAGGATCATCATACTCACCCGCGTCAGTCTTTGAATTCCGTTAATTTGTCTAATGACAAATTTACAGCCTTCCAAGACTGGCATTCCAGTCACCGTCTTAGTTAGCCAGTCGAGCCAATAAGAGTTGGTGCACTGCACCAGCAAGATGCCACGATCAGCCCTCATCCGCTCAAAACTAGCGGCCCCTTTCGAAGTCCCTATGGCCTCCCAGACTTGGTTATCGACAAAGTGTATCTGTTGTTGAGATAGTGGTCTTTCGGACAGACCGATCCCTGAACCGGGCATTGCTTCTGTATCCATCGGCTCGATGGTATTGTCCGAGCTTGCACTGGGATTAACCATCAGACCAATGGAAGGCATAAGCGGTGCCTGGAGAAGAGCCGTCCTGGTTTCCTTCAAAATGGTCCCAGGATTTGCATGGATTCCATGCTCCTCTCGGACAATATTAAATTCCTCCTATCCGGCCTGGCGCAGACTCAAAGCCCATTGACATGCTGGTACTTTCCAAATTTACACAAGGATTAACCATAATGCCGGCGGACATCGCAAGTTGCGTCAGAGCGCTGCTGCGGTAATGAGCCGTCCCAGTCTCCTCGAATCCAGCGTCAGGTTTTGCAGAGGTTTTCTGCACCTCCTGAGCCTTTTCCGATTCCTCTGCTCTTGCATCGTCATCGCACAGCAACAGGCTCTCCATCGATTGGCTGATAGAGCCCGGTGAGGACACACCCCCCAGTGCCTTGCTACTTCCGGTGTGATTTTCAACCCCGGTCATATTTGTCTCCAACGAGTTTCGAGCCTGCACATCCATTGCTCGAGCCGTTGACGAACCAGGGGGGATTATCACAAGTGTGGTTGCCCCGTACAGAGAAAATCTGGTTTGTACTCATTCTTGACATTTTAGGCCCTATTTGTTACTCTTCAAGGGAGCCACAGTTGAAGAAGAACCAGTTTGAGACAGTTCAGGTCTAGATCGGTTAAAGCAGGGTGTGGCTCTTCACCACGCACTGACGGTCCTGACTTGGTAGAGGCTGGAGAAACTAAGTACAAGCCCTATATTCGCATACCAAGCCCTGTACCCTATATCACACTTGGCAAAGAATTGGTTCCTGATATAGTTTAACTCCTAAAGACATCATACTAATTGGTCTAAAGCTTTTGGAATTGGTATAGTTGTCCTTTCCAATTTTTGGGATGAAAACAACTTTTACCAACCTCCATTGTTGAAGTATGTGAGCAAGAGCCAAACTGGAGATGAAGATCTTCTTCAAAACCGGTAGCAATTGCACCATACCCTCATCCAGACCCGGCGATTTGAAGCTGTCAAAGGAAGAAATAGCAAACCTAATCGCCACTGTCCTGGCAACCCACCAGTTACGCTGCGAAATGTCGAACTAAAGTGGGATGTTGAACAACAGAGACCTGATTGCTCGTAAAGTGATATTCCAGCATTGGCGACGGGGATAGGCACGCTCAAAGCTGGTTTGAAAAGCAGAGGTGAGATTTTCCATCGCTGCTTCCAAACCTCGCACGTTGCGTAGTTTAGAGGGTAGAGCACAGCTTAATGAAGCCAGTTCCACTATAAGCTTTGCCCAATCCGCCTTTTCCGGATTTCTTATGAGCGTTAAAGGATTAACTTCAACACCATACTGAAACTCGACATATCTGTGGTCTGATAGAGAGTCATCTCTAAGAACCATCCAGTTTGGAATTGACTGCTCTAACCTTTCATTAGAAAGAATTAGGTCAATAACCTCCTGTCTAGTAGTTGTCACAAAAATGGGTTGATTTCCAACGTTTTGTATGTTGAGTAGAATATGACTTCCTCTTACGTTGCACTTGCTGCTGCCCCAGATAACACTCTGTGCATTAGCGTCACAACACAAATTCAACAACCATCGCTGGCGTTGGTGGTAAAATTGCATCGTATGGAAAGTAGGCAGAAGCAATCGCAAAATGTTTCCATTCTCGATTGTCTAGAAAACTGATCTTAGCAGCCACCATATCTTAGCCACAAAACTTTCCAAGTTTGGCAATTGTAAGATGAAGCGATGTTATAAGACAGGTTCTAGGTCTATTAGAACTCTCATCATATATAATCGTGCGCCCCTTATCTTACCAAGTCCACAGATGCGTCCTTTATGAACCCAAGGTTCTTGGATTGTTGTCGCGTTATCATTGAAGGCAGCAGTATGCATCACAGAGGTGGCGTTAATACTTTAGAAAGTATTAAAGCCTCCCATCTGTGCGCCCACACTGCAAGAGATGGCAGCGCTGGCAGTATCAGTCTTCGTCCTCTTTACCGAGCGCGCCTGAAGGAAGCGGCTTGGTTTCTCTGAGGAACCTCTGCATCGGTTGCTGTAACCTCAGCAGAGAGTACCCTCTTTGAAACATTGGCCATAATTGGATCTTCAACCAAAGTAGTGGCCGAGGCCTCCTTACGTCTGTTTAACGACCTAATCTTCCTCCAATTGCGTTTCATACTGCGAGAAGGTTGTGGCCCCAGTACGCCGGCTTCTGTAGGAGGTATGTCAGTCACAATTGTGACGTCTAGACTCACAGCTACTTAAGGCAAGGTATTTTGTTTGAAGTGAAACTTCTTTGGCGGCGTTTTGAGGGGTAAGCTGAACAGGAAACAGATAGTGGGGACAGAAACTATGAGAAAAAAAAGAAGATATGAGACGGAAGCCATTAAAATAAGAAGAAGAACGGGGACGGAAACTAAAAGATAATCCAATTCCACAACCACTATGTTTCCATTTGGGGTGATTACATAGCGAAGTGAAAAACAAAACAGATGTCGAAATGAAAAATGTTGAAAATCCCTCAAATTGGTTTAGTATATTTAACATTAATTTACTGAAAATAATTTTTACTTATTATAATGCGTGTGTGCATTATTTGTGTACAAAGAAGAATTTTTGTTTTCACAATAGAACATAAATGACAGATCTGAAATTAGTGAGAAAGAAATGACTATATCCAATAATATCCATATAATAGGAATAACACCATCTGTTGCTTTTATAGCGCAATGCAAAACTTAAACAATATAAATATATTCGAATCTACTACTACAATGAAAAGAACGTCAAAAACAAAACGTTTTCTCAAATATTTAGTGCGACAAAAAGATAACAAATTTAGAGCGCGTTATGACTTGTTTAATACAAGTAAGTGTTGCGCATCAAAAACTATTTATTATCTTTTACTAAAGTAGTTTTCTATAGCAACGCCATCTGTTGAAAAACATAAATACGAATATAACAATACCAACGTCATCTGTTGCTTTTATAGCGCAATGCAAAACATAAACAATATTGATATGTTCGACTCTACTACTATAATTAAAAGAACGTAAAATTGTGTCCGCAAATATTTAGTGAGACATAAAGAAACATAATTTACTTGTTCTCTTTTATTAAAGTAGGTTTTCGTTTACATTAAAAAGAAAACAGTGCAAAATCGATCTCAACAAAATTTCGGTAGCAGTCAAGCTGGTGTGCGTGAAAATCCAAACTCTCTACCATGGCGGAAGAATTAAGAAGGTAGATACATTTGACAAGTAAGAGGAACTTTGACAATTAGGAAAACATTTGTTTTGACACTATTCTTCTTTTTGCAACAGAGTTGTATTTTCATAGTTAAATTTTGAGGTGAGTATTGCAGGAACATAGGGAGAATTGGTTGTTGCTTTTTATATTGTTTTTTAACTCTTAACATGTTCAAGGTATTTCCTAATAAAGAAAACTAATTTTAATAACATTATTTATACGTTTTTATTATAAATAAACTTTATAATTTAGTACTAAGTAATAAAAGTAGTATTAATAATCTACTATTAACTCACTCTTTTCTATCCATTTAAAAAAATGCACCTCTAAAATGTTCCTCTTTCTTGTCGAAAATTCAAAATGGCTACTTTTTGAGAAAATGCATCCACCTCTAAATAATTCTACCATAGGTAAAAGAATTTAGAAAATAGTTTTTGGAAACATATTGCGAAGAAGAAGCAATGATAAAGTAAGCCAAATTCAAAATAAACCAGTTTTACGTTGGACTTAAGCACCTTTGATAAATACTATATGGACCTAATTAGTTTTGAAAAAAAATCATCTGGAGTTAAGCAGTTATGAAAAATACAGGTGGAGCTGAAAGGAAGCGGACTTGACAAGCCTTGTTTCCCAAACGATTATATAGGGGCTCTGAGAACATTATCTTATATAAATAAAATGCAAGTTTGAAATTTTATATACTCCTTTTTTATTACATTGAAATGATTGAAAATATCACTAAAAAAATCAAAGTTAGACGATAGCTAAAATTTATATAAGAAATATATATAAAAAAGAAAGCATAAAGCATCTGTATGAATACGACCATGTGCAAAGCCAAAACTTTAAATTTATCACAATGCAGAACAAGAAAAGAATGCGATCGGCTGAAAGGGACTTTAATTATTTTGGTTTACACTTACGATGGGACTTAGTCACTTTTGAAAAAATAGTTAATATTAAATAGGTTTTTAATTTAATTAACATTAGTTAGGCTCATTTCTTTTGTTTAAACATGTGAGTTTTTTTTAATCCAGGAAAACAAACGGAAGCGAATCCACCATAATAACTGCATATAATTAATTAAATTTAATGCATTCAGATAGCTGACCCGCCACCGGTGGTCTTCCTGGGTTACTCCCCTGGCTGCCAAAATATCCAACAGGCACGGATCGCATAACAGCTTGGATTAGGGAAGGCTTTGTATAAGAGGGTATGCTCCTTCCGCCTGGACTATCTTAGCCAGTCACATATCAGTAATCAGATAAGCTGTTTTAAATAGAACAGACAAACAGAATTTGCTGGCCAAAAAACGTGCTCGTCTTCTTTATAACAATGTTTTGAACAAATTCAATGGATGCATTATTGTGGATGACGAATCATACGTAAAATTTAATCTTAAACAGCTTCCAAAAATTTTATATGGCAACGAATCGTAATGTACCCTCAAAATTCATTATACATAAAAATGGATAAATTTGCAAAGAAAGCAATGGTGAGGCAGGCTATTTGCAGCTGTGGTCTCAAATCCAGGGCATTTGTGACATCCTCTTCTATGACGTCTGATATTTACATCAAAGAGTGCCTTTCGAAACGACTATTGCCATTTGTTCGTCACCACCATTCGCCAGTGAAGTTTTGGCCTGATTTGTAGTGCCCAAATATATGAATCCACCCAATTGCCCCCAGCTTCGACCGATCGAAAAATACTGGGCTATTACAAAATATAAGTTGAAGAAAAATGCAGGTTAGTTTTTTAGGAGACTTTGAAAATTAAATCTAGAGGTTAATTTTCAAAGTCATGACTTAAGTTCATGTCAATTTCGTTATTTGAAGTTATATATAAACAGGCTTAATGAACAAATGTAGTCATCACAACAACAATGTATATAGAGACGGGCAAATCAGACGGCCGTTTCGGAATCCGCCACGATTCCTCATCAGTGACCTTAGTGATAGTTCTTAATCTTTCAATATCCTATATAAGCTCCTAATATTTGAAATCATAACCCTGAATTACAGATTCCAAATATCTTCACTGAATAGAGATATTGAAAGAAACTACCACTACCGTTCTATACACTTATGTTGTTGTTTTTTTACCATTGTAGGTAGTCTGCATAACAGTTAGTTATTTGAAAGTCTAGTACATGGGAGAGTGTGTGTGTTTGTGAGAAAATGATTCTAGGTGTAATTTTTTCTGAACGGTCCCCATTCGATCAGTTCATGATAGTTTTTTGGGAGACTATGAAAATTAAATCTAGAGGTTAATTTCCAAAGTCATGACTTAAGTTCATGTCAATTTCGTTATTTGAAGTTATATATAAACAGGCTTAATGAACAAATGTAGTCATCACAACAACAATGTATATAGAGACGGGCAAATCAGACGGCCGTTTCGGAATCCGCCACAATTCCTCATCAGTGATCTTAGTGATAGTTCTTAATCTTTCAATATCCTATATAAGCTACTAATATTTGAAATCATAACCCAGAATTACGGATTTGATTCCAAATATCTTCACTGAATAGAGATATTGAAAGAAACTACCACTACCGTTCTATACACTTATGTTGTTGTTTTTTCCCCATTGTAGCTAGTCTGCATAACAGTTCGTTATTTGCAAGTCTAGTACATGGGAGAGTGTGTGTGTTTTTTAGGAGACTATGAAAATTAAATCTAGAGGTTAATTTTCAAAGTCATGACTTAAGTTCATGTCAATTTCGTTATTTGAAGTTATATATAAACAGGCTTAATGAACAAATGTAGTCATCACAACAACAATGTATATAGAGACGGGCAAATCAGACGGCCGTTTCGGAATCCGCCACAATTCCTCATCAGTGATCTTAGTGATAGTTCTTAATCTTTCAATATCCTATATAAGCTACTAATATCAAATCGTGAGTATAAAGTTAAAAAAAACTACCTTTACTTGGCATTGAACAAAAAATTTAATTTTCGCTTATATGTTGCTATTGCTATCACATTTCTCACAACGGTTCATGTCATGCTATATACATGTACCTATGTATATATTCTCGCAAGTTGAATACTTACAAAAATTACTCTAATTGGATAAACTTCAAGTACATAAGTTTATGAATAACAGCAGTCTCATCTTACTCATAAGCCTATCGTAAGAAATTATCCGCAATCACCGACAGTTATCTCCTTTGGCAATTACTGCATTCGCTCAATCTTACTCGTCGCTGCATTGTTGCTGTTCTGCTGCTCCATAGTCACCATTTCTATGATTTCCGTTACCAATATCCATTTTTAGTTCACTGCTTGAGTTTATTAACTTTTCGCCATTTTTACTCTGGACATCTCAAAATGTCATCAAAGGAAGAACTCAAAAAACAACGTGCCAACACGAAAAAGAATGTTTCGCGAATCAAAAATCACGTACTCTCCAAAAAACACTATTAGGTCGGGTTGTCTCAGGCAAATACAACACTTCCCTGCCATCGAGCATACCAGCATGTATGCTCTCTATTGAGGAATCAATAAACAACAACCTCGAAAAATTGTGGAAGCTAGATAAAATAACTTCATCGCTACGCTATCTGATGGGCAAGCCAATTGTGAAGCCTTTTTCTTCAATACAGTGTCTCGTGACGCAACTGGCAGTCTTTAGGATCGTCTCATGATATCGCATTAAGCAGATTTGAACGACGATTTGCAAGGTCACCTGACTTGAAAGCTCAGTACACTACATTCATGTCTGAGTACGAAACATTTGGGCATATGAGTTTGGTCAAACCTTCGACAATTGAATCACTTCATTACTATATTCCTCACCATTGCGTGATTAAACCATCAAGTACATCTACTAAGCTCGGGGTGTTTTCGACGCATCATGCCAAACAACAGCACAGAAATCATTAAATGATATTCTAATGGTCGGTCCGACAATTCAGAAAGAATTGTTTACCCTGTTGTTGCGTTTTCGTCTATATCGCTAAGTTATCACTGCAGATATCGTCAAGATGTACAGGCAGGTCCTGACAGATCCCAGAGATCGTTGTTTTATATACATTTTGTGGAGAAATTCCGAAAAGGCGAAATATTGACATACCAGCTTGACACTGTAACCTACGGAACAGCTGCATCGCCATATCTCGCAGTAAGAAGTCTCCACTTCTTGGCAGATCAATACGCGTCAGAGTTCGAATTGGGAGCAAAAATGATTAAACGTAGACGATTTTCTATGTGGTGCAGATAGCCTTGAGCAATTGGCGAAAATCAAACATGAAGTTACCACAATTTTGCAGAAAGGCTGTTTGGAACTTGCAAAATGTCATTCGAATGTTGATGATTGTATAGACGACAAAACAATCAAAGAATTAAACCTCGATGTTGCTTCTGTCACTAATGCACTGGGCATTATGTGGGATCAAAAAAGAGACATGTTTTTGTTCAAGTTTATTCCAAAAAAAAAACAACCTAATGATAAAGTTACTAAAAGAACCATTTTATCTTTAGCTTCTTCACTTTTTGATTCTCTCGGTTTATTAGCTCCATTACTTGTTATCGCAAAAATTATCTTGCAAGAGCTGTGGCTTCTCAAATGAAATTGGTCTCCGCATGGGATAATTTATTGCACGAATTGCTATCGCTATCATCGATTGCTATTCCTCGTTATTGTCTCTACAGTAAAATAAAGTCTTTAAAATAAAGACTTTACGTACAAAAAACGGATACCCACAGCACCTGATTGAAAAGCTAATACAAAAAACTCACATGCGCAACTTAGTGCACTCGATGGAAATGAAACTTCTTTGGTAGGTTTGTGACTGGGAATATGTAAGTGCAATAACAGCAGTCTGGGAGATATAATTGTATGTATACACATGGCATTTAAATAGTTAATATGAGTCGGTATTTGGATATGCCAAAGTGCCAAGGCCATAGACGAAAATTTTCCAAATTTTTAATGCAATACACACTGACCGTACAAATAAATAAATAATAAACAAAAGAAATGAGCCTAATTAATGTTAATTAAATTAAAAAACATATTTAATTTAACTATTTTTTCAAAAGTGACTAAGTCCCATCGTAAGTGTAAATCAAAATTGCTTAAGTCCCTTCCAGGCAATCGCATTCTTTCCTTGTTCTGCTACTGCATTGTAATAAATTTAAATTGGCTTTGCAAATGGCCGCATTCACACAGATGCTTTATGTTTTCTTGTGCTTAAGTCCAGATGATTATTTTTCAAAACTAATTATGTCCATATGATATTTATTAAAAGTGCTTAAGTCCAACGTAAACGTACAGTTTTCTAAATACTTTTACCCAAAATACTACTTTTATTACTTAGTACTAAATTATAAATTTTATTTATAATAAACAACGTATAAATAATGTTATTAAAATTAGTTTTCTTTATAAGGAAATACCCTGAACATGTTAAAAGTCAAAAAATATTATAAAAAGCAACAACTATTTCTCCCTATGTTCATTCAATACTATACAAATTATTTTCTTATAAATTCTCACCTAAAAATTTAACTATGAAAGGACAACTTTGTTGCCATAACAAATGTTTTCCCAATTGTCAAAGTTCCTCTTACTTGTCAAAATGCATCTACCTTCTTAATTCTTCTGCCATGGTAGAGATTGTGGATTTTCACGCACACCAGCTTGATTGCTACCGAAATTTTGTTGAGATTGATTTTGCACTGTTTTCTTTTTAATGTAAACGAAAAGGTAGATTCAAATATATTTATATTGTTTATATGTTTAAAAGCAATAGATGACGTTGCTATTGATATACTCGTATTTATGTTTAGCATAGTGCTATCAACAGATGGCGTTCCTATTGAAAAACTACGTTAATAATAGATAATAAATAGTTTTTAATGTGCAACACTTACTTGTATTAAACAAGTCATAACGCGCTGTAAATTTCTTATCGTTTTGTCGTACTAAATATTTGCGAAAACGTTTTGTTTTTGACGTTATTTTCATAATAGTAGTACATTCGAGTACATTTATATTGTTTATGTTTTGTATTGCGCTATAAAAGCAACAGATGGCATTGCTATTGATATATGCGTATTTATGTTTTTCATAGTGCCAACAGATGGCGTTGCTTTAGAAAACTACTTTAGTAAAAGATAATAAATAGATTTGATGTGCAACACTTACTTATATTAAACAAGTCAAAACGCGCTGTAAATTTTTTATCTTTTTGTCGCACTAAATATTTGCGAAAACGTTTTGCTTTTGTTGTTCTTTTCATTATAGTAGTAGATTCAAATATATTTGAATTGTTAATGTTTTTCATAGTACTATGAAGTCAACAGATGGCGTTGTTATTGTATGGACTCATCTCTTTCTCACTCATTGCAGATCTGTCATTTATGTTCTATTGTGAAAACAAATATTTTTCTTTATACACAAATAACGCACACACGTATTCTAAAAAATAATCACTTAAAAAATTGTTTTTTTCAACACTTTTCATTTATACATCTCTTTTGTTTTTCACTTCGCTATGTAATAACCCCAAATGAAAGCGTTGTGGAATTGAATAGTTTCCGTCCCCGTTCTTCTTCTTATTTTAACGGCTTCTGTTCCCACTTTCTGTTTCCTGTTCAGTTTACCTCTCAAAACGCCGCCAAAGAAGTTTCATTTCAAAAACGATGACAAAGCTAAAAACTATAACTAACCAAAACAAAACAATGAGAAAAAATACATAGGGGTACCATATGTACCAAACTTGACAGACAGTAAAATATCCAACATCATAAAACACAAATAAATATCATACGCACACAAACCACACAACAGCCTACTAAAATTTTTCACGAACACAAAGGACAAAATAGAGAAAGCACAACAAAACAATGTGGTATACACCAAAATATAGAAATAACATGTAAGGGGGGAGAAGGTGAAATTTGCAATAAGATATACATAGGGACAACAAAAAGAGCTTTCGGTACACGAATAGCAGAACACATAACAGACGCGAAAAACAAGAAGACAACAACAGCGCTAGCGCAACATTTAACGGAAACCCAAAACAGCAGATTTCTCCAATGCAAAAATATTAGACATAAAACGTAAATATAAAAATAGTATGACACTTGGGACTCTAAGAATACAACAAAAAATGAACACAGCTATAAATCACCAAGACGACTTAAACAACATACACCAGACGTACGCAGCAGCCATTAGACACAGCTAATAATAATATTAGTGCAATATTAATGTAAGATTGTTGTGAATTTGTAAATATGTTTTTGTTTATAATTTATAATTTGTTTAATTGTTCATTTGTTATTTTATTATATTTTATAATAAACAGACTCTTAAATTAAAGAATTAATCTTTAATTGTTTCAAAAAATTAACGACCAGAAAAGCCCGAATAAATAACAAACAGGTAATGTTTCTGTCAAGCTTTTCACAGCGAGTCGCGCGTTGCACCTACAAAAAAGCAGTCATTGCCGAAATTGGAGCTATGTGGTGCGCAGCTGCTCGCTAAACTCTATGCTAAAATCGAGTTAATCTTAGACAATCAAAACATTGAAGTTTATTTATGGGGTGATTCACAAATAGTCCTTCATTGGCTACATATGCATTCATAAACGTAGTCAGCTTTCGTGGGGAATCGTGTATCGGAGATACAAGACATTACATCTGATTGCCATTGGAGGCATGTACCAACTCAATGTAACCCAGCCGACATTGTGTCCAGGGGCTGCACAGTACAAGAGCTTGAACACTCAATTTGGTTCACAGGCACCTCATTTTTATAGCGCAGTCAGGCACATTGGCCAGAAAATAAAAGCAACCTTTCGAATATGGAAGAGATCAACAATGAAAAACGAAAAAGTGTATTCCATGTAGCTAAAAAATTTTGAACATGGCATAATTCGATATGCAAGCGGAACTTCAGCACACAATTTACTCAAATACCTCAACCCCATTCTAGAGAACACCCGTGGATTTAATTTGCTGAAAGTCGGCGGTCGTCTTGAGTTGGCGAATATACCAGACGAAAGAAAACATCCGGTTCTGTTACCTAGCAAATGCCACTTTGTAGAGTGCTATGTACGTCACATGCACATATCCAACTATCACGCTGGACCGAAAACGTTAGTTGCACTAATACGACTTAAATTTTGGATAGTCCACGCTCGGGAATTGGCACGCCGTATATATAGTTCGATCCTGCATCCATTGTGTGCGTCACAAGCCCAAATTACTTCAGCAAATTATGGGTTACCTCCCGGTCGAGCGGCTAACTCCATGCCGACCATTTTCTCGCTGCGCAATTAATTTCTGTGGACCAGTAAACACATTTCTTCGCATCAGAGGAAAAACACCCTATAAGACTTGCATTGCAATATTCGTTTGTTTATGGTCCAAGGCTGTACAAACACATTTATTGCTGAGCTGAAACGTATGATCGGCAGACGAGAGTTACCAACCGACTTATTTTGTGATAACGCAACAAATTTTGTTGGTGCAAATCGTAAACAAACTGATCTGAAGCACAGTATACAGTATGCCAGATAGCAGAAAGTAATCTGAAACATTCTCAGGTCTTCTGAGATTTGACAATTATGACATGTATTCGCTCAATAAATTTTGACCAATAATTTTGTTTATGAGAGAAAACTCTCTTAACCCATTTTCGTCAGCTGTACACAAAAACATAAATGAAATAAAAGTATCAAAAAACAAAATCTTTCGTTTGCTATTTTTTTTTCTGAAATAAAAGCTCTCAAAATATTTTGTAGAGTGTGGTTCTATAAAATATTTAAATAAGCAAAATACAATACTTTTACAATTATCTTCTTCATAAATGTCCTCTTTCAAAAGAATTTTATTTAAATTTCGGAGAAGTAGATTTCTTAATTGAATGGCATACATAACAAAAAAAATTTAAGTTTTGGATTAAATTCTTTGTTCACATTATGCGCATGGTTGTTACAAACGTCTTCGAAGATCTCGTTTATCACTATCTAAAAATTTTTCTGGCTTTTCAAATTTTTCTATTTTATTTTTATATTGTGCTGGTACCAATGGGTTAATATTTTTTTATATTTTCTTCTGAAATATCAAATGTTTCGGGAGAAGTAAGAGAATAATTTTTAAATTTGGCAGACGTCAAAGAACAGAAAAGAGGGCGTCACTTCTATTTATTTCACTTTATTTATTTCACTATGATCTGAAGGAGTTCTTTTTTAATCCCGAAAATCAAAATTCCATTGTCAATTTTTATAATAATGAGTTTATAAATTTTCGTTTTATACCTCCCAGGGCACCGCATTTTGGGGGTTTGTGGGAGGTGGCGGTGAAGGCAGCTAAATGACACTTAAATCGCACATTGAAGAACGTCCGTCTAACCTTCGAAGAACTGTCAACAGCATTGGTTGAAATAGAAGCTATACTCAACCCTCGCCCTCTGTCATCACTCTCATCTGATCCGAACGATTACAAAGCGCTCAACCCGCTCACTTCATCATAGGAAGTTCCTTAAAAGCAATTCCCGAACGCGTAATTTCAAATAAAGAGATTGGTCATCTAGAGAGATGGGCTCGCATCACTGCTGTCAAGCAACAATTTTGGCAACGTTGGTCACGTGACTACTTGAGCGACCTTCAAATGCGTACGAAATGGACAGAGAATAAGCCGAACATCGCTACTGACTCACTCGTACTGGTGCATGAAGATAACGTACCACCACAACGTTGGATAATGGTTAGAACTATCAACAGCATCCCAGGGAAGGAAAACAGAGTAAGAGCCGTCGATGTGCAAACACCCAAGGGCATCACTCGCATACCCATACAAAATCTGGCGTTGCTTCTTGCTTGAAAATCCTTTCAACGGGGATGTTGGTCACTAGCGACTATTCATATTTATATTTGATTTTATATTCCAATGAATTTATAAATTTTAAACATTATTTGTATTATTGATTACCATTTGAAGTAGTATAATCAATTTTCGCATCACTATTGTAAACTCTACACACAAGTTGTTTTTATAACGTTTTACTAAAATAAAGTTAGTTCCCGCTTAACATTGGATCGATCGTGTATTTATTTTCCGCTACGTTCTCTATAGACAAACCCAGTGATACATATATCTACTTTCACTAAGTTCAGTACTAGCCCAAACATAAAAATTTTACAATTTAATAACTTTTGCCTAAGTTGTGAACTCCGTTCAGAAAAACGCCTTTGATCGTACAGTAATACTTTTCATAAAATATTAGTATTTTCCAGTAAAATACAACAGTGTATCTCGGGCAACCTCATTTTATTTGAAGTGGTGTAGGTTTTTTCCGTCAGCAAAAAAATTTGAAGTGAAATGTGTTCATCCTCTCTTTTGCTCAGAGTTCATTCTTCAAAACAGCAAGAATTTCATTGTTTGACAGCAAAACATTAATCGTGTAACATCGCCCTTATAGTTTTTTTTTTCAAATTGTGATTGCACAAGTTAGCGACGTGATAACGATACCCAACGCCCGCAGGGCTTCCGTTACATAGCGTCTCGACTAGCTATAATTCATGTTAAAGTTCCTGTCTTACCATCAAAATGTCTAGTCGAGACACCTTATGTTAATGTTATACCAAAAAAATCTAACATTTTTTCAAGACAGTACTGCTGCGATTAACCGTGACATAAATTGGAAGTTTCATTCAATTTTGGCGTAAAAATAGCACAAGTTAAACTTAACAGAAGCGAAATAATTAATTTCATAAATATATATCGAGAATATGAGTGTTTATGAAATTATGAAAGAGAAAAATATAAAAGAATCGAGTGGAAAAGAAATACGTGGGAGAAAATGGGAAACAAATTTAACGCATATTTGCTGTTTACTGTTCAAAGCATTTTGTAAAATCAAATGCCTAAACATAATTTGCTCACTTCATATTTCGACAGCCATCAGCTGCTCCGCCAAGAACATGAGCATTGCCATTAATTAGAATTACTATTAGGACAAGAACATTAACATGAATTATAGCTAGTCGAGACGCAATGTAACAGTCAACTAAGTATGTGCAATTGGAAAGAAAAATCGATTCTCGACTTTTGAATTGATCAGAAATTCAAGAATCGAAAAATCGACTTTTTAAGTTCACGAAAATCGATTAATCGACTTTTTCCGAATTTTTCTTGCATGGAATAAAAAAACAAAACAAGACAATTTTGATATGAATTATTTATGAATGTGCATTTATTTACAATATGTAATGTCCAACTAAAATTACATACAAACAGCATACTGAAAAACGCACAATTTGATTTCATTTCGCATAAAATTTAAACTTAAAGTATTTTATAAACATGACATTAATATAGGCCCGCATACAAAGGTTGCCCACCCCAGTTGTTAATATTACTTTGGATAAGCATGTTACTAAAACTAATACACAGTAACGGCTGTTATTAGTAAATTTTTCTCTTGGGCTACATGAATTAGCTACACACTATTTATTGTAATATGTATTGATTGTACCAATCAATTTCGTATTGCTGATATGACGAACGAATAGGGTGTAGAGACACGGTCAACGCATTAGTAGTTCTAGAAACTATTATCCAAGGCTAAGTAGAGGTATTATCTCTCACTTAGTTGAACAAAAGTTAAATTTTGATAGAAGACTTATTACATGGATCTGGGATAGAGCAGACGTGCTTTTTTTATTACGCACAGTTTTTTTACAATTATTTAAATGGGACTGTACTACATACATTTTACCCAAGTTCCAATTAAATAAAGTTTTTTTATATCGCCTCGGTCTAAAGCGATAAATTTTAAACCACCAAGGGGTACCTTCATCATTCTGGACTAATCATTACATTCATCCAAATTCGCATATAAAGGCTGACAAAAATCGCTTAATCCAACATAAAATTAGTAATCACAAAATGGCGATCTAATACCAATGCTGAGGAAAATTGCTTAAGCCGACATAAAATTAGTTTTCAAGCAGCAAGGACTACCTTCATCATTTCGGAATATCTATAATCATCATATTCATCAAAATTTTGATTCCTAAAAGGATGCCCCTCTACAAAATGGCGACCATAAACCTGGCGTTCCACTAAAGCTTATAAAAATCACATAAGCCAACATAAAATTAAAATTATGTGCAAGTTAATAATTTGAATTTGAAATATATAAAGTTTAGTGCTAGTTTTATATAGAGATAAAAATAATAATTTCATTATCAAATTTGTTAAATTTTAATGTTAAATAATAATTGAAAAGAGATCTAAAAATAGTTTAAAAACCTTAAAAAGTGAAAAAAAGAAGCCTAATATATAATATAAAAATGTCATCTTATATCTTATATACCTAAATCTAATTATCACAGTAATAATATCACAGATCATACGTCGCATGCAACATCATCGTCGTTGGGTCCATCGTCGGATTGGTGAAGCAGCCATATAATGTACGTAAGTTAAACCATGAATTTATACCTTATTTTTGATAACTTGATTTAATATAAATATATAAAATGACAAACATTTCTTTTTGGGTGTATCATTATACATACACATATTTCGCATATACCTCTCTCTTTCATTTGCTAATATAAAGTCTCTTTGATATTATTATCTTTTACTCTCTCATAAAACTTATTCACCTCACTCTCAATTATTAACCGTTTTACTATTCGGTTCAGTTAATAGTTTTTGTATCTGTACATTATACCGATAACTATCATTAGTCCTATAAGAAAAATTGAGTAAAGTCTCTTATTTAAATTCAAATATGTATTATATTTAATACTAAATTTTTTTGTACTACAATTCAATAAATTTAAAGTTATTTAGTAATACCCTAAGAAAATGAAATACTTAATACTATTACTAAAATACTATTGTGAAATAAAATTTAATTCAAAATGAATTTTTAAAACTTAAAATATTATTTGACGAAATGCAAGGAAGAACAATAGATTAGTTGGGCTTTGGGATATCGACAATAAGGTATGAATCGATATCAGGTAGGGTGGGTATAGAATACGAGGGACTTACAGCTTTTCTCCCTCTGTTCATCCGTGTAAAAATCAAATCGTAGTAGTAGTTAGTATATACAAGTTCTTTAGTTCTAATAAGGAGATTTTTTTTTTTGGATTTTTCCTACTGTATGAGCTGCATACAATTAAGATTAATGTAACTCTTCACATCATAGCATTGAAGGAAGCCCACTCCCATTTTCCCTGAGCTAAGACTGAAGCATTGCTAGGTATGCAGCGACCGCTTCAAATGTTGTGAGCCTCGACGAAGGTGGAAGTTCGTTACAAATATATGAGTCGTTGAGTGCGAGTCAAAATCAAATTTTTAAAAATAAATTGGTTTTGTGGAAGTGCTGTTCAAAATAGGGTTCTCGTAAATTTTATTTTCCAGATTTATAAAACACATGTTCAACCCATTATTTTTATTGAATGGAATATAAATATAAATAATTTAAAGTAAATGGCTTGTTTTAAATTACATACAGTTTATATGACCTTAGTGTAACCAGCTGTTCCCTTCTCTCCCCCACCCCTTCCATTATTCCGTTCATCGTGTTTTTACTTATTCCGGCGGTATTATTTGACATTTATTATTCGTCTTCGTATGTGAATTTTGTGCAAGTGAATGGGATAGCCCATGGTAGAAGTATTCAGAGGTAGATGCATTTTTTCAAACAGTAGCCCTTTTGAATTTTTGATAAGAGGAACATTTTAGAGGTGCATTTTTTGAAATGGGTACAAAAAAGACAGTTAATAGTAGATTATTAATACTACTTTTACTACTTAGTACTAAATTATAATTAATATTTACAATAAAAAATATAAATAATAGTATTTAATTTGTTCAAGTCAAAATAGATTTGCACATCCCTACAGTCAACTGAGTTAGTAATCAGGGTTGTCATTTTGCTTATTTGTAAGTAAATTTACTTACTTTTATTACGGTTGTGCACACGTGTACTTTTTGTTTAATTTGTTTAATTTTGGCATGGTATATTGACATATTTTTTTTTTACTTACTTTATTTCTTTTTTATCATTCGATAAAAATGTGTAACACTAATTATGTTCATGCATACTGACGCCACCCTGCAAGTACATAGCTTTTCCTTTCCAAATTCTCAATTATTTACAAGACTGCCCACACGGTCGCAAGCTGCCTGTGTAAAAGAGTAAGGTAGAAAAATTTGGAGAAAGAGATAGGAGAGATACGCCGAAAATTCAAAAATAAAAATCGGCGTTTTGATGAATGTTCCATGTTCATATTGTTTTGGTTTTTCCATTTTCCCACACAATCCCACTAATTCGTTACACTTTATACTTAGTTGTTTAATTTCGTAGTATTTCTGGAAAATAGGTTTAACAGTGCAAATCGCCACTGGCAACGCTGGTTGTTTTGCTTGCACATGTTTAGTGTTGTTCCGATACAGACATGTACTCGATACCAGTACTCATTAAAAGTATCGGTGAGAAGTATCGATGCTAACAAAGTATCGAAGACAAGTACTCGATACTTACTCGTATAGCACTCATTCGAATAGCAAAAATAAATTCATAAAAAAGAATAGTCCTTTTATTATTTGAATAATACAGAGCGTCTCCATACATAGAGTTTGTTATGTCCCCCTTGTCATCGTACCTGATGTGGCCTTCCAGCTAGCTCAGAGTTTTCGGGTAGGGGTTTCTTAACCCACCACACCAGGTCGAGGGGATAACAATAAGTGTGTCTGCGGCACAGGTCACACTCATACAACTCAATACTCAAACTCTCTATCCTGCAGTTCCACTCTTACTTCCTTATTCGCCCTCCCAACCTTCGCTACATTATCATTACCTCGTTATCCTTTTTGTAGCGCCCTTAATTGGCCTATTAACGTTTTGCCCCCCCTTCACCTTTCACTCATCTCGTTTCTCTTCCAACCATCGATCCACCACTGTTATCCATAAAAAAATTACCAATTCATTCGATTACCTTGTTTTATACAGATATATTTGAATTTGGCATATTTGAAAATACATAAAAAAAAAAATCTTACTTAAATCCTAATATTAACTTAACTCAACATTGACCACAAAAAAAAAATCAAAAAAAACTTAACTCCTCAAACTTTAGCACTTTCCTTTGTTTTGTACTAGGATTAACTCAATTTTCAGACCTTGGGTACCAGATACCCTAAATAGCCGTTTGGTTTATCGGCCTCAAGAAAATTTAACCGACACTTCACCCTACCTAACAGAGCTCTATTAAATATGGTCTCAGTATTTTACGCAATAGGCGTTATCCGGATAATCTTGTACTAAGTACGGGTATTTGGTTTGCCTGGCTTACGAAAATTCTCCAATTGGTTGTTTCAAAAAAAAGGAATGCAAAAAAAAAAAATGCTAAAATTTTGTAGGATCACAAAATCTCTCACAAAAAAAAATTAAATACAAATAAAAAATGACAAAAAAAAACTAAATATATATATATAAATAAATGAATAACGATCTTAATATTAAATATGGGTATACGTCTCTTGGTTAGAATATTCTACATGCAACACAAAAGACTTAGCAGAAACGTGACGTCACTACGTGCACTTTAAAATTATTTCGTTACATACAATTTCGCTGATCTGTTTATGTGTGTATCTGTGCTTCTTTATATAAATATTCACCATCCTTTTGGAATATGGGTTGCTGTGTTATCGTGCGGGAGGCCGGAACTCTGTATCCTCAACACCTTTATTGTAGCTCGAGTCCCTAATGCTTTCAAGAGTACACAGACTATTCTGTTATTATGTGGAGTCACTTCAGCTACCCGTACTTATTTTGGGTCTCTACCAAATACACAAAAAAAACTTCTAATAAGTTCTCTTAACTACTTTATCACTATCACTCACATTACTTGGTGCATAGATCCCTCGATAAATTTTCCTGGAGATGCCCACACGTTGACGATACAGCTCACTTAACATTAATTTCTCACTTTTTTTTACATAACACTGAACACTTAACTCCTGGCACTATGGCCTTCCCGCATTTAATTCTCAGACAGTAATAATCCGTTTCTCTAATTCTACCCTAATATATAACCTAATATTTCTATATACTTAAATTTAAACAAAACAGTTTTCTCTTAATTCCTATATATAAAACATAATCGTACCTTTTCCTTAGCAACCCCAACGGAATCACTAGGATATTTTCTTCCCTATTTCCTTTTCATTCTATACGATCCACAAAAAGCTCATCTTACATCCACACATGATCCAGCCCTACCTTATCCAATCATCCCTGGTCTATTCCTACCACAAGCTCCACACATTTGACGTTTCGTGTTTTTGTTGTGGCTTTCCAACCACAACAGCGGCATCAAAAATTAACAACAAAAAAAAAATAGATAAAAATAAAAAAAACATGCCGTCTATTTAGGTGACCTGTGCCGCTTAAGGGCCCAACGTAGGCTTTCGCCCACGCCCTGTCCATAACAAGTTCATATACACTGTGAGACAAGGCACTGTGAGGCGTGATCCAAGCCACAAGTAAAGGTAGACTTCACGCTCGCGTTTTCTGCAAGACTGGAACAAGTTAAAAATGTTTGAGAAAATCGCGTTTAAAGTTTTTAATGAACTCCTCTCCATAAAATGCAATATCCCTACCTACTCTTCTCACGAGAAGAATTCATAAAATACCGTTGTGATTTTTTTTAGTGATCAATAAACGCAGAGTTTGAGAGTATGAATGAATCCTTAACCGCTTTCGAGATATGGCCAATACAAAAAATAATAGAATTTGAAAAAAAAAGATAGAAATCTAAATGTACGTAATGCTAAGTTTTTACTGTTTAAATATTTTTCGGCTAAAAGTTTGTAAGTTGCTCAAGATTTTAATTTTAATATTTCAATGTTAATTTTATTACTATCTCTTCATAAGATTTTATAATCATTCTAGTTATTTATGTAGCAATTGTCTTATTTCGTTTTTAATACAGTCTGTCAAATGTGCTCTGCATTACATTGTTTCAATATTTACTTTAATTATCCATTATCGTGTCTTAACTAGTTTAACTTCTTATTTTTAATAATTTATTTTCTTTCTTTCTTATTGAATAAATTGAAATTGAAATCGCTTGAATCCCTAAAACTTCATGTGCTCATTAAAAAAATTCAAACTTTGGTACTAGTATCATTATTTTACAGAGTAATACACAATTTCACTTGAAAAAAGAGCAAAACGGGCAAACTGAATTAATACCGCAAACTGCCAAAATGTGTGGGAAACATGTGGGGAAAAGGCGGTGACACCAATTTTTCCAGAAAAAAGTTCCCTCGTCTAAAAGCAGACGATGGAATATTTTCTTAAAAAGTGTTGTAGAAGCAAACAGCGAGTAAATACTGGTACAATGTACTCGATACCCACCTGAGTACTTGCATCAAAGCAGCGAGTACAAAAAGTACTTAGTACTCGAAAAAAGTAACGAGTATTTACTCGTAGTTACTCGTATCGGACTAACACTACACATGTTTACATTTTGGTTAGATTTACTAAGTTGAGGTGTCGAAAATGTTGAGGAAACAAGCAAGATTGCGACGTGAATTTCTTTTCAAAAAATCTGTAGAAATTCGTCAGAAAAAACTTCAAGAGAAGAAAACAAAACTTGAAAAAAATCTTCTGTCGCATAATGCGATCCATGGAGATTTACAGAAAGATGCAGTACAAATTCAAGAACGCCTTAGATATGATAATGGTAAATATGAAATGGTTTCTAATTGAAAATATTAACATTGAATTCCACAAAAATTGTACAAATCACAAAAACCACGTGTGTAAAAACAAATATTTGTTCTTCGGAAAATCGGGATGAATGGCTGTTCCTATGTATATGCCACGATGGCTATGCACAGCGATTCGTACCATAATAGATTTGATATTTGGGAACGTAACTTTCTTGTATTTATTTATATATTTGTGATAATAAATTTTACTTTTCTATTGGTTGTTAACTGCACACTCTATTTAGTCTGTTTAGTCATAAATGGCCAGTTGTGACTTGACTGATTTTTTATTTATTTATAATTAAAACATAGTACTTACATAAACATTTCAAACTCCATAGCCATAGCGGCTGTAAAGGAGCAAACCGAGTTGGCTTAGTTAATCTCTTATAAGTAGTTCGCTTTTATGCAAATTATAGGATTTGAACCAATTATTTAAAATTGAAATCGCCACTGCGATTAGTATTTTAAATTCATTTAAAACTTAAAAAAAATTAATGTTAATAGTAGATTTAGTTGATTAATAAACGTTACTACATATAAATATATATATAATTTAACAAATAGAATCCTTCAATCGTGATTTAAAGATGCTAAGTGTTGGCGCACTTTTGCAATTTGTAGGTAATAAATTGTAATTTATTGGGCCAGCAAATGAATACCGTTGCTTTGTCATCTCAAGACGGCGTCGCACCACAGCAAGATTATCGTGACGCCTTGTGTTAAGTCCATGAGTAAGAGTACAAGTGTTGTGGTGTGGTACCCAATGATGTTTAAGTTTTTGTAGACGTGTAATACGAGTTAATATTTATAAAGTGTAGTAATAGGTAGAACATTACGGAATTCCGGAAAATACAAATCGCTTGTAGGATACAGTAACGGCAGGCCGAATAATAATAATAAACAGTTGACCAAGATTCGGAATAGAGCTATATATAAAACAATAATATTATGATGTACCAAAGTTAAATCGATTTGTTTGTACGGTGCAATATAAGGGAAAAACTCTCACCCTTTTTCTAAATTTATCACTATGGTCTAAATCCACCCTAGGTAAATTTATATCAGGTGGGATCAGTGCTGTTGTTTTCAAAATTTTATGGAGAACATTTTTCCTATCGAGCGGAGGATTTTGCTTTACAGAAGAGGAATTTTTCAAAATGTCTTAAAAGTTTCTTATTAGTACATATTACATAGATAATTACTAACAGTTCCGCTAATTAGTCCAGTCATTATAAAGATTTACATCATACTAATTCTGAACTGCGACCCTCCCAAAAAATCCCCCCTTTGGTGAAAAAGCTTTTTTTTTGCTAATAACTGATAACTGGTTAACAGTTTGAGATATCAAAAAATTACTTCCCACAAAAAAAAAAGCTTGAGTGATTTCCTAAAAAAAGTTCTTAAGTAATTTTTTCGTATATGTCATAATTTTCGAGATATTCAATATTTAAGAAACTGCAAATTTAGTACTTTGGATGTACTGTGGATGCGCTCGCATTTTTGTTTATTTGAATTGCCATTTTCATTGATAACTGATCATTTTTTGTATACAAAAATAACAATATAGTATAGTGGTCTGTTGGTTTTTACTACTTTTACTATTTGCAGGCCTAATAAAAATAACTGGTTTCGCTATATGTTTTAAATGTATTATCTTTTAGTTCAAGACATTACTTCTGAAAATCCTGTAAAAGATAGAAAAAAAATTCACATTTAGCTATTTTATCAGCAAATTAAAGATGGCCAAATTTTTGGCGATTTTTTAATGTTTCCTTAAAATAGAAAAAAGACCCAAACGAATTGAATATACAGGGTGACAATTGTAAAGTGACGCAAGTTTAATACTCTGCAGCAAGCTTTGCCATTTACCGTTACTTTAATTTAAAAAGCAAATTCATTCATCATTGGCTTTGCTTTTAATTTCATTTGAATTTTTGTTATTACATTTTGAAATTTCCATAAAAATGGACAAGGAAAATATTCGTCGTGAAATTATGAAATTTCATTTGGCAAATTATAGCAGCCGTCAAATTGCAAAGGCATTAAATTTGTCAAGTCGTACGGTAGACCGAGCTATTATTCGATATAATGAAACTGGGGGTTTTGGAGATAGAGACCGGGGAAAATTTTCAACAGTTGCCACTACTGGTTTAACAGAAAAAATTCGTAAACGAATCAAGCGAAATCCAAGGCGCTCAATGAGAAAAATCGCTAAGGAAGTGGGAGTAAACCGTGAAACAGTGCGAATCATTGCAAAATCAAAGCTTAATCTTAAGCCGTACAAGCTCCGAAAAGCTCAAGATCTGACACAAAAAAAAAAAGATTTGCGACTGCAAAGGTGCAAGGCGTTGCTACGCTCCTCCGTGTTAAAAAATGTTGAAAATATCTTGTTTACAGATGAACAAATTTTCACGGTTGAACAACATTTCAATGCGCAAAATGACCGAATGTGGCTAACATCATCATCGCAGCAAAATAGGACTGTTGGCCGAGTTCAAAAGCCAGCTTCCGTTATGGTATGGGCTGGAGTTTCTGCTAATGCCAGAACCCCTCTAATATTCGTTGAAGAGGGTGTTAAAATTGACCAGGTTGTTTATCGGAGCATTTTAAATGAACATGTTCTTCCCTGGGCCCAAGATACATTTGGAAATGAGAACTGGACTTTCCAGCAAGATTCTGCACCTTCCCACATGGCAAAATTAACGCAAACATGGATAAAAGACAATTTTTCTGGATTCATAACATCTCAAGAATGGCCACCATACTCCCCAGACTTGAATCCAATGGACTACTCTATTTGGAGTATTTGAGAGAGTAAGGCTTGTGCATCTCAACACCACAGTCTGGAGTCGCTGACAAATTCATTAGAGAAAGCCTGGACTGAAATTGATCAGGAAGTCCTGCGGCGAACAGTCGTACGATTTCCGGATCGATTGAAGGCATGTGTGCAGGCTAAAGGAGGTTATATTGAATGAGGTGGGGTTCAAATGAATGCTTATATATTCAGCAATGTTAACACTTGATTGTACTTAATGGAAGTACGTCCTTTTGAAAATAACTGCTGAAATGTGTGCGTCACTTTACGATTGTCACCCTGTATATCTCAAAAATTGTTTTTTCAGTACACATATCTTTTAACAATATCTCATAATTTAGAAGTAAAAAATTACATTAAAAAAAAATAAAACACCAAATACACAATTTTAATATGCTGATAAAATTGCAAAATGATAATTTTTTTATTTCTAACTTTAACAGGATTTTCAGAAGTAATGTCTTGAACTAAAAGATAATACATTTATTACATATAGTGAAACCAGTTATTTTTATTAGGCCTGCAAATAGTAAAAATAGTAAAAACCAACAGGCAACTATACTATATTGTTGTTTTTGTATACAAAAAATTATCCGATATAAATGAAAATGGAAGAGGATGTTGATGTTGTTGTTGTTCTCTTCAAAACCAAACAATTTTTCTTCCTAGCTTGTTTGGTTTTCGAGTAATTCAATTTTTCCTATAAACAAAGATGCGTGCGCATCCACAGTACATTTCAAAGTACTAAATTTGCAATTTCTTAAATATTGAATATCTCGAAAAAATGACATTTTTATTTACAGCTTTTTTGTTACAAGTCCAGTCATACTTAAAGCTATAAAAGTTATAAAAAATAAACGAATTCATAAAATATTTTTTCTATTGAAACACGCGGTAGACGACCTCGATTGTCTAGTGGATAGTGCACTAGCCTTTCATTTAGAAGGTTGCGGGTTCGATTCCCGTCTTGGTTAATTCTCATAAACTTCTTATATTCACTATCGATATGAAGTGGATGAGAATTATAAGAATGTGTACAACTACACACCTTGGTTGGTAATGGCAAAACCACCGAGCTGATAAAAAATTGCCACACAGCCGTTCGGAATCGGCGTTAAACTGTAGGTCCTACCATCGTCACTGTGGTCTAGTGGCAGAGTGCCAGACTCTTATCTCTGGAGACCTGAGTTCGATTCTCGGCTTGGGTATGTTTCTTATCTATCTGCCTTTCTTTCTTTATTGGGGCTTTGGTACTATAGATCTTATAGGTCGCAGTGCCTGACTTTCGAGTCGCCTCTTTCAAATAATAATAATAACAAGCGGTACAATATTAAGTATTAATCTATATTAATATATAAAATTGGTTGTATGAAAATTGTAAGCTCAGAGTTTTTTTTAGAAAGCTGGTGCGCATAAGATGTCTATAGGATACTTCTTTATTTTTTTTTTTTTTTTTTAAGTGATACGTCTTTTCTCTTGTCCTAGAGTAAAATCAACCGGTTTACAATGCGACATAATTTTGTCGAGCAATGCGCATGAGGGGCTAAATATCAATATTCCGTAACTGAATTCACGAGCAAATTATATAATAAACGATTCATAAATAGTTTTAATTCAATATAACATATTAATTACACACACACGCCTATGGCCGAAAGAACAATGTGTAGCGTCGTCATCTTAAAGTTTATGACAGTTATACATTTCACATACAGATGGCGCAAATGTCCAAGGAATTACATGAAGATGTCGCACACAAAAAGAGTTCGCCTACAATTGTCATCGACATTACCGGTACAGAGTTACAATTTTTGTTCTAGCATTAAACAAAAATTGGTTGTGTATTAACGAGCACAAGGCAGAAGTGAAACTTCTTGTGAACTAAACGAAACACAAGCAAATGAAATTAAAAAACACAAGCCAATGAAGTAAAAAATTTAGCGATTGAAAAATTTAATTTGCTTGTTATTTGCTTGTGTTTCGTTTAGTTCACAAGAAGTTTCACTTCTGGCTTGTGTTCGTTAATACACAATTTAGTTTTCAAATTTCTGTTTTCATTTCACTATATACAGCAACAAGTAAATTATGTGAATAAAAAAATAAATCAAAAAACATTCAAAATAAAATATTTTAATTTGGATAAATTGGTTGTAATTTTCGTATTACTCCTATGTTGCCAGGACCGGATAGCGAAACTAGGAGAAGCCCAACTAGTATTACTATATAATAAAAAAACAAGATTTAATAACTAAAAGAAACAATTCTTACTTCTTCTCAAATAAGATGTTATTTGCTGCTTTTTGAATCAGCTCATTCGAAGGGACCCAGTTGGAGGCATAATTTTTTTTGTCGCATTTCCTTACCAACCATTACAGTTGCAGTCAGCAAGCAATTTAATTTTTTGTCTTTTCATAGATACAATTGATAAAAGTCTTTCTGCCGCTGCACTGCTATATGTAAAACTTTAAATTGGCCCAATAAATTTTTGCAGTTTTGAAAACATTTTTTCTTTTAAAGCGTTATTTAAATGAAAAGTTTCTCATCAAAATTCTTCCATTTTCTTTTTCGTTATTAAATCTTGGCTTAACAGTTTTAAATTTAATAATGTCTGCACCTAACTCTTCAATATCTTTATTTATTTACATTTTGCTATTTTATATTTATTTGCTGATACAAACGGTAGTTATTTAATTATTGTTATTACATTTTTATTGATCACTTCTAATCTAATTATTATTTCGGCCTTTGTTCGCATATGTTGATTTATGATCCAGGAAAATATTCTCATTATTAAGGTCAATTGCATTCAGAGAAGAATCATTCCTCAATTTCGATGCAACAGAGTTGTTTAAAATTGTTATTAAATATGTGGTAATGGTAGGAATCAATCAATGAATCCTTGGAGTTTCAGCCTGAAACTCCATATATATTTTATTTGTTAATTTAAGAATGTACGAAAAAAAAGTTAGGGATAACTTATTGGATTCAGTCATTTCAAAAAAAATATTGTAGGCTAGATCCTTGTTCTCTAGTAAGGTTTGAGCACAATGAAACTTGTGCACAAATAAACTCAAACTACTTCTAAACTAGTTAACATATTAAAAAGAAAAAAAACTTTATATTAACAGAAGTTTCATTAATGTTTTTATTCATTATTAAAATATTTTTTGTTATTAATTTATATATTAATTTTGTTTTGTTCCGAAATGCCTCCCATTAAGCTTTTAATACTATTTTCACAAATTTGTGTCTGGAACCGTTTGGACCTTGTATGACTTCCTCGCTCTTAACTTTTCTAACAAAAGTTTCAGACCATCCTCGTTTTTTAGCAACTTTTCTGCCTGCTGTATTGGGATTTTTTTAAAAGAGCTACCAACTTCTTGGCCATAGCTGGCTTATTAAACCCCTTCTTTTTGCCACTTCCTTGCTTCCTATTTTCAGGCGTTCATTGTATACTTTAATAACACAAAACGGTATTTCGCGAAACCTGTGCTTTTCGAGCAATTGCCTTTAAAGTGAATTTTGGATTTTCATTGCGCAGTCTAATAATTTTCTGATGCGAAAAAAAAAATTTAAATTTGAACTAGGAAAACACTATGAGTAAAAACGTATGCACGTACGTATTCTTCGTGCACAAAGATAAACAATAAAATTGTGTTTCAATGGGATCTATTGTTCCAGGATTATATTTATTATTGGTCACGTTTAGAAAACGCCTCTGCTCCGCCACTGCTACCTGTGCGCTTATGAACGCAAATTGATCACTTTATGATCAACAAAAATTATATTGAGCAGTCGTCATTTCATTGAGCGTATTATTTTTCTGGTACTTCAGCATGTTGCTGAGCAGAGGTCGTTTTCTGAACGCAAGCATTGTTAACCCTGGAAGTACATGCATATTTTTTATACGTAAAGGTCATGCTTCGTCGAAACGACGACGCTGTTATTCAAAGTGGACATAACCATTATCTATACACCTATAACTTTGAAAATTGATTGTTTCCCATTATTTGGTTAATTTATCATATAGAAAAACAACAATCGACGTTTATTTTTAATAACATTTATTCATAAATTAAATGTTTATCTACACTTAGAAGGAAAAATTGTAAAACGTAAACATGTCCTTCCAGGGTTAAACTTTTATGTACTTTGATGTTAAATATATCTTGAAATTCTTTAAACTGTGATTGACTCTTGCTGCTATGCTGTTTTCGTCCGTCATCACTGACGCATTGTCTGCCGCGATTCCATTTAAATTTCTAATTGGTATTTTCATTGTGCCAAAAAATTTAATATTGCTTCATAATTGAACTTAGCAGCTAGATTTTTCCAATTGAATCAAGCTCAAAAATTTGTCTTTCACTTTTTCACTGCCGAAATATCCCACTACCAATTCTAAACATTTTTTTGTGCTTACATCAGTTGTTTCGTCAATAATTAATCAAAATGTCTGATTTTTAAGAATTCCACATACCTTTTATATTCCTTCTGCAAGTATAATTGTGTCTACAATATCCGTAGCATTTGTTTTTCACATTTTGTATCATATAGCAAATTTGAATACGTTAAAACTGATTAAATTAATGCGATTACTGGGCTTACTAACGTAAATGTCAAATTGTACTGTAAAATGAGCATAATAATTTTTAATTTGGCTATTTTAACTTTATTATTCTTTTTTGGAATGTCTCGACAAACCAGACGAATCCGTTTCAAATTAGAAACGAATTCGTTATGACAATAAAATGTTTCGAAAACGAATATCATTAACGATTCGTACATTAGTTCGTTTTCTTGGGTAATTGTTTCTTCATTTACGAATCCGTTTTTGATTGCGTATATGAATTCATCCCAAACTCAACGATTCCTTCGAAAATCAGCATCATTAGCAAATCATTCACGATACTTCTTTTTTACCGAACTTATTAAAAGTTATTTTATTAAAACATTTAAAAGTCTTTTTTGACAAATTTTTATTCAACAATATTATCAAGAAACAGAATTAAACTAAATTACTCTATTAGAGTTATTTAATTCTCCGTAATTAGTTTTTTTTTTCGTTGTCCTGTTCTTTGAAAGCATTTTTTTGTCTTCAAAAGCATCTATGGTCTCAGCGAGATATTTTTTTTTTTTTTTTGATAAGCTCCTAAAATGATTGACTTGAATAAAAAATTAGCATATAGTGAAGCAATTGTAAATGTACCTCTAATCGCAGCTGCAGTGATTGCATTTATTAAAGCGGACTTATTAGCAGCCCCACCCCAGCTGAACTTTTGAACCACTTAGTTATCCACAATTTCACGCCAGCATCTGAATACAAAGTCGCGATGACTTCGAGCTCCAACTAACAAGAAATCTCCAACTTATAAAAATAAAATATATTATTCGTATTTATTTTATAGTCCATTAATTTGTCCTCACCAGCTTTCCAAAATTAATAGTTTCTTTAAATGAGGTTTCAAATTTCGAGAAATCGCATTTTTCTATAAACAATTTTTTGACAAATAAATTGTTATTTTGATTTACTTTCTACTTTACCAAAACGGCCTCATTTTCGAATTCGTTTCGAATGCTAAAATGACCTTATTCATTTCTATGGTTTGTTGGGTATAGGTACATAATTCAAAATAAAACAATTCCGCGGTGCGTCTGAACTGGATTTAATGCAAAGGTGCTTGCACTTGAAATTTCCTTCCTGATTTTGAATCAGTAGTCTTTCCTGATCATAAAAATTTAAAAACTAAAAAATTCCGCTAAGGTCTTTTTGAGAAAATTGACTTGGAATATTTCTGTATCCGAAATGTTTAGAAATTCTCTAGAAGGCGATATTGATATGTCAAAATATGAAATAAATGACTTATATAATACTGATATGTGTGTTACATTCCCATCAATTAACTTGTTGAAAGAGCAATATTTTGCCAAAATTTGCCAAAATCCATTTCTATAGAAATTACTCTATTTATTCACAGTAAAACACTGTCAACTAACAGAAGAAAGCAAATATTTTGGTTGGAATCATGTCACGCAGCAATGCGTATCCATGCACTTGGTGTAATGCAAAGAAAGGTGGGCTTTAAAATATTATTTTAATAGCATATATCCCCTGCTAATTACAACTGCTGAAGACAAATCATTCCTGGAAATCATGCCACCAACAGAATTATATCTAATGCTTGGTGTAGTTAATACAGTTTTTACACATATGTTGAAAAAGTTTGAGACTGAATTTTTGGCCTGGGCAAGACAAGCTTCTTGTTACTCTCGACGTGAAATCACACACGGCGGTCCTACCTTCAAGAGCAATTCATGTAAAAAACTGCTACAAAACACATATGGGCATTTTACGTAGCAAGGAAAATCTATTAGATTTTTTTGTAGACTATGAAAATTAAATCTAGTTGTTAATTTTCAAAGTCGACTACTGTTCCATGTTTTAGCTTCATTTAAATAATGTATAACAGACTTAAAGAACGTATATATGTAGTCATGACAACAACAGTCTATACAGAGACGGGCAAATCAGACGGCAGTTCCGGAATCCGCCAGTGATCTAATTGATAGTTCTTAATCTTTCAATATCCTATATAAGCTACTAAGATTTGAAATCGTAACCCAGAATTGCAGATTTGATTCCAAATATCTTAACTGAATAGAGATATTGAAAGAAAACTACCACTACCGTTCTGTTTACTTATTTGTTGTTGCGTTTTTCTCATTATTACTAGTCTGCATAACAGTTTGTTATTTCAAAGTCTAGTACATGAGAGAGTGTATGTGCTCTAGAAAAATGATTCTAGATATCATTTTTTCTGAATTAGGCCCCATCAAAGCTGGGTAAATTCAATTACATTACATTCCCAATTCCAATTACAAGGAATTGCAATTGGTACTTAAATGTTTTCAATCCCTTGGTAATGGAATTGATAAAGCTTTCAATTCCATTACATGGAATTGTAATCGGTAATTAAAATTTTTAGATTCCTAGGTAATGGAATTGGAAAAATGTTCGATTTCATTACAGGGAATTGTATTTTCATATTGTGTAAAAATTCATATTAATATCTTGTATACTCAGCGCGTGAAAACTATAAGATTTCTTCTTTTTTCTGCAAAGTGGAAGTCAATTGAAAACTTTAAATGCGTTTCCTGCAAAATCACGTTTTTTTGAGTTATGACAGTCTTTTAGTAAATGAGCGATATGTAGTCGTATAAATCTAGGCTGGATGAAATTCATTAAAGTTTTTGATGACTTCAAGAAAGTTGTATCTGCATGTTTCGGAAATGAACTTGAAAAAGATTACGGAACGTGTATAGAAGCTTTTAAAAAGAGCTACATGAACTTATGTGTTAATATAACTCCTAAAGTTTATGCCGTTGTTTTTCACGTCGAACAATTTTGTAAAATAAAAATGTAGGATAAGGATTTTTAGCGAACAGGCAATGGAGTCCATAAATTTTGATTTCAAAACTGCCTGGGAAATAATAAAGTTACGGCAAATCATCCTGATTATCCCAAAAAGCTTTTGCGTGCTGTATGCAGTGAAATTTTTTTTGGAAAACATCCAAAACAACTTTGGGAGGGGATTTTATTAATTTCAAAACTTAATAATTTGTAATGTAATATAATAAGGATCTTCATTTAAACAACTGTTACAACAAACTGTTAAACTTTTGTTGCCTGGAATAATCCATAAGAAAATTAAATCAAATAAAACACGGCCAGTGCATACACTTACTCAATTTTATTACAAATTTAACCCATTTTTAATTAGCATTTTCGCAAAACGTCATTTCGTGCTACTAAATCATTTGGCTCTGAAATCGTCCAAATGACGCTGCGGTTGTTCATCTGGCAACGCTGGCTGTATATAGCCAGCTGTATAACAGCCTACATGTTCTAACATTTTATGTATGTATGTATTGATCTAAAATAAATATAATTATTTCCTTACGTTTTTATGTCATGTGAATTTCAATTATGGTATGATGTTTTCTTACAGATCATAAAATGGGGTGTAAGTAGTGTTGTCGCCCGCAGAAATGACAAAATTTTACATATCAATATCGTCTTCCTGAAAGTCTCTACACATTTCGAATACAGAAATTCAAAGTCACTTTTCTTAAGAAGCCCTCCGCCGATTATAGGTTGTATTTGCATTATTATTCTTTTACTCAATACATCAGGCACGATATGCCTCGCATATACGCAGCTGCAATAGCATCCTTTTTTCTGCGTTTTAAGTTTTGCTTCCTGTCGATTTGAAATTTTATTGGATGTGAAAAATTTTTCATAATTACCATTTAACTTTAGAAAGGCGAAAGGAGTGACCAGCAGCGTGGCCGTTGATAAATTTCAAAAAGTTGCAAAAAAAGTGTCACTGAGAGTAAAAAAGTCTCATCCAATTTTTTTTTTTTAATAAAAGGAGCATTTATTTCATTTCACAGCAGTTTGCATATAAAAAAAATGCATTGATGTATTGAAAGTAAAAAAAAAAAAAATCAATTATCCAAAGTAATTAATACATTAAGGTGCTTCACGAAAAAAAAGTTATTTTATGATGATTCCCAAAATATTTCAGCTCTACCGATTACCGTTCCATTTTGAAAAAAAAAACTCTAGAAAATCGCATTTTCTCGAGTCTGCTAGCAGATTAAAAAAAATTTGTGTGTAGAACCCTAGAATTTTTCAGAATCTATCATTTGTGAACTTGTAATTGGCCAAAAAATATTCCTTAAGTCAGTGTGGCTAATTTGAAAATAGAAGTTTTTCTTTTTTAACTCAGAGTACGGATTAGAGTAGAGCACGAGCACGCTCTGACAACTCTGATTTAATTTTAAAACGCACGCATATACGAAATTAAACGAAAAATCCATTGCCTTTAACTTGAAAGTTCGCAACACTAATTACACACATTCTTTTCAGTTGCAACACTGTCGTTTTATTTTTTACAAACTTATTGCTATTTTCAAATTTGCCACATTGACTTAGGGAAAATTGTTTGGCCAATTAAAAGTTCACAAATGAAAATTGTAAATTTTTGGAGGTGTAGAACAACTTTTTTTTCGTGAAGCACCTTAATGTATTAATTACTTGGGATAATTGATTTTGTTTTTTTTACTTTCAATACATCAAAAAATTTTTTTATATGCAAACTGCTGCAAAATGAAATAAATGTTCCCTTTATTAAAAAAAAAAATTGGATGAGACTTTTACTCTCAGTGACACTTTTTTTGCAACTTTTTGAAATTTATCAACGGCCACGCTGGTGACCAGTCACCCCACTACTTTTTAAAAGCACCGCAAAGAGATTTGCCTTAACTGCATTTGATAAAAAAAATGTATTAAAATTATAGAAATGAATAAAATAAACGTTTTTTAAGTTTTTATTTAAGTAAATAAGTGATTTGATAACACGGTTCGGCAAAATCACACTTTTTGGTGCACCCATCAAGAATTCCAAAAAATCAATCCTAAACATAGACGTAAAAAAAACTCGCCGTTTTGCTGCTGATTTTAAAGTTTTACCTGCCGTACATTTCAGCTAGGGAAAGTATCGATACTATACTTATTTGAAGTATCGACCGAAAAGTATTGGGTACTCAAAAGTATCGACATAAATGTACTCGATACCTAAAATGCGTTTAAAAAATTTGCGAATTATTAGTATATTCTTGAATTTTTGAAAGTACATAAATAATGAATTTATATTCACCCAGGAGGTTGCGGGTTCGATTCCCGTCTTGGTTTGGTGATTAATTCTCATAAACTTCTTATATTCACTATCGATATGAAGTGGATGAGAATTATAAGAATGTGTACAAGTACACACCTTGGTTGGTAATGGCAAAACTACCGAGCTGATAAAAAATTGCCACACAGCCGTTCGGAATCGGCGTTAAACTGTAGGTCCAACCATCGACACTGTGGTCTAGAGGCAGAGTGCCAGACTCTTGTCTCTAGAGACCCGAGTTCGATTCTCGGCTTGGGTATGTTTCTAATCTATCTTTCTCTCCTCCTTTCTTTCATAACTTGGGGCCTTGGCACAATAGATCTTATAGGTCACAGTGCCTGACTTTCGAGTCGTTCTTCCTTCAAATAATAATAATATAAAAAATATCTATTTATTTAATATTTATAAATTAAAAATAAAAAATTGTTTTTTTTTTTGTTTGTTGGAACAGACAAAAGAAGTATTCAAGAATACAACACAAGAATACAGACAAGTTTTACGTCCATTGTACTATATCCTGTGTTCCCTTTTGTTATTCTTTAAATCTACGAGATTTATTAATATATCTTAGCAGATCCTGCGGTGTTAGAGAGCTTAGGTGTTCGTCTCCCAACACTCCAGTACCAAATATGCTTACTCTGATCTGGCAGAAAGCGGGGCAGACACTAAGAAAGTGATCCGCCGTCTCTTCACATTCCTCCAAACCACAGGAAGCACAGAAGGCACTAGCTCCCAGGCCAATCATATGCAAATGTTTGGCGCAAGAGAAATGACCTGTATATAATCCCACCAGCTGCCTGCAGCTCTTTCTGTGATAACAGAAAATCTGTTAGACGCTTCGAGATAACAGGTAACATGGTCTTTGTCTGTCTAAAGCCCCTCAGCCCTTCCCTTTTACGATTGTGGCTCAAGTCGACCCACTCATTAATGGTGGTCTTGATGGCTGTAGACGACAAAGAGAGTACAGGTTCTGGGCCCAGGAAACCAGTTTCCGAACCCTTTCTGGCCAGAAGGTCACCCAATTTATTTCCTGAGTGTCCAGGAACCCATATCAACAGCAGGCTATTGTGTTTTCCAACACAATCAAGCCTGGACTTGCAATCCATAACCAGTTTAGTCGTGGTTAGAGGATTAAGCAAGGATTTAAGCGCAGCCTGACTGTCACTAAATACACAGATACTCCTTTCTCTCCAACCATTATCAATAACATGGTCCATTGCCTTGATGATAACAAAAATTTCTGCTTGAAAAACAGAAGCATACAACCCAAGGGAGAAGTGAAGGTGCACTCCATCATTTTCAATAAAGACACCAGAACCCGAACCGAATTCTGTTCTGGAGCCGTCAGTGAAAATACGCTTACAATCAGCTCCCGGCCCAGGTCCCGGCAAAAGCCAAGTTTGGGCCTCTGGAATTTGTATTGTATAGCGCTGTTTTAAAACTGGAATTGTTGGCATTGTATTGGATGGCATTGATAGAACTGTTAGATCCATATCAGTACCTTCAACAATGTCACCAATATCCCAGCAAGTGTCATACCAATACCCATTGCGTTTAAGCCTACAGATGGCTTTAACAGCCTCTCCTTTAGCAAAAATATCAAGGGGTGGTAAGGTGAGCAATGCATCCAAGGATGGGCCAGTTGTTGCAGGAAAAGGTCCCGTACAACAAATGGCCACAGTCCTTTGAAGCCTGGCAAGAGCTTTTCTAACGCGGTCAACATTAAGTCTGCTCCACCAGACTATGGATGCATAGGTGATGATGGGTCGAATCATAGCCTTATAAAGCCATAAGACTTTATAAGGTGATAAGCCCCATGTTTTGTCAAAAATAGCCTTACATTGACAAAAAACTGCCAATGCCTTGGATACCTTTAGCTCAACATGAGAACGCCAAAGAAGTTTGGTATCTAGAGTGACTCCTAGATATTTCACTTCTTGGGATAGCTGAATAGTGATTCCTCTGAGTACTGGTAAAACAAACCATCAATTTTCCTTCTCCTGGTGAAAAGAATAACACCAGTTTTAAGAGGGTTAATCGATAGCCCGTTTGAGCAACACCAAAAGTCAATCATATTCAGGGCAGTTTGGGCTTTCCTACAAACATACCCGACCGATTAGCCCGTGATTAAGCAGGTAACGTCATCGGCATAGGCCTGTGTGTAGATACCCGACACATTTAGGGAAACAAGCAGAGAGTCAACCAGCAGACACCACAGCTGTGGAGAGAGTACGCCCCCTTGGGGACATCCTCTATTCACGCCACAAGTCACAGATATAAGTCTATGTGACAGCCTTGAGCGTATCCAGTTAACAAGAACCGGATCCACTCCATGCTGACCTGCTGCATTGCACATGCCGTCAAAAGTCGCGTTGTCAAAACTCCCTCAATATCAACAAAAATACCAATAGCGTATTCTTTCCTGTTGAGGGCCGGTTCAATCCGGCCTACCAGATTTTGCAGGGCCGTCTCACAAGACTTTCCACATTGGTAAGCATGCTGAAATGAAGATAGAGGATGTAACAATAACGGCTCACTACGGATGCGGTGTTCTCAAGCAGACTGGGTAGTTAACTACTTTTTTTTTCAACTATCACTTAGTTGTAGTTGAAATAATTTCAACTACATTCCAACTATTTCAGTTGTAGTTGATATAATTTCAACTACATTTCAACTAATTTAGTTGTAGATGAAAAATTTCAACTATCACTAAAATAGTTGATATATATAGTTGAAATTATTTCAACTACAACTGAAATAGTTGGAATGTAGTTGAGATTTTTTCAACTACAACTAAATTAGTTGAAATGTAGTTGAAATTTTTAAACTGAAATTCTTTAGCGAGGGTAAATCGAAAATTTTGCAACGGAAGTCGTGTTGTTATTGCACTCATACGAAACTAATAAGAAACGAAGTTATGCTGTTGTTAGTGTTTAGCGAACGAAGTCATATGGGGATCGGCTACATCAATCATGGAGAGAGTCGATTTCTTGTAGTTTTTTTTTCAATGCAACTGTTATTCGGCTACATACAATCAAGCAGAGAGACGAGCTCTGGCAGTTTTATCGCATTTGCTTTAGTGAGATTTGATATAGAAGTCTCGGCTTGATTGCATACAATTGAACTTTCCTTTCATGTGTTATATACGTGTACTAAGTAGTGTTTGTGCCGATAAGTGTAGAGACCCAACGAGGAAAAAAACAAAAGGTCTTTCGGAGTGGTGACAAGTCAGCTGAAGGCGTTTCCTCTTCGTATGATACACCATTGCATGTCATTGGAAAAAAGCACTCCGTTTTACGCTCTTATGGAGTGCTTCGAAAGACCTCTCATGAGATCTTTGCGTCAGCAGTTCGTTCGCTTTTTTCTACTGCCTCGTTGGGGAGTATCAACAGAGGAAAAGCAACAACAACAATAGAGAGAAGAGGACTGCAAAAACTTAAACAGAATCTTTTATAAATGTTTTCTAACAATTTTCTAATAAACAACATAGTTTCACTTCTACTGTGAGTGCTTGCAGACACATAATTTTTTTTTGCAGATTGGAAGTAGTTGACAAAATATTCAATTAACTATGCATTCAGCTACAACTATTTGCCCTGATTTGCCCGTCTCTATATACATTGTTGTTGTGATGATTACATTTGTTCATTAACCTGTTTATATATAACTTCAAAATAACGAAATTGACATGAACTTAAGTCATGACTTTGAAAATTAACCTCTAGATTTAATTTTCATAGTCTCATAAAAAACTATTACAACTAAAATAGTTGAAATGTAGTTGAAAAAATTTCAACTATAACTAAATAATAGTTGAAAAATTATCAACTATATTTTAATTATTTTAGTTGTAGTTGAAAAAATCTCAACTACATTTCAACTATATCAATTGTAGTTGAATGCATAGTTAACTGATTATTTAGTTAACTACCCCCCAGTCTGCGCTCAAGACATTTTAGTAAGAAAGACATCATACTAATTGGTCTAAAGCTTTTAGGATTGGTATAGTTGTCCTTTCCAAATTTTTGGAATGAATACAAATTTACCAACCTCCATTGTTGAGGTATGTGAGCGAGAGCCAAACTGGAGGTGAAAATCTTCTTAAAAACCGGTAGCAATTGCACCACACCCTCTTTCAGAGCAACTGGGAGTATACCATCCGGACCCGGCGATTTGAAGCTGTCAAAAGAAGCAATAGCAAACCTAATCGCATCTTCATTCGCCACTGTCCTGGCAACCCACCAGTTACGCTGCGAAACTGTCGAACTAACCCTCCCCGCTTCCGGAAAAGTGGGATGTTGAACAACAGAAACCTGATTGCTCGGAAAGTGAGATTCCAGCATTAAGCTGAAAATCTCACTTTTTGATTCTGTGAAAGTGCCATCAGATTTTTTGAGTGAACACAGTCGGTTGGCTTGACCCTTTTTGAGGATTTTCGCCAACATAGCTGTTTCAGACATAGTTTCAATACCGCTGCAGAAATTTCTAAAGGAAGCCCTTTTCGAATCTCGAATTAACTTTTTATACTCCTTCTGCTATTGACGATATAGAGCCCAGTGCTCATCAAGATTAGTCTTGAGAGCCCTGTTGATAAGTTTTCTCGACTCAACCCGCAGGGTTTGCAACTCCTTGCTCCACCACGGAACAGGAATTTTAGCAAGAGGTTGGCGAGGGGGACAGGCACGCTCAAAGCTGGTCTGAAGAGCAGAGGTGAGATTTTCTACCGTTGCTTCCAGACCTCGGTCGTTGCGTAGTTTAGGGGGTAGAGCACAGCTTAATGAAGCCATTTCTATTCTAAACTTTGCCCAATCCGCCTTTTGCGGATTTCTTATGAGCGTTAAAGGATTAACTTCAACTCCATACTGAAACTCGATATATCTGTGGTCTGAAAGAGAGTCATCTCTAAGGACCTTCCAGTTTGAAATTGACTGCACTAACCTTTCATTAGAAAGGGTTAGGTCAATAACCTGCTGTCTAGTAGGTGTCACAAAAGTAGGTTGATTCTCAACATTTTGTATGTTCAACCCAGAAGACAGGATGTAGTTGAGAAGATGGGTCCCTCTTACGTTGCACTTGCTGCTGCCCCAGACAACATTCTGCAGTAGCAGCCTTGGAATATTGCAAATTTATCTGGGTTACTGTAAGTCCACAGTTAGGTTCCGCAATATTTGCCGAGTTAGAAGACCAGGGTAGCCTTGCGTTATCATTGCCGGCAGCAGTAGGCATCACAGAGGTGGCGTTAATACTTCGGAAAGTGTTCGAGCCTCCCATCTGCGCGCCCACACTGCGAGAAATGGCTGCGCTGGCAGTATCGGTCTTCGTCCTCTTTACCTGAGCGCGCCTGAAGGAAGCGGCTTGGTTTCTCTGAGGAACCTCTGCATCGGTTGCTGTAACCTCAGCAGAGAGTACCCTCTTTGAAAGGCCATAATTGGGCCTTCAACCAGAGTAGTGGCCGAGGCCTCCTTACGTCTGTTTATCGACCTAATCTTCCTCCATTAGACTCGAGAAACTTTGAGAATTTTTCCTTTTTCGGTTTCGTTCATGCCGTTTCGTCCGGTCGCCTGCTCCTCCTGTTTAACCAGGGCGAAGCTGTGAATCCCGGCGAATCAGAATACACGGCAACCTCTATAAAGAAAAGGAGAAGGGAAGGTCGACCGTGACAGCGCCCCATACCACGGCAAGGCCCCCGTTACTCTCTGAGGCGGCCAGGTATCAGAGATGCTCCGTAAAAAGACAGCTTAATTTTTAACACTGGAGCGGATCCACCATAATGATTGCATCAAATTAATTAAATTTAATGCATTCAGATAGCTGACTCGCCACTGTTGGCGTTACTCCTTGGATTAGGGAAGGCTTTGCATGAGAGGGTGTGCTCCCTCCGCCTGGACTATCTTAGCCAGTTACATATCAGAATATGCAACTGTTTGCAGCCGTCGCCACGTGGAGGTGATAGACCAAACTTCCATTAGATCACTCAATTACGGCACGTATCGTCGCCTTGAGTGACTGACAGCCTGACAGGCAATTTTTTTCTTACTAAAACTTATGTTATTGAAAATAATTTGCAATTTTATTATGAGGGCATTTTATTTTTCATAAAATAGATTTTTATATGTAAGCAGTTTTTTATCGTTTCTTGAAAAGTTTTCAATTTTGAGTTGTGCCACTTTTGTATTTAGGGTGCGAACAGAACTGGATAAACAATTTGAAAATTAGTTAGCTCAGTTCAGACTTTAATTAAGAGAAATAATGCCGACCGATGTTATGTTCAACAATTTATAATATGTATTTCTAAATATAAATTAGCATCATCTGATTACACTATGCAAAAATTTGAGGGTCAATGTCTCGGGAAGAAACCAAACCAATCGCAAACAATAGTATTTGGCCACTTAGAAAAGCTCCAATCCCTTTTTGCTCCACTACGTCACAATTTTTTTTTTTACAGTGGTGTTAAATTTGTTTTTTTTGGGTAAAAATCGGATCAAATAATGAGAAAAATCATAAGTAAAATTTTATTTAAGATGGTTCTTGTCTTCGGTAACCTATATTATAAATGTCTCTTAGAACATTTTAACCCTCTAACTCCCACCAGTATTGGTAATTTTGGGCCCTTTTCTTTTTTTAAAAGCTAAGTTTAACGAGAGGTCAAGGGTTAAAACCTTCCACAAAAATATTTTTCGGAAAATTTCACTAAGGGTCACAGAGGACAAGTAGTCTCTAGGAGTTAAAGGTAACATAAAAAAACGAAATTAAGTGTTAAGAAATTTATTTGTAAGCATGATTAGTAATATCCTTGTAATATGTGCTGTGCAAGCTTGCAATACTTGCTCGATAAGAAAGAAATAATGGTGAACAATATTCTATGATCATTTATTGATTAATAATTAATTCACGAAATAATTAAGTATAAAGTTAAAAGGAATTTATTTTATATGAGAGATTAAATGCAAGTTCCAAATTGAAAAATGATGCGACTTACCGCGTTTAAGATTATAGATGGAATGATTTTAATTCATATACATGGACATCTAATTACAATGATTCAAAAAAAATGGAGTAATATAATACAATTTTTAAATAATGTGTAACAGACTTAAAGAACGTATATGTGTAGTCATCACAACAACAGTGTATACAGAGTATACAGAGACGGGCAAATCAGACGGCCGTTTCGGAATCCGCCACGATTCCTCATCAGTGGTCTTAGTGATTTTTGAAATTTAGTCCACAGATTTGAATCCAGCGAACCCCAAAACCCCCGAGTAATAGATTTCAACCAAATCGGAAGGCTTTCTGACTTTTGGCCAAAATTTTGATTCCGCTGGCCCAGTGTGCACTGGTACAAATAACCCAAATGTAGGTGCATCATACAAAAAAAAAAGACTTTATGATTTTATTTGCAAGAAAAAAATAAATAAATTGTGCCCCTTTGGATCATTTGTACTGAGTAACATTCTGTTTATGAAGAAACCAAATATCAAAACAGAACCAAACTACTCGTTGGTGTTTGTTGTATTTGTGTATGCTGAGAGCTGCCGTTACATATGTCTCCTCGCTCGCTCATTTATTATTTACTCCCGCTTAAGCAATAATTTTTGCAACGATGAATGCAATGCTTTGTTCAATGAAAGAATTTTAAAAAACTTCCGATGCTAATATTTTAGAATTGGCTTAACTGATTTCAAATTTGAAACATTATATTATATTTAAATTGGTATATTATATGATAGTGTAGCACTTCTGGATCTTCTGGGATAAGGATGTAGTTACACTAATAAATGTATAGATACTAATATGTAATTTATTATCGTTTAAATTAAAGAATATTCCAAAAATACTTACTTCTGCATTCAATTTACGAAATGTGAAAATTAAATCAGCTAATATATTTTTCACCACCATCAACAACAAAATTGAGCTGAATTTATATATATATATACCATATGTCTGTCCGCTATAGCGACATAAAAAACTCAAATTTTTCTAAAAATTAGGAGGAAGACTTTCCATTCTCTGTATATTCTCTGACCGACTGAATGCTTTAGTCGTATACATGTTAGCATCAGAGTTGCCACGGCCTAAAAAATATTGTAATTCTTCTAAAAATGTTAACAATTTGAAAAAAAGTAAACAAACATATATAGCAGTAATAAGACAGGGGAATGCTTATTTTGGGGTGATTTGAAAAAAAAAATTTTTTAACCAGTTAAATACTTTTTTTTTTAAACTTTCTTGGCTCCACATGGAAGCCTTATGTAATTACAACAACAAATGATTCCATTATTTATTTATGTAGTATTAATGTCTTGGTTCTGGGAAATGTGAAAGGTCATTCTAATGTTCTAGGACCCTTCATAATTTTTAACAAGACACATTTTCTCCAAAGACAGTATAAAAGTTTTATCAATGGTGTTTTTTTATCTGCCATTTATGGAAAAAGGTTGTTTAATATCCCATTTTCAAGAGGAAGGGTAAAAGTGGGAGTAAAAGTGTATATTGTTTATCTCTTTGTGATTAACAACTTTGCATCAGACATAAAATTCAAGTCTACTTAAATAAACAAATGTCTTAATAGCCCCTGAAGATCCCATTTTTCCGACTTCAGGTCATTGTGGGAGAACTAGATGTGATGGAGAAAAACTGTGTACGCAGTCGTGATCAGCGACCCCAAATTACTGCGCAATCTTAAATCAAGAAGAGATTTTAATAGAAAATAAAATGTCAAGTATACGCCAATGAGTGAAGCAATACATTGAGAAAGCTTACAATACCAATGTTAGGAGATATAATTTACGTAGTAACCCTACCGTAGACTATACTCCAGGACAAATAATATATAGAAAAAATTTTTCTCAAAGTGATAAGGCAAAAAAGTATAATTCAAAGTTAGCAAAACAGTCATTGAGAGCAAGAGTAGTCGAGAAGATTGGTAATTGTTACTACAAATTATCTGACATAAACCGGAAGTACATTACGGTAATCAGATTAAACGTTTACCCATATATATTGTACCAAGCCTTAACCAGGACTTAACTTAGGCTATGACTTTTGGCGGTTAATGGGCATCCAAATCCGTACCGGATGTATAAACTCGATTGATAAGGTGGTGGAAGACAACGAAACAAAAATGCATGCATTATCGTCGAATCAGAAACAAAAATTGGATGCTATGATAAATCTATTTCCGTTATTTGCGAAGGAGGGCTTGGGAAGAACTAGTCTGTTAGAGCACACAATTAAAGTCAAGGACGGTACAAGACCTATAAAACAAAGATACTATCCTATCTCCCCTGCCGTAGAGAAACAAATGCATAGCGAAATAACAAAGATGTTATAAATGAGGGTCATTGAAGAATCGAATAGCGCGTGAAGCAGCCCAGTTGTTTTAGTTCGGATGTAGGAAAGAAGGATAACGTAACCTTACGAGATGCATACCCTATACCCCTAATCGAAGGGATATTAAGTAGGCTGCCTAAAGCGAAATTCATATCGGCGCTAGATTTGAAGAAAGCGTTCTGGCAAATCGGGTTAGACAAAAACTCACGTGAATATACTGCATTTAGTGTTCCTAACTGCCCACTATATCAATACACTGTCATGCCTTTTGGGCTATGTAATGCTCCACAGACGATGTGCCGTCTAATGGACCGGGTAATACCACCAAATTAACGTAATAGGTTCTTAGTGTACATGGATGATTTACTAATACTATCTGAAGATTTTGAAGGCCATTTGAAATTACTTACAGAGGTGGCTTTTCATATTCGTAAGGCCAGATTAACTCTCAACTTGGGGAAAAGTAAATTCTGTTTGAAGGAGGTGAATTATTTGGGTTATATCGTAGGGTATGGCATAATAAAAACGGATCCAGATAAAGTATCTGCTATCGCAAAATATCCCACACCGACATCTGTGCGCCAAGTAAGACGATTCCTTGGAATGGCGGGCTGGTACCGACGTTTCATAAGTAACTTTTCAGCGCTTACAACTCCTTTAACTGACTTGCTAAAGAAGGGGAAATCCTTTAAGTGGACGAATGAGGCCCAAATAGCGTTTGGTTACCTCAAAAACAAACTAATGACTGCTCCCATTTTAGCAACACCTGACTTTAACAAACCGTTTACTATTCAATGTGATGCATCATCCACTAGCATAGGTGGAGTACTAATACAGTTGGATAGCGAGGGTGTGGAAGTACTGATTGCATTTGTATTACTGAAATTGAACTCCGCACAGCCCAAGTACAGTGTTACCGAACAAGAATGTCTTGCTGTCTTGGTATGTTTGAAAAAGTTACGTCCCTATGTAAAAGGTCAAGAATTTAAGATTATTACAGATCACGCAAGCTTAAAATAGCTAATGCGTCAAACTGATCTTTCAGGCCGGTTGGCACGATGGTCGTTGAAAATGCAAGGTTATGCGTTCACGATTGAACACAGACGAAGGTCAGAAAATGTTGTCCCTAATGCACTGTCACGGGTTGAAGCAAACGACGCCCTGTTTTTAGCGAGCATTGAACTTAACCCCTTGGTGGACTTAAATTCTGAGCACTTTTCATCTTCTGAATATCAACAACTTAAAGAACAGGTATCACGAAATAGCACAAAAATCCCAGGAATCATGATGAAAGACAACCTTATTTATCGTCGCTGCGAATATGCAAGCGAAAATGAAGAGCTTGAAGCAAGCAGTTGGAAGTTATGGCTTCCAAATTTATTAATGCCGGAAGTTATAAAAAACGCTCATGACACACCTACAGCCGCGCATGGCGGAATTGCTAAAACTCTAGAGAGGTTGAGAAGAAATCTCTATTGGCCAAAAATGTACAATGACGTAAAAGAGTATATATCTAATTGCGTTATCTGCAAAGAAACGAAACCCCGTAACACCATTCAGCGTCCACCAATGGGCGCACAGTCAAAAAGTGATAGGCTTTATATCGACCTTATTGGGCCATTTCCGAGATCGAAAGATCGTAGTGTAGGCATACTCATAGTTTTAGATCACTTAAGCAAATTGCCTTGGTTGTTCCCACTAAAGCGTTTTACCACTGACAACATTGTAAGGTTTCTTGAAAATCAGGTGTTCACCGTCTTTGGAGTGCCCGAAGTTATTGTAAGTGATAATGGGTCACAGTTTAAATCATCAGAATTCAATACATTTAAAAAAAAAAATGGCGCCCAACGTGGGGCCGTGAAGAATGGTCCTTGAACTTTGATTCTTTTTTACTCACAACAAATCCTAATGAATTACGAGTACGCCGCGTTTACGTTCGTATTATCGTCTTAGAGGTTTTTCTATTTATTTTGCAACTAAAGATGGATGGTTACTGTTACTTGGTGGAACCTTTATGCTCGTTATTTATACTTTGAATAATTTACTAATTATTTCGCGATAATTTTTTTTTATTATTTCCGGTTTTTGCATTGTTTTTTTTTTTCGTCACGATGTCTACGTCGTAGCCTAGAAAATTTGCCAGCTGCAACTAATGCTTTGTCCAACTGTCAGATTTGCTAGAAGGTCATGATACAATAGTTACCAAATGTGGCCATACTTTCCATCAATTGTGCATTGCGGGTTTTTTGAAGACGAACACTTCTTGCCCTCAATGTCAGCAGCTTTTAGTATCTAACCCTAAATCTCCGCATGCAACCATAACCCAATCTATTCCAAATACCACATCTACAGCTGCAATTTCGACGACCATGCCAATGACTAAAACTATTCCTACACTTACAAACGTTTTATCGCAGGGTCCAGTTACTAGATCCCAATCTGGGCGTGCACAAGCGATATCGCAAAACTCTGTTGACCTATCTTTACCTACCTTACTAAGCGTTCACCAGAATATTCCAATATCACAAAATAATAATGGTGATGAACATATGGACGGTTCATTGGTTCTATCATCAATTTCCGAAATTATTAAACGTCAGCTTGCTGCTGGCTTTGATATCCTTAACAATTCCATAGAAAGATTTCATCAATTAAATGCTCGTACTGGGTCGGAGAGGCCAGATGATATGGCTGATGTAAATATTTTACCTGGTCCTCCCCCTCAACCAGAAGTAGTACAAAACCAATACCAACCATAGATACAAGCCTTTCCGCATTACCCGCACTATACACCTTACCGCGTGGTTAATGTAATCCCGGAAAAGATTTCAAATATTATCCAAGGTTGGAAGATTCAGTTTGATGGTACACTGAGTGCACCAACTGTCGAAAATTTCATTTATCGGGTTTCTGCCCTTACCAATGATTGCTTGCGAGGTGATTTTCAGGCAGTATGTAATCATAGTTACCTCTTGTTTGCCGGCCAACTGGTATTGGAGGTATAGACGAACAGTAGAACGTATTTATTGGGACTCATTATGTAATGCATTGAAGTACCATTTCCGAGATCAGCGTAATGACACCGATATTAGGGAACTTATTCGTGATCGTAAACAGCGTGAGGGGGAATTGTTCGAAGATTTTTATAATGCCATCTTGAAGTTAACGGATCGCTTGCATACTCCCTGACCAGAAATCGAACTAGTTGAAATTTTACAACGCAATTTAAGACCGGACATTCGTTCTCCGTTATTCATGATACAGATTGGTAGTGTATCGCACCTGCGTAAATTATGTCAGCGTAGAGAAGCTCTGTGTCAACAAACCATACATCATAGCACCAGAGGTATTCCTAGGCAAAACGCAGGTGTGCTTCGTGTATCCGAAGTAGAGCTCGAAGAGATCGTCAAGGAATCTGCGCAATTAAGGAGCTACAATGTTGGAATTGCAGAGAGTCAGGACATCGTTATCAGGATTGTCTTGAGGAGCACACTGTGTTTTGCTACGGTTGCGGTGCACCAAAAACATACAAGCCGAACTGTACCAAGTGCAACGGTTCGGAAAACTTTCAGGGGAGCGGGGGGGTCAATCAAAAGCTCTCGCTCATAAATAGTGACGATTTTCAATATGTAACCAACCCTGACATGACTATTACTATTAGTACCAATATTAGAACACCTGACATTCTTTCACCCATACCAGGTATTACCAATTCTCTTACGGATCCCAACCTACTTGCTCGTACGCGGTCTAACATCCGTCGTCCGAAAAGGTCAACAATACGTATACGTAATCATTGGAACCGCATACTCACTAAACGTAAGCAGATAGTCCATTCGTTAGCCTCTATTTTTGAAGTAGACCATGACTCACGGCCTTATGCCCAAGTACGTATCACCGATAAAACTTACTTCGGTCGGCTAGACAGAGGTGCGTCAGTAACCTGCGCAGGCGGGAATGCTGCTAAACATTTCATGCATCATGACTACAAACAAATTAAACTATCAGTTAAAACGGCGGATGGTAATATGCAAAAGGTAGTGGGAATTGTTGAATCGGGAGTTCGAGAATAGTAGTGCAACCGAACGAGACGTGCGCGGATAGTTTGTGCGACTATTTCTTCTTCTTTTTTCCTTTTTTAATATTATTTTATAAAAATATAACAATGGAAAAAACAAAAATTTTGTCAAGTTTTCCGTTTTGCACGCGAATATAACTCTGTCTTTTGAAATGATATATAATATTTATATATAAAAAAAAAAAAAAAATAAAAATATAACAAAATTCCTAAAAACATTATCAACATGGCAACCAAAAACTTTAACAAAATCGCAGCGAACAACTTTTATAATATGAGCAATTTAAAGATTTCCTAATGGGGGTAAAAAAAAAAAATACAACAAAATTTCCTAACTTAACAACATCGTAACGAGAAACTTTAACAACACCAACAAATTTTAACAACATCGTATCCAAGAAACACGCCAACAACTTTAACAACACCAACAAATTTTAACAACATCGTATCCAAGAAATACGCCAACAATTTTAACAACATCATCCTCTTCGAAGCTTTTTTTTATTATTTTATTCAGATATCTTTAAATAAATAAATAAATTCAGATCTTTTTATCTATTACTATATATGTAGGTATATTTAAATTAATTTAAGTTATTTGATTCTTCATACTTTATTGATTACACTATAATATTGTACGTTCGCTTTCAAAACGGATTTTTGTTTGGTTGTTTATATTCTCATTGAAAGAGAAAGGAAAATAAAAATTAAAAGAATGAATAAATATACTTTTTTTTCAATTACACTAAAATTTTAATATGATTTGCTAAATTTCTTTTGACCCCTCAAGTAGCCGCCGCCGCTGTCTTTTGGTTGCAAGATGTTTGTTTTTTGGTTTGGTTTCGTTTCATTTTTTTTCTTCCTTCATTTTTCACTTTTTACTCATTATTCCTATCGCTATCACTCCTTCTCGTTCCATTGCCATTCGTTCCTTTTGTACATCACTCCTTCAAAATCAATTTCTGTATACACGTATACACACACAGACACATACTCAGTACGCTAATCAAAGCGAAAATTTTTGTTGTACTGCGCAAGTCAAGGTGATTATTAACCATGTGGTAGGTCAAAGGCGAAATAGTTGAATCACCCCCTCACTACTGACAAGGCGTGGTGTGTTTTCTTTTTCTTTATTTTTCCTCCACCTTTGTTTATTTTTTTTTTATTTGCATATTTCTCCTACTTAATCTTCCCTCACTTACTATCTCCTCTCAGTTTTCTTCTTCCTAAATCAATCAGCTGTCTGGTTCGAATTATCAACACATACCATGACGTGTGCATGAATTATTTTTATTATTTTTTTTTTGTAGTGACTCAAAGCCGAAGTTGTAAGCGAGCATGCACACTACTGCGTTGTAGTGATGACCACAATAACACCAGTCCTTCTCCCATCTTTAGGGTAATGTAAGATCTTTTTTTTTTGAGTAACCAACAACAACAACGTTTGGTGTTTTTTAAATTCATTACACTAATTACATTTTTCTTTCGATAACTTGCTGGGATGACACCAAGTATGCATGAACATAATTAGTGCTACCCATTCTTATCAAATGAAAAAAACGAAATGAAGGGAGTAATAAGAAAATTATGCCAATATATCAAAATTTTCTTGAAAATTTTAGTTCAAATTAAATTAAAAAAAAAAATAAACAAAATGAGAAAAAAGTACACGTGTGCACAACCGCAAAAAAAGTAAGCAAATTTGCTTACAAATAACCGAAACGGCAACCCTGGTTAGCATATATTGTAAAAATCAAAACAGCTGATCTGCCTGCGTGCAAGAGCTTGAGCATCTCTGGTTTAAATTGATCAAAAGATATACAAACAAACTCTGCTCGTAATTTAATTTCTCCCTCTCTTCTCTTTGTTGTTTATAGTAGCATCGTCATGCCGCGCAGTAGTCTGAGTGAGAGGGGAACAGGACGTTACAGTTATTTACGTCTTACATTTTACACATTTTTGAAATTTGCCCATACCGTGAGCTAAGATTTTACACATTATAAAAAAAAAGCTGTATGACCTATGGCATTTGATTGCCATTTCTTGTGTAAAATTGAGCGCTAAATCCGAAAATTAATTTAAAAAACAAGTAAAGTTGGATAGTTTCCGAAATATTGTCTAATTTCCATATTTTTAATTCTAAAATAAAGTGCTTATACTTAACTCTCAATATCTCCAGTTTTTGTTAAAGAACTTTATATCAAATCAAAGATAATTGAATCAATCCAATCTGATTATAATCTGATGATAATTATTAGTTTAGGCACTATTTATGATTTTTTCGACGACTAATCATAATCATAAAATCTTAAATGTGACAATTAGTTATCCACGCATTCATTTAACATAATGTTTTTATTTTATAGATTACGGAGATATAAATGCAATCGATGACGAATATCGATTTGCTGGTTGTGAAGATCCAAAGATTATGATCACCACTTCTCATGATCCGTCAGCAAAACTGAAAATGTTTGTTAAAGAATTGAGACTACTTTTTCCAAATGCACAAAGAATGAATCGTGGTAAATATGAACTAAAACAATTAATGCATGCTTGCCGAGCAAACGATGTTACAGATTTTATCATTGTTCACGAACATCGTGGTGTTCCCGATAATATGGTTATATGCCATTTGCCATATGGACCTACTTCATTTTTTAACATATCAGGCGTTGTAATGCGTCATGACATTCCTAACCTTGGATCTATGAGTGAACAAAAACCACATTTAATTTTTCATAACTTCAAAACTAAACTTGGAGAACGAACTATGAAAATATTGCAGCATCTATTTCCTATACCAAAATCAGATTCAAAGAGGGTCATGACATTTGCAAATCATGACGACTATATATCCTTTCGGCACCACATGTACCAGAACCTAAATAAGGAACTGGAGTTAAGTGAAATTGGACCACGATTTCAACTAAAATTATATCAAATTAAATTGGGAACATTAGATGAAATTAAGACTGCAAATACAGAATGGGTACACCGACCCTACATGAATACAGCAGCTAAGAGACGTTTTTTGTCGGATGAAGATGGTTGGGATCAAGATAATATATAATTTATAAATTAATTAATAAAATTGTTTTAAACCTGTATTTAATTTCGTTATCTCTGTCACTCACTAATTCCTTTACTTTTTCATTTCAAATTAATAAATAAAGCTAATGGACTAAATATATCGTCATATGTTGACCCCGCGTAAGTACTTTTCCACCACTTTTGGAACTAGTCCCAAATGAACTGCATCATTACTTCCCTCGTTTATTATCTTTATATACATAAAATGTAATTATCATATGAAATCTTTGTAATTGTAACTTCTTTTAAATATCATACATCATGCATAACGCTCGTATCTATACAGTTTTTCGCGGTAGTATACAGTTTTTTCAACTCCAAAACCGCATACCGCCTTCTTTTTTACCAAAATACCGCGTTTATACTAAGAAGAAAATATAAAATTTTTTTTATATTCGGTTTTCGGTATGCGACTCAGTGCTTCCTGCGGTTGTTCCATTACTTCCAATCGGCTGCTGAAACTCGTTCCCCGTAATGGCTTTTTAACTCGATTGAACAGAAAGAAGTCACAGGGAGCCAAATAAAGAGGAATTCGGTGGCTGTTGGATGGTATTTGTTGCATTTTTTGTCAAAAAATTACGAATAATGATGGCACTGTGCGACGGTGCGTTATCATGATGCAAAATCCTCGAGTTTTCTTTCCACAATTCTGGTCTCTTTCGGCGAATTGATTCACGCAAACGCCTCATAACGCCCAAAAATAATACTCTCTGATGGTTAATTTGTAGCTATTGACCAAAATTTCTTTTACTTTATTAATATTTTCGTCGGTTTTCGATGTCGATGGTCTGCCACTGTGTTTCTTTAGAGAATTCCAACATTTCGAACGTTACCATTAAATCCGTTTTTTAGGAAAAATTTAATACAATCAGGCATGTTCCAGAATCCGAGTGAAAGTGAATTTGAAATCGAGTGAAATTGTTTTTGGTGTTCTAGAAACCGAGTGAATTCATATTCACTATTTTGTTTTAACTCGTTGTAATGTTTGCAACTCGCTGTAATTTTCAATCAGCTGATTGTTGGCGCAAGGAAAAAACAAAACAAGTTGTGAAAATTTTGAAGCCAAAAACCAATATGCTGGTGTAAAAATTAAAAGGCGAACATTAACAGCGGCAGCGTTGGCAGCCGTGGAAGTGCCGGCAGTGAAAGAGGCGGTGGTTCTAGGGGCAGCAGAAGAAGCAGCAACGGCCACAGCAACTATCGATGTGGACGGCATTTCCTCATTGGAGCATGTGCTGTCTACATTTTCAAAAGAGGAAGGAACTGTGTAGTTCCGGTTACACCTTCAATTACCGTGTAAATTCCACATATTTGGGCAATTGACTCTTCTGTGGAAGACAAAACGAACTTATATGCCGTCGCGGGCCGCTCTAGCGTTGGAGTTCTGCGTTATTTTCTTCCAAATATTTGTCTTCTAATCCATCCAAACCTATTTATGTGTTTAATTAGAAAAATGCATACAAAAATATATGTATGAAATAACCTTTTTCCAATCAGATACAGGTCCGTTTTCAATTGTCGAATTTAGGTAATCTAGCAGATTCTTTGGATTGATTGCCGAGCAATCGGACAGGTTGTCGAGGAAATACTTTCTCAAGAAGATGTCTTGATGCTTCTTCATATACTTGAGGAATAAGGCATCCTGGAATTAGTTCTTATGCTTTCGCCTTGAAATTTTTATTTTCATTCATATTTTTTATACTTGATTAATTTTTTATTAAATTTACTTACATTTTTGCGCCGACTGGTCTATTTCACTTGTTGCTGCTAAAGTGAATTCAAATCACTTTTTTTTTGGTGAATTCGGTTTCTAGAACATGCGGATTCGTTCGAAATTCACTTTTAATAAGGAGTAAGAAAAGTGAAAGTGAATTCTAGAACATCAAACAGTGAAATTGAAGTGATTTCAATTCAGTTTCACTCGAAAGTGAATTCTGGAACATACCTGAATACAATTTAATAAAATTGCGAAAAATCACCAACACACACAGAGATAGATGTACTCTTGGCTACGTAACTTTTGCAAATGTCAAGCTATGACGCTAAGATTTAGAGGGAATATCAACAACAGATGTAGCAACTTAATAAAAAAAACAAACTCAAATCGGAACAATGGGAGCGCCACACGGTGGTTATTCCGGGAACTTTTTGATCAAGGTGGAATTTTAATATATGTATATATTTTTTTAACTATAAGCCAGAAAACTATGGCCACCTTGTTTTTACTTGTTGTATTGCATAATTTATCAAATAAAGTGAATATTATTAGAAAGATAAAATTGATTAAAATTTACCAACCCGCCGTATAAAAAAATAAAAGGCGTGGGTGTCGAACCGTACATTAAAAGAGCACATAAACTAAAGGCTCAATTATGCATAAGTAACGGAACGTTGCCAACTGCCATATAAATATCTGTTTAATGGGCAGTGAGTGCAAGTGATTACCGAAATCGTAACGCAACGTAGAGTTCTATCTTCCATAGATTTTACGTTCCGTTTCGCTACGTTGCGTTACTTATGCATAATTGAGCCTTAACTCGCTTCGTATAGTTTGAGTACGCAAACACAAACTGAACTCTAATAAGATACGCTACCCCTGACAGACAGAGCTAATGGAAACTCCAACACAGTAACAAAATTTTTGGCTTTCACTAACACAATTTCAAAATTTTACACGATCTATTTTTAGAAATAATGATAAAGAAAGACAGCCTGATTAAGTATTTCAAATTTTTATATCTTATTCTCTCTTTTCTAGTTAACTTTTTACGGAATGTAGGGCAAAGATTGCCCCAACTTTTGCTTAATTTTTTATGCTAGGTGGGATATATTTTAACCAACCTCGAAAAGTTGAAATTAATTATAGTCATATAGTTTAATATTTTATTTACAGTTTCTCATTCAGTTGTCAATATTATAAACAAAAAAACAAAATTCTGTACAACTGCAGTTTTTATTTTCTTTAAAATCGTGTGCATCAAAGAGTTAAAAAACAGTAACTGGTACTAGAAACATTGTAAGAGTAAAAGAAACAAAGTTCATTTGAAGCAAATTTGGTTATGTAGCTCAGTTGGTAGGCGCGTTGTTCGACAGTTATGATTAACCAAAGAATATATAATACATAGAAGGCGCATCACGTACAAATTTATTTGTACAAAAATTTTGTTCTATGGAGCCATAACTGCCTCCAATTTACTCTCAAAATTGAGTTGTCCTCATAAAAGCAATGAGTGGGTTGCAATAATTTGTTTCTTTTTGTTGTTGTCTTTGTTTAATGAGAGGGAGAAGTTTTGTGTTCTCGTTTTTTTATGTTTTTGTTTTTTTTTGGTGCTTGCAATATGAGCTGGTATTTCATTATTTAGCAGTATTTATGTATGTCACGGATTATTAAATTCAAATCCCCAGTTGTGACGCGAAAAAATAGGAATTTTTCAAGAATTTTTTCTAGTGAAACTACTAAAGTTTTTTATAAAAACTATTTATTATCTAGAAGTACATGTATTGAACTTAACTTTAACAGATTTATTTCGAAAACATTCGAATAGAAATTGGCCTTTCTGGAAAACATGTTTGCGGTGATCAATATTTTGCAAATCTTGAAATCCAAAAATGAAATGGATTTATTTTTATTATAAGATTATCTAGTGATTGATCGAAAGATTTGAAAAAATATACATATTTAACAAAATGGTCAACTGTCAACAGATCGATTTTCACTAACAAACGCTGATTTGTCAATTGTAAAAAAAATGGTTTTGCATAAAAATAATCCTTCGATTAATCTCCAGATTATTATGTATTGAAAAAGCATATTCAATTTAAAGATAATTGGTTTAGTAGTTGTTGAAGAAGCGTGGTCACCGACTTCAATAACCACATTTTGAGAAGAACGTGTTTAACCCATATCGTTCCGGTACTAGATACCATAATTCAAGTAGGAAAATTTTCAAAACTTAGTTTTCACACGTCTTCAATAAGAAATTTTAGTACTTAAAAAAATAAAAAAAATATTCTGAATTTTAGAGGCTATAGTAGTTTTTGGCTTACTACAAGAAAATAAGGTGACCAGGTGTAAAAAAAAATTTAAAATATTTCTATTCCCAAATCAAATACAAATCAAAAAACATATTATTTTAGAAGTTATTATAAGTTAAAAACAGAAAAAATGCATTTTAGTTGAATTCTGCCTATTTTTGCATACATTTTTTTTACAAAAGTTTGGTCTGCTGTAGCCTCTGGAAATATATAAGGACCGGTGAAGCTGTAATTTTCACATTAAGTTTGTTATTTTATCTAGGCGAATTTGTCATTTCAATGCAAAATAATTAATTTTACTATTTTTTCTTGATTTTCAAACCCACCTTCCAAAAAAGGGATGAACAGCCAGATGAACCTTGAAATCAGGTGAAAACAATATTTTTAAATTATTTAAATGCAATTTTAAAGTCAATATATATAAAAATATTATACAGTGATTACTTTTGGAAAACTTTGTAAATGTATTTTTGACGAATTCTCAAAGTTGCTGTTCGATTAATTGAACGTTGGGACGATATGAGTTAAAGTTTCAACTTTAATGTCAAGAAGTTTTTTTGAAATATTTTGTTTTTTGAAATGCAAACACCGATTGATTTAAACTTTTTATGCTTTTTCGAATCCAAAAAAAAAAAATATTACCAAAAAATAATTTTGCGACGACCATAATTTTGGGTCACAAATTGAAAAAAAAAAAAACATGAATTAGGTGGGAAATCAATTAGTTAAGTGTTCTTTTAATGTACTTTGAGTTTATGTATACATACCGAGCACAAACGACGCACACTAAAAGTACACTACGTTTAGTGTTCTTTGAGTTTGTGTATGCATACCGAGCACAAACGAAGTATGCTACAAGTACTCTACGTTTGATGTTTTTTCAGTTTGTATATGTATTTTTTTCAGTTTGTATATGTATACCGAGCACATACATAGAGTAAAGTCGGGTACCTTTGATACCGGGGCACATTTGACTTTGCCATTTTCAGTGTGACCACGCCCTAAAAGCCAAAAAGTTAAAATGCAGATTCTTTAATTCTTGTATTAAAACGTGTTTTTGTAAATTTTCTAATGCTGATGTAATTTTCAACAACTAGTATGTAAGTGTTTTTTAAATTTGTAACTATTTTTTTAAAGAAGTTTAACATAATGTGCTAGCACTGCTCTTTAACCCTCAAATACATAGGTCCGTCTCAAGGCGAATTGACATATATATTCAAATTAAATCCCGTTATAAATTTATTTTAAGTCAAGGGCCAACCCCGAGTCTTTTTGTTAGTTTTTCAAATGATTTTCTGAAAGCTGCTTTGTTTTAGTAACAGAGTTCAAAAGTTGTGGTTATCTTAAATTGAAGAGTCAGACATTTTGCCCATGAAAATTATTTGATTCAGAAGTTCTTTTTTGCAGTTAATTTTTGTTTAAGTTAAAGTGAAAAATAAGTAATAAAAAAATTCTGGTAAGTACGATTCAACATTATTATAGAATATTCAATAAAAATTGTGGCTGTTTGTGTATTGTATAAGTGATAAATAAGCGCTTAAAGTTAAACCGTCACAAGGCGGACCTATACATTGCACATGACAAAAATCAGCTGCTACTTATGAAAAAAATTTGCAATTTATTTAGGAAAAATGCAGAATTGGAAGAAAAACACCGGCTTAATGTGTCTAAGATGACAGGAAAAGAAAATGAGAATTAGCAACCCTAAATTATGTTAAAAACAACAATTTTTATAAAACAAAAAAAAAAAAAAAAAACAATGCATGCATTTGACAAAATAAAAGTGAGTTTTGTGAAAATAGACCAAGATGAAGAGAAAAAACCATCTGGAGCTTCTTTTGGGACACATTTAACTTTTACCAAAGGAGCACATTTAACAAATATTAAATGTCTCTCATATTGCAGATTTACATATTTACAATACAATTTTTATATTTTCTGTTTATACATTTTTAAAGATATGGTTGGTACGTATCTACATAAATTAGATAAATCGAAGCGAAAGTGAAAAGAGTTATTTCAGATATTAGAACATGAAACGGCGACATCGGCCATCGAAAAATATGGAGTAATAACGGGCTTCATACTAAATCTTGGCACTTTTGACAAAATGAGTTTTCCGGAAAAAGTATAAAAAAAAAATACTAATGCAGTTTTTATAAAAAAAATAGTTTTTTTGAGGTTTGATCTAGAAAAATCAATGTTTTAAATTAGTAACATCTTTTAAAATCTATCGATAATTTTTGGAATTACAGGCGTTTGAAAATTAAGTGTCAAAGTTACTTCGTTTGTTTTCGGTATGTATACACAAACTTAAGGAACACTAAACTACTTTTAGCGTACTCCATTTGTGTACGGGTTGTGCTCGCGTACAGAATACATTACGAAGCGGTTATCGCGATTTATTGTTTATGTTCTTTTGATGTACGGTTTTTTTTCGTTCCCTGATAAAGTGGAACAAAGTTGGGGCGAGACGGGTATCCTGTCGATGGTTTTCTCATTGACTGGGATATATTTCTATTTTCCCCGTCGGCGGTGACAATGCAGGGTTTCATATCTGATCAGCTAATTGTCAACTTATTAAAATATTTTTGGCGCGACATAATTAAAATTAATAAATTTTGTGGAAAACTTAATAATTTATGTAAAAAATAATAACATTGGTTTACAGCAATTTTTTGCTAAGGATGCTACTATTTTTCTTTTATGAACTTTGGCCTGCTAAACTCAAAAATTGCATCAAAACAATTTTTTATGGATTGGTTTTCGAAACATAATTTTTCTCCTTTGGGTTTTCCGAAGATAATTGACAGTTTTGACCATATCTCGAGATAAAAACGACCAATATAGTTGTAAAAGGTATCAAATTAACCCTCTAGTTCCTCAATTTTTGATTAATTCAAAAAAAAAATCGGAATTTACTAATATTGCCGTAAAAATCATAAACTGATTTAAAAGCCTGATTTTAGCCAAAAAAAAAAAAAACTAATGGGCGTGGTTTTATGAAATAGGAAAAGTTGAATGCCTAAAATTATTTGTTGTGCATTTGTTGAGCATTTTATCAATTTGTTTTAAATAATATTATTAAATATTTTATACAAAAAATTCAAATTCCTAGCTATCCACAGCTAGTCTTTTTATTTGGATAGCATGATGGGAAGTATTTTATTTAATTTTTTTTTCACTTTTGTCTCAAATACAATTAAAGTAATTAATTTTCATATTTTTCACAAATTTTTGGCTTTGACTGTCGCTACTTTTTGAAAAGCTTGAGAAATTCCTTAAATATATGTATATAAAGATAAGGTAAAGTGTAGAAACAGAAAACTGTTATGGTGGTAATTCCATCCCTTTTGATAAAGCCCGTCTAGATGCGGTCTTGGGAAATAGAGGGTTAAAGATAATTAATTTACCAATAAAATATGCAGCCCATTATTTTCCAATCAACTCAGTAGTTTAAGGGGACATGTCCATTGCTCGGGTCAAAAAAAATTATTTTTTTTTGCATAAAAAGGCTCCTTATAGTGTCTAGAATACGTATGTAAAATTTTATAAAAAAAATATGGTTTTTGAAATACTCGTACCGAAGCTATGACCAATTATGTACCAAGACCAAAATTCAGCTTTTTCTCCATATCTGTAAAATGGTCGTATTCAGTTGATATAAAGATTATAATATTTTAAACAATCCTATTATAAGCAAATTTAGTTTTTTAACACTATTCAATTCATTGTTTCGTTCATTGGTGTGGCTTGTACGGCTTAACCGATAATTTATACCCGACAGGAAATAAAAAGGCGGCGGCGCGAAGTTGACTGTGAACCGCACGGCATTGTTTTCTGGCTTGTAGGTTAACAAAAATATATGTATAATGATGGCTGGAGAACTGATTGACGCGCAACAGTGGCGAATTAACACGGAACATGTTGCCAACATAAGCACCTTCTTAATGCTGCCAATATAGAAAAAATTACAATGTTACAGCGAATAATTCGTAAGTGGGTGAAAATGGACCCCATTCCAGTATGATTTTTTACTTGCCTCGACTTTTCCTATTTTCTACTTTCATGTTGGCTATCGGGGACGAACTATCCTGCATATATTCTCTTTTATATACTATTGTAAAAGTGACAGATGAAATAAAACAATAATTTATGTTATAAAATGGAAAAATATAAATATTTATTAGCAAGAGTTAAGGCGCTGGCACATAGAGTCCGTTGTGTACGTGACAGCGAAGTATACAAGCCCTAACCATGTTTTCCGCAAACCATGACATTATTTGAGTGGCAAATGTATCACAGAATACCTTATTAATATTTTTTTTAGTCCCTTAGCAAAATGCTATTCCGCTTGTTCTTTTGTTTACTTCATTTCTTATTTTTTTCTAGTGTATGTATTAATAGTGGTCAATTGTTATTTCTTAGTTTTATAAGTATCCTCGAATAAAGTAGAAAAATTTCGTGTATTTTTTAAGTTAAATATTTTTGGTTTTTATATTTAATTATTAATTTAATAAGCTTTCAAAAAATAAAGCATCTTTAAAAGAAATCAAATTTTATAATCGTAAAATGGCATTCATAGTTAAAATTTAGAAACAAATCCAGCTGTATGTATTAATAGTGGTTAGGGCTTGTATATATTATTACTAGACCAAGTGATTTTTAAATTCAGACTTATTTTTAAGTTCTACCAATTGATTTGTACGTCTATTCTTAATGTGCAGCAAAAGACTAGTTTCTTATTGTACTAATATGTGATACCTAATAAATAATAATAATTATTTATAATTTAATAATTTAATGCAGGGGTATTATTTCTTTAAACGCGTTACGTAACGTCGATTTTATACCATCGAATACAGATGACTTCAAAATTCCACTAGTTTATAAATTTAATTTTCTTCCGCTGAATTCGAAAATCATGGCTAAAATTTTTTTATGGAAATTTTGCAATTTTTTTAAATTTTTTCAACTTTTTTAAAATTTAAATATTATTTTTCAAGCTAGAAATGCCCGTTTGTTCTTAATACCAAATGAAAATTATTGTGATAGCAAACATGTATAATCTGAATTTTAATTGGTTAATCGATTCAAAAGATATGGATATAAATAGGTCAAATTAAAAAAAAACAACAACAATGGATGCAAGGCACGCAAGATATTTGATGTGTAAACAGTTAAACCAACCGAATGCCATATACATAAGTTCACATATGTATAGCCATTTATAGGGATTTGATGTATAATGTATATCCTTAGGTAAATAATTCAAATTAAAAGAATTCTTTTATAAACTTAAAAATTTATTAGATAACATTATCTTTTATATATTTGTAATAGCCCAATTCACTATAAATTGCAAATGTTGCGATAACAGAAATATTTTGCATTTGCACCAAATCGTGAATAGGGCTGATATGTTGTAGTTGAATCATTTTTCTTTTACTCAATGCATCGGGCACGATATGCTCGCATATACGCAACTGCAATTGCATTTTTTTTCCGCGCATTAAGTTTTTCTTCTTGTCGATTTGAAATTTTATTTGATTTGAAAATTTAACAGAATAATAATAATATTTAAAATTAGAAAAGCAACAGGGCTGACCAGTCACTCCACTACTTTTTAAAAGCCCCGCAAAGAGATTTACCTTAACTGCATTTAATAAAAATAATAATCAATGTATTTATTTACTTTGAAGTAAATAAGTGATTTATAATAAATAAGTTTGATTTTTTCTGTTTAACATTTTTGCTATTTACATAGATAAAAAAAGTGTTGCCTTTCTAAGGTTAATGTACAAAGCAAAATTTTTATAATGCCGTGGTTTGCTATCATTATTACTACAATTTGTTTATACATTTATTGAAACCTAGATTCTTTATTATTATCATTTTGTATTGTTTCAATATTTTAAAAAATATTTAATTTTAATCCAATCTAACTAACCGAATTCAAAACCTATCAAACGCTTGTGTTTGCTACGGCAACTTCTCTGCTTGTATGGTATAGTCGATCTCCACACGTTTAACACCCACAAATAATTCTGCCACGAATAAATGTACACTCTCATTTTGTTTTCGTATGTACATATATGTGTGAGTAAATTGATCGAAACATAAACAAACTACTTGGTTAGAGTAGCACAGTCATGCCGCGCAGTAGTGTGAGCGGGAGAGGAACTGGACGTTACAGTTATCTTACATCTTACGATACAGTTATTCTTACATTTTACCGGTGTACCGGTGGTTGCCGTCGACTGTGGTCAGGGCTGTTTGGTGCGCGCGGCTGTGAACGTGGCGCATCTCGGTAGTCTGTTGCCAGAGGCCGTTGTTGTGGTCGGGTATTGGAGCTGATGTGAGAGCCTTGAGGTGCACGCGGCTGTGAGCGCGATGCGCCTCTGGTGCCTGCTGATAGGGGCCGTTGTTGCCGTCTGGCGTAGGAGCCGTTGGGCGTACGCGACTGTAGTCGCTGTGTTGGTTGTCTGCGGTCAGTGTCGGTGCGAGAGTGGTCGCGTGCGCGCGGCTGCGGTTGTAATGCTGAAGGCACATCTGTTGAGTAGTCTGCGAGTAGTCTGTTGACCGAGGCCGTTGTCTGGTATTGCAGCCGGCGTGAGAGCCGTGAGGTTCACGCGGCTGTGGGCGTGATGCTGACAGTGGGCCTCGGGGGCCTGCTGACAGAGGCCGTCTGGTGTCAGGACTGGCGTGAGAGCCTTTGGGCGTACGCGACGGTAGTCGCTGTGTTGTTGTCTGCGATCAGGGTCGGTGCGAGAGTTAACTGGTGCACGAGGCTGTGGGCGTGATGTTGACGATGAGCTTTGGTGGCCTGCTGACAAGGGCTTTTTTGACCGTCTGGTGTCAGGCTCAATGCGGGAGTTGTTTCCTGTATGCGGCTGGTGACGCTCTGTGGAAGATGTAGGGACGTGGGGACGCCGCTGCTCTGAGCAGTGTATGCGGCGCTGGGCTTCAAACTCCCGGGCAGCATGGGATGTTGTCGGTTGATCCGTTTCTCTGGCCTGGGTTGATCTTTGTAAAGGGGCTGTCGTTCGCTCATCCTCTGGACCCTTATAGAGTGGAGTAGTTGGTGCCGCCTGGGTCGTGGTGGCATTTGATGATGTGGTTGTCTTCACGAATTTTGACCCGTCGTGTACGTTCGCTATGCCCGTCGTACATTTCGGGAGCGCAGTTGGTTGCGGTTCGATCTGTTGCCTGAAGGTACGCAGACGGATGTTGGTACGGCGCCCATTTTCTTCGTAGTCGGAGCTGTCTTCGTCGCTACTTATTTGGATTACAGTGCACTCTCCTGCTCATTGCCTCCCTATCGTGATCTGGCCACTGCCACCTGGGGTCTTAGGCTTGTGGCTGTCACCCATTGTAATGGCTAACGGGTTGTCGGTGCGCGGAACCATCAGTGTGAGTTGTAATGTCCACTTGACTATCTTAGCTTCATCTTCTGATCCACTGCTGATCTCGATCACGTCCGCCTCTGAATGGTGGAAGAAGTGGGGCCCTTGACTATTAGCCTTGTCTGGGTGCGCTGTGTGGGTCACTTCTTCTCCGTTCGAACAGAGGTCGAACTCGTCTTCGTCGTACCAGGAACCTCCCGCAATTAGCTCGACCCAGTGGTCACTTGATTCCATGTCGGATAGATCGGCAGACGTGGCGTCTGTGGCTGTATTCGGGGGTACGTTTGATTCGACGACCGCTGCGGCCGGATTTGTATCAAGGAATTCGCTAATTCGGCTCAACAGATCGTCCGCGTCCTCAGTGGTAATATTCATTTTTGATGATGGCGTATTACCCGGTTGCGGACCGACCGTCAGTTCCGAGGGGTCTGTTGTGGCAATGGTGATGTAGGCCATGACTTCGAGGTCGTTTGGCTCGCATGCCATTGATGTGCGTACCGTTGCTTTCTGATGGGGTGTGTCCAGGGAGCTGTGAGCATCCCTGAGCGAAGTTAAGCGCGCCGCTTGAATCCATTGTAGGTTTATGGCGTCGCTGTGACATGCCTCTATAATTGAATTCGTGGAGAAACACTGGCCTTGGGGTGATAGGGCTAATAACTGATGCTTCTGTTGCGAAGATGATTCTTAATGTTGCGTGTTCCGCATAGCCACATTCCTCATTTGGTGGGGAATGGCGTTGGGGTATATCGTCTCTTCGTTCTTCGCTCATTCGTATAATTGGGATTTCTGTTTCTGTGGAAACAAATGGTGTATTAGTGGTTTTTAGACATGCTTCGGCGGGCGCCTGTGATAGTTGGGAGGAAGGATAGTAGGGTTTCAGTTCACTTATGTGAGCGGTCCGTGTCCCCTTTTCACCAGGTCGCCTAAGTTGTACGATTACCGGTGACGTAAACCCCACTACCGTATAAGATCCCCCAAACTTTGGTGCTGGCTTGGCGGCAAAATTGTCAATTGCTCTGGACAAGGGGTGTTGCCGAGCAAGCACTAATTGTCCCATCGTCGGCTTCCAAGGTTTCCTTCGTAAATTGTAGTGTCGCGCCTGGTCCTGAGCTGCACGCGATTAGTTGTGCCTGACGATCTGGGAAACATCTCGAAGCTGTGAGGCCCTCTCGCTCGGGTTCTGCGTGGCCGTACCGGATCCTAAGGTGACTTCGTCATAAAGTGCGGCGGGTAGTCGAGGTTCACGGCCTTGCGTGAGGAATGCTGGACTGTACCCCGTTGTCTCGGATACGCTGGTGTTGATTGCTAGGGATATCTAATCCAGATTCACATTCCAGTTTCGTTGTTGATCCGCTTGTTGCGCGATAATTGTCTTGATGGTGCGATAGACCCGCTCGGTTGGATTCTCTTGTGGGGTGTACGGGGCGGTGAATTGGTGCCGTACCCCTATCTCCTCTAGGTATCGTCTGATGATGCGTCCAGTGAATTGCGTGCCGTTGTCGGTCACGAAGATTTCGGGTACAACTTACCTTGCCTATATTCTCTCGGAACGCCTTCAGCCGTAGTCTTGCGTAAGAGAACTAATTCGATCCATTTGGAGAAGCGATCGAAGAAAACGAGCAGCATGGTGTGAGCATGCTTTGGCAGGGGTCCGACGAAATCGGCGCATACAGTGGCCCACGGTTCCTCTGGAATTTTAGTCAGCATCTCGCACGCTGGTGCTTGTTGGCTGACCTTATATCGTTGACACGAATCGCAGCGACGCACATAGTTACTGATGTCTCTGAACATTCCGGGCCAGTAATAACGGTTGGCAATGCGCGCGATGGTTTTCCGGATACCTAAATGGCCCGCGGAGGGATTATGATGGTTCTCCTTCATGACGCGTTTCCTCAATGATGTGGCCACGCAGAGCTTCCAGAGCGCGCATGCTTCGTCGCCCATGTGATGTGGAAGGTGCCGGTAGAGTTGGCCATCGACGAATTTGTATCCTTCAAGATAGGGACGCATCTTGCGGATTCCCCATGCAATGGCTAGACACTCCTTTTCCTTCGGAGAATAGTTTTTCTCCGCTTTAGGTGTCGGCTAGCTCGTTCTCCTCCGTCGATGAACTGTGTGAGTAAGGCCCTTGATCCGAAGTCGCTTGCATCCTTTTGGAGCGTAAATGTTTGGGAAAGATCAGGGCACGCCAAAATAGGTGTTTTGGTGAGTTTTGTCTTCAGCAGCTCAAACGCCTGCGGTCGCTCTTCGCCCCATTTCCAATGCTTCTCCTTTTTCAGCGTGGCTGTCAAGGGTTGCATGATGGCAACGAAGTCTGGAACGAATCTCCTGTACCAGGACGCTATGCCCAGGATACGTCGCACCCCTCGCACATTCTGTGGCGGTTGCAATTCCCTAATCGCTGCGATCTCTTTCGGGTCCGTGTGGATGCCCTGCCCGCTGACAATATGTCCAAGGTATTTGATCTGCGTTTTATAGAACTCACATTTTTCTGGATTTATCCTCAAATTTGCGTCCCGAAGACCTCTTGTAATTTCTGGAGATGTTCCTCGAATGTTGACCCCGTTACCACAATGTCGTCGAAATAGACGAACGCGTGCGGTTCCAGGTCTGGCCCAATGACTCGATCGAGCGCGCATTGGAAGGTAGCGGGAGCCGAATGTAGTCCAAATGGCATAACCCGCCATTGGTATAGGCCACGTCCTGGCACGGTGAATGCGGTGTATTGCTTGCTGGTAGCCTCCATTGGAATTTGCCAGTACCCGTCTTTCAAGTCCAGGCTACTTACGTATTTGGCGTTTCTCAGCCGATCGGGGATGTGAGTAATGCGCGGCAGGGGATATTCGTCTGGCACGGATTTGCTATTTAGCTGCCGGTAGTCGATACATAACCTCCAAGCACCTGTCTTTTTCCACACCAGTACTATGGGTGCACTGTACGGACTGTGGGAGGGCTCAATGCACCCCTTGGACAGTAGCTCGTTGATTTTCTCATCGATCACCGCCTGCATGGCTGGATTACGGGGTACCTTTGCTTGATAGGTCTGTTATCCGCCATGGTGATCCGATGTTGAGTGATATGGGTCGTTCCCAGTAGTTTCTTGAAGCGTGGTAGTTTCTGTCCCACGAATTCCTTTATCCGCTGCTGATCCTCCTCCCAGCCAAGTACCGGGAGTGCGCTGGCGTCTCCACCTAGGATGTCATGGACATCCGCTTGGTGGATGTCGTTCTTCTGTCGTGCAACTAGGGCGACGTGGTCGACCCTAGTGTGGGTCGACATTTTCTCTTGCGGGAGTCGTCGTTATGATAGGTGACCAAGGCGGCGTGGCTGCCCTTGGTGTTAGTTGCTTAGGCCAGGTTGTCGTGGACAATCCCATGGCTGCGGTGTTCACCCCGAGTGGGTGTCGTCGATGCGATGAGCGACCAAGGAGGCGTGGCCGCCCTTGGTGCACGTTGCATTAGCCAGGGCGTCGTAGACATCCCCATGGCTGCGGTATTCACCCCAGTGGGTGGGTATGATGGGCGACTAAGGCGATGTGGCCGTCCTTGGTGCCCGTTGTGTTGGCCTTGGTGCCAGCTGAATTGGTCAGGGTGTCGTGGACAACCCCATATTGGCCGCTTCCTGTTCCATGACCACCATACACTTGTTGGATTTATTATTTACCGGTTTCCCTACTTCCAAGGTATCGCCGTCGAGGCTAAGTTTCCCTCCGGTCAGGATCGGATAGTCAAGGCCCAGGATTACCATTTCCATGGCCTCGGGTGGGAGAAGAAACCGAACTGTATTTTCGTTACTACTCAGCTGTAGTTTTAGTTGTGTAGCGCGCTCGAGAGGACGCACCGTACCGTCTGCTAAGGTGAAATCACCCCGGTAGGGGATCCATGTACACCGCGCTCCTAATCGTGTCGTGAATCAATAGTCGCTGCCACTTTTTTACCGCCAATCACGATGTTGACGAAAAATCTCTTATCAACGTGCTGTAGTGGTTTTAGTTTGGACGAAGGAGAACAATCGGAGACCTCGCTGCACCTCGCGGCGAGCGGGCCCCGTCCCCGTTTCCCTGTCTGCGACAAGATTCTTTTGTGCGAATATTGATTCGACCGCAGTCCCAGCAAAAGAGTCTCACCTGGTTGGTACATGTTTGTTGTTGTTGTTGTATCCCACACGCTTCGGCCAATTCCCCAACACGTTCGATGAAAGATAGTGGGTCTTCGCCTCCGCAGTACCTTGCAGACCACTTCCGTATCTGCTCCATCACCTTTCCGGTGCCACAGGCTACCGAAATGGGGTCTTGGATACTTACTGCGACTTCCTGTCAGGGACTCAGAATTTCTCAGCGGGTAGCAGTTTTGTCTTGTGGGACTCTGGGTTTCACCAGGGACCCTGAGTGAGTCAGTTCTATTGCGGGTTTCAATTGGCGTCCGGGACGTTGTTTTCTTTTTCGTATGCTTGGTCTGCCGTTCTAGTAAATGGGCCAGTTTCCCTTCGGTGTGGTTGCCACCACTGATAAATTGTGAAAACTGTTTGCGCTGTTCCTCCACGGTTCCATTTAACTCCACACCCAGTTCGTGTGCATAAGCGGTGAGTTTAGCTGAATTGAGGTAGTAGATGGGGTAAAGGGGTTAATGCGTTGTGCTCGCCACGAAATTTTTTTTTGGGAACTGAATATAAAAATTAATAGCTCGAGAAATTTTCTTATTATTTTTTTTTTTTTTGGTTGGGAGTGTTTCACAAAAAAAAAAATTAATTTTTCTATTTTTGTTTTTTTTTTTTTTTTTTTGGTTGGTAGTGTTTCACAAAAAAGATTTTTTTTAGGTTGGTAGTTTGTTTCCTTTTTTTTTTTTATTTAGCTGCAACTATTTCTTGTCGAAATATTTTATTTAACTTTAATTTATGTATTTGTCTTTCATATACATATATAGCACTGTGGGGTGGACGGCGTGGCCTATCCCGGTGATCCTCCTGGTGCGTGGCACAAAGGAGCGTCGATGTCCAAAAATGGCTTCCCCAGTCACTTTTCGTTCCCTTCACTGTTCCGTCACGAGACACTCACCTGAATATACGTCTGCTTGCTGCTGCTGTTGATCGCCGAAAGAGAAAGAGTTTTCTTCGTTCGCCGCCTTCTGCTTGTGGTTTCGTTGTCTTTTTTTCGTTAAACATGGCGTCATTTAGCTAGATGAGTGTGTTCACCACTCGACTATTAGTTTAAGCAATTGAAGGGTTGCATTTTCGTTTTAATTTACAATTCTTCTTAGACTTAGCAATTTTACATTATTTAATAAAATAAAAATGTCCCTTCATGGGCAAATAATAAAAAAACAACTTAACACTTAAAGAATAACAAATTAACAATTCAAAAAGGAAATAATAAAGTAATATAAAAATAAATAATTCATGATAATATAAAAAGAAAATAATAAAGTAAAATAAACAATTTATGATGATATAAAATAACTCCACTGGTGAGACGCAATCGAGGTGGTGGGCCGACTTGCGTCCTCACAGCATGTTGACAAGGATGAAGCGGGACATTTACTAAGACGATTATCTATTTATCTTAAAACAAGAGTTGTAAGTACAAATGAAGTCAAGCATAAAGCCTCCATGCCTTCAGTATACATCCCAGGGCTATACTTCCTCTAGCAATTTTCATAAGTGGACGGAAAAGAATTTCTGTCCCCTTTTGCAGCAAACCGGAAAATATGACATCAACGCCTGGTGTTTTAAATGGTTTGAAAGTACCCACCGTCAACCTTAGTCATAATTCTGAGCATATTTCCTTCGCTACCTTCCAGTTTTCTTATTCGTTTAACATAACGATTCTAGGTTATATTCTGTCGTTGGCTCAAAAGATCCTGGAAAATGAGTATTAAGAAGTAGTTGGGCCTTCTCTACCTCATTCTTAGTATAACTTCTGTCATCCCTTTTCCAGTTGACGGAAGATAAGGTTTTATTTTTGACCAAGACTATGTAATCTTGAGACATCTTGAGGAGACTCAATATTTTCACAAAAACTTCTAAAAGCTTGTGCACTTTGCTTCTTTAATTTCATTGTTATATGTCGTTAGTAAACTTCTATATGTAGTTCATTCCCCAGTTTGTTCTGCTCGGTTGAACATCCTTCGAATCACAGTTCGCAGTTTAGCTAGGTCCTTGTTCCAACAAGGTACGTCTTTAGATGAGTTTACTGTACTTATGGCACAGCTTTCCTCATATACATTAGTGAGGACCTGTGTGTTGTTGTTCAATGTTTTGTTCACGTAATATTTTATATAAAACCTAACAATTGTGTTTGTGTTTTATGGAATATTACTTTTTTAGTGCAAGTGCTTGCAAAAGTTGCAAATGCCAAGTTATTAACAAAAGTATTCAGAATAAAGTGTTATTAAAAACTTTTTCCCGTTTTTGTCCGATTTAAAGTTATTTGGAATTTCTAGAAACACTTGAATTACAACACGAAGAAATGCTTAGAGTTTGACAAGAGAGTAGTCGTAAAAATGATGTTGTTTTCGATTGGGTTCTCAAAAATAAAACATAATAACAATGAACTGAGTTTGGGAGAAAAAGATGGAATTAAGAAAAAAAAAAAACGAAATTTGCTTGGTTTTGTTAACAAAACACGTTTGGGTTGTAACAGAATGTTAAATCGGTTTAAAAAAAATACACAAAGTGGGTTTCTGCATTCATTATTATTGCAATTAATCTATCTATATATATAAAATAGAGCTCTGTTAAATGTTTAGTCATAAATTTCTATATTTCGCAACGGATTGTCATGAAATTTAGTATGTAATTGCTTTTGACATTTGTCGATTTAAGTCGATATTTATTTTAAGTTAATTTCAAATAGTTTCTTTAATAGAGACCATTATTTGGACCAAAGTCAGCTTTTTTATAAAATTTATCTACTTAATGCAAAATGCTGCTTAAACTATAAGAGGTACATAAAAATTATGTATAGAAAGATTATAGATCTTATCGTTTGCTAAATTAAAATCAGTGGTGGCATATATCTAAAGTTAATAGTTTACCTATAAAATACATTTTTATATTAAAAATTTGTTCCCCTTACATTTGTTGTTGTAAATATTTATGTTTTTCCTAGAATCAAAGCCAAAGATTTTTTTACTTCGCTCGCTGTGATTTCCACCACACAAACACATAGCAGAAAAGAATGCGTATGTGTTTGAAATTCTTTTTCATTTGCACGAATGTAACTACATATTACTAATTTGATCAGAGTATTTCATAGTGGTGTGTGGATGAGTTGGTTAGAAGGGAAGGTAAAGAAGTGGTTGTAGGAAAGAGTTGTGGAATAGTGAGTTCGAATCCCACTTGAAGCCGGGACCAAAAAACTTTTTTTTTTCAATATATTTTTTGTGGTGTGGTGGAAAAAATCAAATACACAACAAAAACAAATACCGACAAAGGTGAATATAAAACATGCAAACACACAAAAGACATTATTATATATTACTAATGTGATGACGCTATTTTGTAAAGGTTTGTGGCTTAGTGAGTTGAAAAGGAGAGTAAAGTTGTGGTTGTGCAAAGAAATTGTTAGTTTTTTTGGTGTCATGAGTTCGAATCCCACTACAGGTGAACCCACCAAATAATTCTTTTTTTATACAAATAATTATTTTTTTTCATACTATTACATAAAACTGTAACTTGATTTCATGGACATATGCCCATCATTAACTCAGATAATTTTTGGGTATATCTCCACAACCAGAGATTCAGTACAAGGATGTTAATTGGCAATGTAAGGTCTGTGAAATTGAAAAAAGGGGACATAGCATCTCTTACATAATCTGAGTTTTAGCTAAGGAATATCTCAGTATTCATTTGTGGCACGTTTCTAAAAAACGTTATTTGTCAATGGCATTCTATGGAAAAATATGGATAGGCCGTTCAACTCTAATGCTTTTATATATATTTCTTAAAAACAATTTTTAGTTCAGTACTAAGATTTGGAATGATAATATGATTGGAATTTGGTGGGTAAAGTATGGGTAGACTTGAGTTAGTGACTGTTCCACCTCAGTTTTATAAGTTATATTTACTAAATTATTTGTGGTTAGAGAGCTTTGATTGCCAATGGAAAATGCTAGAAAAAAAAATGAATGGAATAAATAAAATATGCGTGACACCTCCCATGCAAAGAAAATGTTTGAAACTGTATACTTGTGAAACCATTGCAAAGAACACACTAGCAGTTTGTGTATAAAGGCGGATGGTTAGTAGTAGTTGTTGGGCAGAATGTGGAAATGTTTTGGCATACAAAGGAAATGCTTATATACCTTTTGAAGCATTTCCTGTATCTCTGCCTTATTTTGCTAAGCCCCTAACATCAGTTTTTCAGTACAGAGTTTTCGATGGATTATGATAAAAAATGTGCCATGTACCGAAAATTTTAGAAACCTACACTGAAATCTTTTCTTTTAGTTTAAATTACAAATTCTCGAAACAGTACTCCAAATACAAAAATGTTTTTTGCTTCTCCTGTAAAATTTTAAAAATGCGTGTTAAGGCTTTAGCAAATTAAGGCAGCGATATGGGGAACCATAATGAGGCAAGCAATCAAAATTTAGTTGTAAAGGATGTATGTATAGTTATTAGAGAGCCATAGTAAGAAAGATGTTAAGATGGGAAGTTGATAGCAATAACTGAGAAGACTGTTGACACCATTAAACACGTAGAAGTGGAACTACTCATGTAAATGATATGAATGATTAGTGCAATGATTCGATTTTGATCGGAGACTGGCACGCTCATATAGATATATCTCTTGCAAAAGTTTTAGTTGTTGTAATTTTTGCATTACCCCTACTTTGCCAGGTCCGGACAACGAAGCTGGGCGAAGCCCAGCTAGTATGTTAATATTTACCAGCGTATGTAATTTCATCTCTATTAAAGATTTCTCATATATGGGAAGTGGGAGTGGTAATAACCCGATCTATCCCATTTTTGCAAAGATATATGGCAATGATAATGTTTGTAGGTATATTCATGATCATATCTATAATATATATCAAGTTATACTCTTTTCGCGATTTCGTTTGTATGGGAGGTAGGCGTGTTAATAGTAAAATCGGTATAATTTTCCACGCAGTGATTGCTAATGACCCGTGACCGACTGAGCCAAATTTCAGAATTTTGGCCAGCTAAATATCGATTTGGCCGCATAGTGTAGTGTCAGCCATTTGGTTTAAAAAAAATTAAAACTCCAATCACGAAAATAAAAAATTGCATTGCGTGTATAAAATGTTGAAATTTTGCTTCAATGTGCAAAAATCTCAAAAAAACCAAATTTACTCTACTTACTAGGTAATGCAAGAAATAAAACCAATATAACAAAATATTTGAGTAGATCGCAGTCGCTATAAAATGTTGATACAAGCATTAAAATGTCTGAACCCAAATGCGCTCAAATCTTGTGAAAAAGATCACAGCAAACGAAAAAAGTACCGTTACTGCATTGTAAGTAAGTGGCACATTTATTTGGAATATGGCATCGCTCTTAAGTTCAAACGATTTATTAAAGTTGTGGAACATATCCCCAAATGTACCATATGTCGCATGTATTTTTTTACAAAATTTTTTTTGCACGGTTTTCTAAGAAACGTATCTACTGTGTAAAAAACAATTAGGTGTATAACTAGCGAACTCGGTAAACGATGTTGTATCCAAATTGTATAATTTGTTTTTAATAGCCAATTCACACAGAGCCCAACTTGAGCAATTTCGGCACTTAATTTTAATTTAAAATTGAAGTCATTCACACGGGGTTTTTCTTCTTACACAATTTTATTTAGTAGTTCAATTTTATTGTTTATAAAATGTCTAATAAAAGTGAAATTATTATAAATTGTTTTAACATTTTTGATAATATGGCAAGAACAATAGAAAATTTTGACGAAATATGTGAAGAATATTGCGGAATACCTTATTATAACAAATCTATCGTTAAACAAAAACTTTTTTTTTTGCAAAATATATAAAATTTCACCATTTTTAAAAGTCGATAACAAATGATGCCTTCGTATTGCCTAAAAAGTAAATACAGTGTCGTTTAATGTTTACCTTTAACTATTGGGAAAACGTAATATCTGCTCCGTTTTTTTCTTGTTTTTTTTAAATATTTTTTTTAATGCCCATGAGGCCATTTTCTCCTTATTCCGCATGTATTTATGTAAAGCAAATAAAACTGTAACTTGATTTCATGGACATATGCCCATCATTAACTCAGATAATTTTTGGGTATATCTCCACAACCAGAGATTCAGTACAAGGATGTTAATTGGCAATGTAAGGTCTGTGAAATTGAAAAAAGGGGACATGGCATCTCCTATATAATCTGAGTTTTAGCTATGGAATATCTCAGTATTCATTTGTGGCACGTCTCCAAAAAACGTTATTTGTCAATGGCATTCTATGAAAAAATATGGATAGGCGTGGCCTTTTCCGTTCAACTCTAATGCTTTTATATATATTTCTTAGAAACTATTTTTAGTTCAGTACTAAGATTTGGAATGATAATATGATTTGTCAATGGAATTTGGTGGGTAAAGTATGGGTAGATTTGAGTTAGTGACTGTTCCACCTCGGTTTTATGAGATATATTTACTAAATTATTTGTGGTTAGAGAGCTTTGATTGCCAATGAAAAATGCTAGAAAAAAAAAAAATAAATGGAATAAATAAAATATGCATGACACCTCATATGCGAAGAAAATGTTTGAAACTGTATACCTGAGAAACTATTGCAAAGAACACACTGGCAGTTTGTGTGTAAAGGCGGATGGTTAGTAGTAGTTGTTGGGCAGAATGTGGAATTGTTTTGGCATACAAAGAAAATGCTTCAAAAGGTACATATGTATCTCTGCCTTACTTTGCTAAGGCCCTAACATCAGTTTTTCAGTATAGAGTTTTCGATGGATTATGATAAAAAATGTGCCCTGTACCGAAAATTTTAGAAACCTACACTGAAAACTTGCAATCTTTTCTTTTAGTTTAAATTACAAATTCTCGAAACAGTATTTCAAATACAAAAATGTTTTTTGGTTCTCCTGTAAAATTTGAAAAATGCGTGTTAGGGCTTTAGTAAATTAAGGCAGCGATATGGGGAACCATAATAAGGCAAGCATTCAAAATTAAGTTGTAAAGGATGTATGTTGATAGTTATTAGAGAGCCATAGTAAGAAAGATGGTGAAGGTTTTTATGTTAAGATGGGATGTTGATAACAATAACTGAGAAGAATGTTGACACCATTAAACACGTGGAAGTGGAACTACTCATGTAAATGGTATGAATGATTAGTGCAATGATTCGATTTTAATCGGAGACTGGCACGCTCATATAGATATATCTCTTGCAAAAGTTTTAGTTGTTGTAATTTTTGCATTACCCCTACTTTGCCAGGTCCGGACAACGAGTGATTAATATTATAAAAACCCATGTTCAAGTAAAATGGGATGAACTCAGATCAGTTATGCAGAAGCAAAGAACCGATTGAAGAGAATACTGGTAACTGATCTTTTTTTGGAGCAAAATCACAGTATTGAGATAATGGTTCCTGCTACTACAATTGCGGCTAAAAAATCAGAGAGTAATCAGAGATTTGACGTGTTTTGTTAAAGAGAGTACGTCTTTTCCAGCACGGCCAAGCAAGATATGAAAACCACTTTCTTCCGAACAAAGCAATTTAGTTTCGCTTCTTCCTGAAGAAGCCTTTGCTTTTTACTTGAAAACGACTTCAGTAGCAATATGTAAATATGGTATAAGGTTACTTAATAAAAAAAGGAATTGTGATATATCCTAACTACAATGAAATAATTAAATGCAAGCAATAACAATAATATATTATATGAATTATGGATAATATAACAATGAATTAATATGAAGTATTTAAATATTTCTAATTTGAGACGGAGACCCGGGGAGAAACAGAGGGGTCGCGCTATTACGACCCGTAAAATTTTGCCCCTAGAATTTGCTGCGAGGTTGCATATTCAATTTCAGTTTTATATCTGCGAAACTACATATATACATTAGATGGCTTGTTTTGCTGAAGTATATCACATCTTCCTTGCGACAACAGAATATGAAAACAGGGTGCGAAAAACCAAACAAAATGAAAAAAAAATTAAATTTGCGACAACTGGATGCGCTACTCCGAAAAGCGTGATTTAAAAGGATTTTTTACGATGGGTTTATAAACTTGTACGGAAAAAGCATTTATCTTGCACATAAAAGAATTCCAGATATCTATTCCCATGTGAAATAGGCCGTTTAACCCTGGAAGTATATGCATATTTTTTTATATGTAAAGCTCATACTTCGTCAAAACGACGACGGCATTATTCAAAGTGGTCATACACATGATCTATACACCTATAACTTTGAAAGTTGATTATTTCAAATTATTTTATTAGTTTACTATATAGAAAAACAACAATGGGCATTTTTTTAAAAATCAATTATTCATAAATTAAATGTTTACCAACACTTACTTAGAAAGAAAAATTGTAAAACGTAAACATGCGTCGTCGATTCGACGAAGCATGTTCTTCCAGGGTTAAGCGAATGGCGTACCCAGTTTTTTGATACAAATAAACCGAAAGCCACCCCTAGCGCCTAAAGTGACCATTTGGTACTTTTTTTTACGAATTTTCAAATTCATCAATTAGGATTTTCCAGATAGCGGTAATTTTTTTAAAATTAAAGTACGTAGAATTGTAGGTAATTCAATTTACTAAAAATACAAAATTTTTTAAAATTAAGTTACATTTGAACTAGTAAATTAACTTTTAGTGAACCTATGTCGAGTACAATCAAGTACAAAAAATGTCGTCAAAAAATTGCACGGAAAAACAAAGGAGTTGAAATCGTGGAAATTTGTTTACGTCTGTCAATTATAGTATTATATGTACAACACTGGAGTCGTAGAGCACGATTTCGCTCCAACACGATTTGTTAATAGCGGAAATCCCCATATAACACGATGCCACTATAGCATGATTTCCTTCCAACACGATTTGCGAAAAGCTGAATCCCTTGTATGACACGATTAGTGAGAATAATTTATAATTCAAATCGCCTTTTAAATTTGTTAATAAGCTATTTAACTACAGCCCTAATTTTTATTTGTTATCTTTATCAAATTCCAGTTCACTCTGTGTTCTAGTTTTATTATCATTTTTGCTTGTTAAATTCAAATTTTTTCTTTAAATGTTCCAATAATTTTCTGTTAAGTGCTTATTATTAAAATTTTTTGTATAAAATCAATATACTTTCTGTTTTTTTACTTTTTACAACCAAAAATAAAAACTTTAATTTATTTATAAAAGAGAGAAAATGTATCAAACCGTACAAAATGTTAAAATATACATGAAGCAAATGAATGCCCCTGAATGTGACAGCTCGAACGAGCACTTATTTCAAAAAGTTGTTTTTTAAACTCTTGGAACATAACCCTGTTTTTGTACTACTTACTTCTCCCGTATAATAGTATTTCGTACATAACACGATAAATTTCTAAATTCTTGGAACTTAACTCCGGTTTTTATTCTGCTTCCTTGTTCCGTTTAATATGAATTCGCACAACACGATGTTTTTATTGGAACCTAACTATCGTGTTATACGGGGGACACCTGTATTACATATTGTTATAAATGAACAATTTTTTAGCAAGCGATTAAGTATGGAGAAATTGTTAAAAGTTAGTAGTTACTTCTTAATTGGTAAGTTTCATTAATTTAAGGCAATTAAAAACAACGCCTGCTTTGTTTTTTGCAATTTTTTGGCGACATTTGTCAAAAGTGAAATCGTCATGGGTTCACTAAAAGCTAGTTCAAATATAACTTGATTTAAAAAATGTTTGTGTTTTTAATAAATTAAAAAATAATTGCCGTTATTTGGGTAATCCTAAAAATTTAAAAATTTGTAAAAAAATGCCAAATGGCCACTTTAGGCGTTAAGGGTGTTGTATCAAAAAACGCCATTCGGTTCAGCGGATGGGGATAGATATCTGAAATTCTTTTGTGTACAAGATAAATGCTTTTTCATACAAGATCCCAAACCCATTGTAAAACATACTTTTAAATCACGCTTTTCGGAGTAGCGCATCCAGTTTTCGCAAATTAAATTTTTTTTTCATTTTGTTTGGTTTTTAGCACCCTATTTTCATATTCTGTTGTCGCAAGGAAGATGTGAAATACTTTAGCAAAATGTATGGACCATCAAGGACAGAAGAGGCGCATCAAGGCTTTAATCAGGGACGGTTATAAACCTGAAAAGGCCAAACAAAATGAGCGGGAGAGGTATGCAAAATACAAGGCTAGCCTCGCTGCTGGAGAAGTTTTTCAGGGGCCCAGCACTAGTAAAAGGTGCAGGTCACAGAACAGCTCTCCACTCGACCAAAAGCAACCAAACAAGAAGCCGAAGCAAGGTATCAAATCAAGCAGAAGCACAGGTCAGGCGCCGAGTACCCTCCTCATCAAACTGACCTAACACAAACGGACCTACCACGTACTGAAATAACAGGGACTGGACTAACAAAGACGAACAAACCACGGGCGGACCCAACTCAGACGGAGGCACAGGAAGAGCACGTCACAGCAGGTTCTTAAAAAAGCTGCGGTGGCTAAAGGGGAGCAAACAAACATGCCTGAGGAACCTCTTAGGAACGATGCGATGGCACAGGACAATCCATGCTCATGAAAGCAATCCTACAGAGATATTGCGATGGCATGTAAGGTTGCTATCACTCACGCCATGCATCCGTCTGAGACACTTAGCAACGAGCAAATCCAAGCGATAAAAAAATGTTTGTTAGCAGAGATGGATAAAACCGAAAAATCTCACTACAAACCTAGGATTTGTTACGAGCGCTGTAAGGGATGGATGGCTTTCTCTAACCTGTCACAATACAGAGACCAAGCAATGGCTCATAAATGTGATAGGGAAGATAAAGCCATTTCCCGATGCACACATATAAATGTTATAGGGCGAAGCGATTCCTAAGACATTTGTATGTGTTACCTTCATCCCAGCCGATGATGTTGCGCCGGTTAATGTACTGCTGGCCCGGCTGCCTGCAAAAGCTCGTAAACCCAGCAGCCAAACAACAACGTCAGGTGCAACAGGGCAAGATCGGGGACTAGCTACCTCGTCCGCTACAATACCCAGGGCAACTACGTTAACATCCCAAGGTAGAGCTGCGAGGGAACCACGACCTTTCAGTACTAAACTACCAAAATGGATGAGGTCCGATAAGCGGCCTGACAAATCCAAATAAGCTATGGGTTTAAGGTGCATCCAAATTAATTTACATCATGCTAAGGCTGCCTCGACAGTCTTAGGACAGAGATTTAATTAGATGTGGCGCTGATCCAGGAGCCGTATTCGTACAACGACCAGATCAAGTGCATCTCTGGTGAATTACTCTATGATTCCTACAATGTAGGCTGACCTAGAGCTTGCATTCTTAAGAAAATCGGTATTAACTCTCTTCTCATTCCAGAGCACACCACGAAGGATCAGGTTGCGATCAGGGTTGCAATACCAACCGCAACAGGTATGACAGAGATGGTCCTACGCTCAGCATGCCTGCCAGGTGATTCCCACGACCTGGAATTTCTACCGCTGCAAGGACTGGTGGACTACTGCATCAGAAACAAATTGCAGTTAATTGTTGGTTGTGATACAAATGCACACCACACACTATGGGGCAGTACCAACATAAACCCTAGAGGTGAGTGTTTATTAGAATTTTTAAATTATAGTAGATTAGAAATTCTAAATAGGGGTAGTAGAACAACTTTTTTAAACAGAATAAGGGAAGAAGTCTTAGATCTCACCCTTTGCACTCCATTTATAAAAAACTTTGTCAATGGGTGGCGAGTCTCGAAAGAAACCTCGATGTCTGACCACCAACAAATTGTTTTCAATCTCGACCTAGGTATCAAAATCTCTGACACTTACAGACAGCCAAGATCCACAAACTGGGACTCATACCAAAGGGCGCTCATGGATAACTTAAGCAGCTGTAAGGAAGTCATAAAAGATATTGACGACATAGAATTGGGTTGCAATAGTTTAAATAAGGCAATTATTGAAACCTACCATCAGGCCTGCCCAGAAACCACTAAAACAAGTAACAGGCAGACCCCATGGTGGAACAAAAAACTAGCAATATTAAGAGTCAGCACTAGGAAACTCTTTAATAGAGCTAAATTAACTGGTGATTGGGATATATACAGAGAAGCCCTCACCAACTACAACCAAGAGATTAGAAGAGCTAAGAGAGCTTCATGGAAGAACTTCTGCGAGGGATTAAACAACCTTAGTAGTAGCTCACGAATGCACGGAGTACTCTCGAAAACGCACACTAATCATATAAGCCTCCTCAAAAAGGATGACGGCTCATATACTAACAATAGCAAATAGACTCTTGAGCTCCTCGCTAAAACACACTTTCCTGGTTCAATTTTGCAAACAGACCCACAAACCAATCTTCTGCAGAGTTTGGAAAAGCATCCAACCACACTAGACTGGGGTAGGGCAAAACAAATCTTCAACGAGGATAGAATAAAGTGAGCTATCAACTCATTTCATCCTTCAAGACCCCGGAAGCAGAGGGTATTATACCAGCACTCCTACAAAAGGGGCTTCCCTACCTAATGCCATTTCTTATTAATATATTTAGAACTAGCTTTGCGTGGGGATATATTCCTACTATTTGGAGGGAGGTTCAGGTAAGACATATACCCAAAGCGGGAGGCAGACCAACAGATCTACCCAAATCTTACCGCCCAATTAGCCTCACCTCTTTCCTTCTAAAAACGATGGAAAAATTTGGTTGATAGACATATCAGAGAGAACACTTTAAGCACAAACCCCTTGAATGACTACCAATATGCTTACCAACCTGGAAAATATACAATACATGCCCTTCAGACTCAATCACTTGGAGACAAAGAGCTATTAGATGTTTCCTTGATATTGAAGGTGCATTCGATAATACTCCCTAATCAAAACCTCCATCTAAAACAAAGGTGTAGATAATACAACATGTGATTGGATAAATAACGTACTCAGAGTTAGGAACATAAGCTCAACTTTGTGTAGCGAAACAATCAGAGTATCCGCCGCTAAAGGCTGTCCACAGGGTGGAGTAATATCACCACTGCTCTGGAGTCTAGTAGTAGATACTCTCTTAGAATCACTGCGCACTATTGGTTTTGACGCCCAGGGATACGCTGACGACATTGTTATCCTAATCAGAGGTAAATATGAAGACACAGTATCATATCTTCTCCAGAAAGCGCTGAACCTAGTGGCAAGGTGGTGTAGGGACTCAAGGCTAAACGTTAATTTCAAGAAAACCAACATAGTGGTATTTACCAAAAGAAGAAACAGGGATCATTTAAAAGAACCAACACTTTTTGGTGAAACCATTAACTTCTCAAAAGAAGTAAATATCTGGGTGTGATTCTCGATGAAAAACTAACATGGAACTCACATCTAGATAGGGCCCTAGATAAAGTCAGGAAAGCCATTTCGACCAGCTAAAGTCTAGTAGGCAAGAACTGGGGACTCAGTCCTAAGCTCTCAATCTGGCTATATACAGCCATAGCCAGACCAATGCTGCTCCAATATGGTGGAATAAGGCAAAACAAAAAACAGCGCGGGCCAAGCTCAACAAACTTCAAAGACTAGCTAGCGTCTGTATCACAGGAGCAATGCGAACAACGCCCTCCGCGGAATTGAATACATTGCTAAACCTACCACCGCTACACTTATTCTTAAAGAAAGAAGCTCTACAGTTCACCTGTAAGCTCATCTCGGAATCAGAAGGAACGGCGGGTAAAACTATTCATCCGGATCTAATCCAAGAAATTAACCAGGTAGAAAGCTTTAGTATTCTTTCTACCGATAAATGTCTTCCGCGTTACAACTTCTGCCACAACTTTAATGTCACATTCCCTGATAAGAATGACTGGGAACAGGTCAGGCCAAAGTTTACAGGGGACTATCATGTATGGTATACAGATGGCTCCAAGACAAACGAAGGAGTTGGGGCAGGAGTGTACGGAGTTAGACCAAAAAAATATATTTATGCCGGTATGGGCACAGGAAACTCAGTTTTCCAAGCCGAGGTGCATGCCATTGAGCTAGGGAGTATGAAAACAAATCTGTGCACAGCAAGAACATTTACATACACTCTGACAGCAAAGCGGCTCTTCTTGCACTAACTGCATATAAAATTACCTCCAAACTTGTTTGGGACTGCCTACAGCTCCTAATCTGTCTAGCTTCTCATAACAGAGTACAACTCATTTGGGTGCCAGGGCATAGAGGACATGTAGGCAATGAAATGGCGGACGAACTTGCAAGGAAAGGATCATCCAGTGAATTCACTGGACCACGAATATTCTGCGGTCTACCATGGAGTTCCGTTAAAATCAGTTTAAAAAATTGGCTGGACAGTAACTCGCTACAATACTGGAGGGAAACCCCCGGTAACAGACAAGCTAAATTAGTCATGCCAAAGATCTGTCAACGCAGAACTAAACAACTGCTTAATTTAGGCAGGAACCAAATCCGAATTGACACAGGGTTCTTTACAGGGCATTGTAGGATCAAAAAACACCTATCGAACTTCGTTCTAGCACAAGACGAAACGTGCCGAATATGTAACGAGGAGGAAGAAACAGCAGAACATATTTTATGCCACTGTGAAGGTCTAATGAGGACCCGACTTCGTTACTTGGGAAACTCTATCCTACAACCGCAAGACATTGCGTATTGTTCTCCTAAAGAGATATTAAATTTCCTCAAAGGAAATAAACTCATAGGAGAACTATAAACACAATAAATCTTTGAGGTATATCACAATAGGCTCTAGATGGCCGCAGTGATCTGGGAAATTATCGCCCACCTCCGTATTAATCTAATCTAATCTAATGGACCGTCTAGTATACATACATATATCCAAATTAACTACATATGTAGAGTAGGCGTGGAAGTTGACCAGTTTTTCTATGTTTTTGGTGTAGTTGAATTTCTCGAGTAAATATATCTACTCACCAAATTTTAGCTTTCTATCTATGATACTTTACAAGATATATGCATTTCGAGATTAGCAGTGTATGGGAAGTAGGCGAGGCACTTATCCGGTTTTGCCCATTTTTGTATTTTGTATGAATGTGGTACCAGAAGTATGTATGTAAAGTTTCAGACAAATATCTCTTTTCTACGACTTTATGCCAAAAAACGGTTTTTGGACCATTGTGCATTGTTTCTAATTCTAGTTCATTTCTGATATGATTGCCAATCTCTTAACAAGTTGTGTTATTGCTCAAATTATCTAGATACAGGTCCCAATTTATTTTCTTTCTCAATGACAAATCTTATTATTCTATGATCTGACACTGATGGCTCACTCGTAACCTTTCAGGTATTAACTAGCCCACTCATTAGAGTATATCTAGTACCTCTTCTCGCGTTCTAATTACGAAATTTGGTGTTTTCCTCAAATTGAAAATTTCTATTCTATTACTAAGAATAAATTCAAGAATGTACTCACTAGGGTGTATCATTTTTCGAAGAAAACATTGGCTGTGGTCATAACCTTTGCAGAATGATCCAGAGATCACGAATTAACTAAAGAAACGTGTTTTAAATGACCACTGCTAATATGACAAAAAAGACTTTGGTGCTTCTAAGCATCTTTTAACATGCGTTGGTTGCCTTCTTCACGCTCTCTTCAACATTAAGCAACATTAACACAACAGCAAATTGCTGTCCACAACTACCCCTAGATATTTCGTATGGGTTTTTATATTCAGTTTGTTGTTTAAAGTCAGTGGGGGATGCAGGGATCTTGTACTTTCTTGTAAAAAGAATTAAGTCCGTTTTACCCACATTTACGTCTAACCCGGCACTGGTCGCCCAGTTGTAAGTGGTCTGGAGAATGTCGCTCATAAGAGAATTGAAAGTATTTAGGCATCTATCCGTTATTACTACGCAATGTCGTCCGCATATAATACTAACTTTGGGGTAAAAGTGAGTTAGAATTTTGTTAACAACTAGCATCCAAAGGAGGGATAAAACGCCTGACTAAGGAGTTCCTGTACTCGCTATTTTGATTACTATAGCCTCATTCTATTCGGCTCATATCTGCCTACAAATTAGAATACTTTTTATCCACAGGTATATGGCGGTATTAATTCCTAGACTATTGAGACTATCTAAGATATCTTCCGGCAACATATTATTAAAGGTAATATCTAAAAATATTCCTAGGACATATTCTTTATATTATAGTGTTTTCTATATATTCAATACTAACGTATGGAGTGCAGTCTCGGTGGACTTGCCTTTCGTATATGGGTGTTGTACTTTTAACTCATATTCGGGATTGATTGTGTTCTCTATAAAAGCTGTCAATATTTTCTCGAAAGTTTTAACGAGGAAGGAAGTGAGACTCATCGGTCTATAGTCCTTCTAGCAAAGATGACTGCTTTTAATTGCTTTCGCTATAACCACAACTCTCGCTACTCTCCAGGCTACAGCAACGTAATTGAATCTTCAACAACTTTATAGATATGTCTTAGCCATTAAGTTACAAGGTTCAGACACTTCTGTTACATGGCGGGAAATTTTCCATATAGCCCAGGTGATTTAAATGGTTCAAACGAGCTTATTTTCTATTCTAATCTGCTTTTAGTGATTATGTTTGCCGATTCAGAGCCCACACAATCACTGGCTGGTTCGTCACCAATCACTGCTCTGCAGCCTGGGAAGTATACATTAGTGAGATCTTCAAGCGACTGTTTACAAGTTTTCGTTTATTCGCCGTTATCCTTCTTATTTAGCTTCAGCACATCCTTGTACTCCCTCCGGCATTCTTTACTATCAACTGACTTTGCCAGCTTGAAGATTTAGCGAACCCAGCTCTTTGTTCCAATAATGTGGTTTAGATTTGCGCTTAGTGCGCAGAGGAGGACAAGAGTTGTGATAAGCCTTGTTGAGACTTTTGGCCAATGTTTCGAGTTGTACCTCGAGATTTTCATGTGAAGTAAATATTTTCAGTCCTTTTAATTCCCTGTTCAACATTTTTCCGTAAAGATCCCAGTTCGTACATCTTGGATTCTGAAGCACATTGTTAATTTGATTAGGATAGTTAAAGTTAACTATGAAGCTTAAATACCTGTTATCTGAGAACGACGGTGTTTCAAGCACCAACCATTCTTTGACCATAGTAGTAATACTAGTAGAGAGGGTTATATTGAGGACATTTTCAGAGGTGGGTGCAATATACGTTGGTTCCTTACCCCGATTAGCAATATCGAGATTACTTTGTAAAATATATGTTTCTGTCACTGATATCGGAGTTGCCCCATACCGTGTGGTGGGCGTTGGCGTCAGAACCAATGACCTGGGACTGTTCCCTACCGCTAGCTACTTCTACCAGCCTTTGAAGCTCCTTTCGTATGACGCAAGTAGTAAAGGCTCATCCTTGCCGTCCTCTAATGCCACCACCGTCAAATCATCTGTGGAGAGAGAGGTTAGAATATACGAGTTGAAACTTTTTCTTACATTTTTCGTAACGTTGAGAGTAAACGTATGAAAGTTTGGTGATTTTAGTCCAGATACCACGTTCATGGTTCCTGGACTAAAGCCATGTCGTAGCCGCCCTCCTCTAAGTTAAGGGGATGCTCAGCTGAAGCGATTTTATTTAGAGGACCTTCAGCATGCGCGTCCAGTACCATCCCCAGGTTGGATTCTACCAACATATCACTCGTATCCTCACCATCGCGTAGCCTGAGAGAGGAGCTGAGGATCTCCTCAATACCTTGGTATTGAGCAGATTCTACCCCGTACCAAGAGTGATTTCGTTCTTCTCGTTCGGGTGTCGTTTTCTGAGCCGAAGGTTCACACTCCCAACGCCCCACGACATCTTACCAAACCATATGTATAATAAGTCCTCGGCCTCCTTGTTGAACTAGACGATGTAGTTCTGTCATCCTTGGTAGACTTGTCGACATGTAACACCCTCCAATCTATGGTTGGCACATCAGGGTTTTGTCGTTGCAGTAGCCGTAGACCGTCCTCTGGCTTATTACACGAGGTATCAACACCTTCGCTTTAGGTAGCGATGGGATGTCGTTCCAGTCTACGACTACTGCCCTTTATAAGCTTAAAATATTTTAGCAGAAGCGATTTAAGTACATAATATAGAGAGGTAAATTTGCAGGTACACTGTTAAAAATACATATATGTATAACCGCAATTGTTTTATTTTTTACATAAAAAAATAACTTATCTTCGCAAGTAAAAAGCAAAAAAAATTGAAACCGAATTTTCAAATCCTCAATTAAACCGTTTCTCGTAAGTTGCAAAAAGAAGACACAGCAGTCAGTTCCCTTGAGGTTCTTACTTGGGTTAAAGTTTAGTCTGTTAAGACGGAAACATAATCACTTGCGGTGCGGTACTGTTTTTTGACATTTGCTTTAGAAACCATAGATACATACAAAGCAACCGCTGCACAGTACAGCGCTGTATAAGCTTAGAAAAAATTCTGAAATGCACAGCACTGCACCGCACTGTAAGACCCCTTTTCCTCGCTGCTATGTTGATGTTGTTAGTGCTATATTTTTGACAGTTCTAGTCTATCTCTTTCTGATTTTAAAAAACGCACTCTGATTTGTTCGATTATTTTGTACGAATTTGCGCAATTTAAGACTTGTGAATGTGAAAATTAATTAACAACTGTTTAAAAATAATGTAAAAAGTATTAAACACCAAATATATACAAAATATTTTAATCAACAAAAACAGTATAAAGCAAATACAAAAGTTGAATGCCAAAAGTGGTGCAACTCAATTTCTGATGTACTGCTGCGTGTCTTGAAATTACGTAGCAACTCCAAAAGAGACTTGCGAATACAAGTATTGCAGCGTGGAACAGGGGTCCTTTTTAGTCAGTGTTGCCAAAAGCTTCACTTCAAAAATCGTCAAAATTGTAAAAAAAAGTAATTTTCACAAAAAAAAAATCGTCATGCGAGAAAAATTCAAATTTGTCTCCTTTAAGGATGTAGTCTGGTGTTCCGTCCTAATTTTGAAGGTTTTTATTCGGGAATTTTTTATTATAATAAAATAAAGTGGACACCTAAAAAAAAGGTGTGTGGCTCGGGTGATTGCGACACCTGAAGTCATCTGAGACAAAAAATTTAAAATGAATATCATTTTGTAGACTTGCCATTCTGGCAGGTAGTAGATTTAAACATTTTTATTAAGAAATACCAAAATGGCAGACTTTCAAAATTTTTTTTTTTTTCAAAAATCGCTCTTTTTTTTGTTGAAAATAGGGATAAAAATATGAAATGATGATTCAAAATAAACAATTCTAAACATAATAAAAAAAACCGATTTTATGAAACTAGTACACCAGACTACATCCTTATATATGTTTATATATTCATTTATATTAAGATTATAAAGCAGATTGAAGTCTTTTATAATATCAGCATTATTTTTTACATAATAATTTATATTATTACAGAGCTCCACAAAAAAGGTGTCGTGCGCATGCGACTAGACCCATCCTAGCCTATGGGTTTCGATCCGCTAATTATGAATCCGAAGTCCGTTTTGTAAAATGGACTCTAATTTTCATATAACCTCAAAAATTTGTTTGTTTTCAAAACTTCTCTGTATTCGCGCTCTTAATAATTGGCCATCATATTGACATCCCACTAATGTTGTCAAATTGTGGGATTTTGCCCACAATATGGGATTGCTTTACCACAAAAGAGCGAAAAGAATTTTACACATCAAAGCCGGATTTTTTATTATAAAGGGTGTGTGTGAAACGGCAACTTTTTACTCGGAAAAGAAAATTTTGACAGTTAGAAAGAAAATATTGACACTATTGAGGGCAATATTCTCAAAATGAGTTTATTTGTTCTAATTCGAAATGTCAAAATTTTCTCTGTCAAAATTTTATCTCCCTAGGAAATTTTTTTCTATCACTATTTTCATCGAGTAAAAAGTTACCTTTTCATACACACCCAAATTAAAATAATTCACAATCAGCAAACAATTTTATTTTCAAAACAGTTTTTTCGAGTTAAGAGAACATTATTTTTCGACTTTGACTCTAGTATTACTTGGGGGCTAACAATGCTAAAAATGCCGAATTGAAGAGCGTACCTGGTTCAACCCTCTCCTACTTCCATTTTTGTAATTATTTGCTCACTTAACAGCAAGAATCTCACGTTTAGAGGTGACAATCATAAAAATTTTTTAGTTAGTATGGATTACTCATATTTCGAAAATAAAAATATAAAAAAATTACTGGCTCCTCTGTGGGAACCACCGAGCCATGACTGGAATGTTTTTTTTGTCAGATTTTTTGCCTTAAAATTGGGATCTGTTAAATCGATTTATCCCGAATATAAATGAATATTTATTTAGGTTTTATCTTTGTCCACAATTTCATAGTAATAAAATTCGTATTCACGTTGCACAGTGTGACGAGTTCATGCAGTGAACGGACAAAAATAGAAGGAGTTATTGTAGACTAATGATATTTGGTACATATCGTTTTTATGAGCAACGAAGCTAATACACGAAATCTAAAGAAAATCGGATTAAAACCACACCCACCTCTTATATAACTTTTTAAATTTTTTTAAGCAAAAGTAAAGTAATATCAAAATAAATAACAGCAGAAAGCTGAAAATTTTTCAAAATAGTCCCCAAGATTACTAAGAGGTGCCTATGAAACTATTTTGCTATCGGCCATGCCCACCTTTCATATTAAAAAAAATTAAATGTGGGATTTAAATACATAAAAATTTAATTTTTTTGTTTATTTCATATTGATATCCATACACATTGAAAAAAAATTAGTCACTTTAGCTTTCATCATCATCATCGTCCACTGTGCCTTTATATGCTTCTGACAATATGAATTATTCTATTTCATCCCCTTTTTTAGCTTCTTGTCTGTAAACAACAAAGCTACAGCTTTCACTATTTGTTCGCTTGAAGCTTATAGCTTCAAGGTATAATCTTATCTACTCTCCGTTTTCTTGTTCTCTTATACCCTTCTTCATATGATAACTTAGGCGTACCTTCCCTGACCCCATACATTCTAGCTGGTACTAAATTTTAAGATCATAAGCCTCAATTCCTCAGATTTTTTCTCTCCTACACTGCCAAACTCTCTCCCAATATATTGTTTTACACCATCAAACGTGTGGCTTGCTTATTGCTTTTTACTTGCAACCAAGCATTAAAAACCGCTTTAATTTGCATACGGTTACTCACTGAAAAGGTTATATATCTTCAGAAAAAGCAGCTGAAACTTTCAATTATTAATCTACATACTTGCTTAAATGTTATATAAAAAAAATCGAAGGTGTTAAAAAGTGTTTTTTTTTGTTCAGACGTGCAAAATGTATATGCAAATTTAGCATTGCCAGTTTCAAAAAATTACCTTACTATATTTTATCAACACTTTTGATTCATATATCGAGTTGCACTCAAGTTATCGAAATTCAAAGATGAAGCATAAATTTGACTTTGTAATATGGTAAAATGAAGACATAAAACGGGTAAAACGGTCATACATATGAACAAATGGAGGAGGAGCTGCATAGTGACTGTGGTTGAAGTGAAACAAGATACAAAAGAATTGGTGTTTTCTCCTATACACTTTTATTTTGTTGCTAAATATTTTATTTATCATTTTGATTCAGTTTCGTTCGAAACCATTTGCCGAAACCATGCAATTTCGGCTCAATGGGAACATGGTATAAGAAAGTAATACACATTGTCGAATTATAATAGGTGGTAGCAGCGTCAACTGTCCCTTCCTCTTCTTAATTTTTTTTTCTTTGAAAGAACTCAGAACTGTCAAATCTTTGTTCACGTTTTGATTGTTTGCTATTTTGTGAAGTGAAAAATAAATTAATTAGAGAAAATTTAAATATAAAATAAAAAAAAATAAAAATGAAAAAGTGTGTGATTTATGGAAAAAAAAAAATGGTCCGGAATAATGAACGCAAGCGGCGGGATCCCGCTTGGATCTGAAATCGACAGACAAGATAAGCGACAATCATTTTTTACATTCAAATTTTATTTTCGGTGCTAGGTTGGCATTAATGCCAATAAAGAAAGTGGGTTTTAGTTAAATTTTCCACTACAAAAAAATATCTTGTTGTTTTATTTTGTTATAAGCTAGATACAAATTTTTATGTAGGTATAATTTTTTTTTTGCTGCAGCATAGGTTGTGAGCTGGTGCTACGGTTGTAGTATACTGACGATGGATTTCAGAATGGAGTAAAACGGTTGAAATCATCAGCCAAACTCAAAATCAGAGGAAGATTTGCCATTATGATTTAGTTTGGTTCGGTTTCTGTTAAAGATTATTAACTTTTACAGACGTCTTCACAGTATATCTTCTCATACTCGATTATATACATGCAAAATGCACATCAGCACAAACTTACTATTTCTTTGCTTATATGTTATTGAAATATTCAAAATATTTCTTAAAAAATAAATTTAAAAACCAAGATTTTTCGTTTATTTACAATTTATAATTTTTTGAAAGACATTTGTTTTTATGTTTACGTCAACTGATTTGGCATTTCTGAGTCTTTTCAACAACAAAGTAGTGTGTTGTTTTTGTCTTGTTGTACTTGTTGTAATGTTGCTATCACCTATTATAATTCTGCCATGGTAATATACAACTTTTGAATACAGTGTTTTCTACAAGGCGTATTTAACAGGGTGAAGTCATCTCAGAGAGTAAAAGTTATAGTGTCTAAAACAGCTTCCGTTGTGAATATTTAAAATTTGAATTTTGGCACTACTTTTTTTTATTCACATTTTGCACTATTTTGACATTACAAAATTTGCCTCTTCAAATAAAATTAGAGAGTTCTCAAAGATGAGTTCACCCTGTTAAATACGCCTTAGTTTTCTATAGTTTAATTTAAATGGGATTTTTCGAAAGATATTTGACATTATGAAATGGGATAAATTGGGATTTTCGTATACGAACACTGCATTCCACCTACTTTGGTACCTTCGGCCTATATCTTTAATATCTTGTTGGAACCTCTCGCCTTCCCCTTAGTTGAAATTGCCCAGATTGTCGGGAAATATGATGAAAATCCAAAAAGTGTAATTTCTTATTCATCAAGCATCCCAATTTTTCATAATTTCTAACCAATTGCTTGTAATTTTTACTTCTATGATTCCCCAAAAAGTTTTCAACGACATTTTTGAAGCTGATCCAGACTGGTTTTTCACCCTTTTTCATTTTGGCTATAAAGTTATTATAACGGTAGTGCAGGCGGTCACGTCATGGGAACGAGTTTTTGTTGCTTCAATATAAAACGAGTATTTGAGAAAGAGAGAGAGCGGGAGAGTAGATTTTGACCATTTGGTCATCAAATGATTTGGCTTTTACTTTTTTTTTTTTTAAATATTTGATACATCTCTAAAGTTTTTGATCTGAAACCAACATAAAACTATAAAATTAATACAAAAATATTTTTAACTATGCTTTTTGACTAACATTAATTGAAAAAATAACATTAACTGAAAAAACAAGAATTTTTTTTAAAAACTCGAAAATTTTGAAGTTATGTGAAAACTAGAGCCAATTTGATAAAGCGAAACTTTTTTTTTTTGTGGTTGACATCTTTTTAAATATAGCTTAAAATAATATCCCTTCAAGAGTCTTACGGTATAACGATTTCTGTACTTAATTTTGTTTAAATAGACTTTTTAAAATATTCTCTTAACATTTGTGGACGAGTTGGGTAGACACATCAATTTTAAAACAAAATTTGACAATGTTGGAAATGCTTTTGACGAATTACAACGTTTTATTGAGAAAATTGCTTTCCAAAAATCTTCAGCAGTAATTTCATTCATGTTATCAAAAACTATTTCAAAGTCCCCATGTCGTAGCATTTTCGTCCTCTAAATTTTTAAAATGTGACATTAATTTTTTTGAAATTAGATTTTTTGCATTATTTAAATCAAACTATTTTTTTTTGTGATTACATAACTCAAAATAAAAAAATGCAATTATTTACAAATTCTGAAAATGCCATTGCCTCTCTGAAATCAATGTTATAAACATCAAGAGTTAACGACTCTGATTTTTTTAAATTATCCAAAATGGGCATAAAGAGTTTTTATATATATATATATTCTGAATTCTTAGTTTTTCACTTTAAAATATATTATTAAATTTGTTTCGCAATATCTGCTTAATTTTCTCATCATACTTCGAAATTCAAATAATTTGTTTTTCTATAGTTTTTAAAATTAAATATTTATAGTAATTCCAATTTTGCATATTAAAAGATATGAGGAATCCAAAAATGTTTCACTTTGAAATATATTATTAACGTTGTTTATAATTTTAAACATATATTTCAAAAAAACAAAGAAAATAATGCAAAAGTAATGCAAAAGACTTTTGTTTTGTTTTTTGATCTAAAAAATATTAATTTTCCAACAAAAATCGTCAAATCGTCATTGGGTCAAAAATCGACCAAATGACGTTTAATTTGTCGTTCTGGCAACATTGTTCTTAGTTGGTATGCTTGAATTATTTTCCACATGAAGTTTAAAAACCATGCCATGTAAAATATGTGGCAACTGCGGATAATGTTGGGTCGATACCATCATTTACTCGGTACATGCACTCGTATAAAAGTATCGATGCTACTCAAATATTTGAACAAAATTTTCGATATGTACTCATCTCTTTTCTTTCAAAGTGGCTGTTCACACGAGCGGAAGCATGAATGCCTGTTTGAAAGAGAGAGGTAGAAGTAATAGTTAGTAAAATAATAGATATAAACTCGCTTGTCCTTTTCTAATTACCTCTTTTTTCAAGCTCTCTCTTTCAAACAGGTGTCATGCTTGCGCCCGTGTGAACAGTCAGAAAGAAAACTAAAAATATTGAAGACAAAAGATTTAATTTATACACACTCACATTTTATTCACATATGTATGTACAAACATTTTACAAATTAAATTTGGTAACAATAGTGTTAAATTTTTTTTCTAAATGATTATGATTAATAGTTTTGAAAAGATAATGACATTTTTTCACATACTGCATTTGTTGCCAAGTAATAAAGGTGAAATTTATCCTTAATGTGTAAATATATTCCTTTTTTTATTAAAAACATCTCATTGTTTTTGTGAGTATTGAGGTATATCAGGGTCTTCATTGACTTAACCCATAATATTTCAAAAGATGACAGTTTGGTTTTCAAAAAAAAAGAAGAATAAGCCTTTGTATTTATAACTGTCTTCCCATCATTACTTGAAAAATAAAACCTACTGGAAGCAGTACATAGAAAAAGAAGCTAGCCGGCTGATTTTGAAACTCATTAAAGCTCATTGGTCTCTAACCATAGTAAAAAATGAAGCATACTTTTCTCAAAGTGGACTTTTCTGTTGATTGTAATAAGTATAAACATAGTTTTACTGGCAAACTTCGGCTTTATACATAACATAGTTGATTTATAAAGTATTCAAAATTATTTTAATTTTGGAGCTATATAATAATGGGAGTTGCAAGAAAATATGCGTCAGATTTAATCGATTCCAAGTAAATATTAATTTGAAAGTATCGAGTTCAAAAAGTACTCAGTATTCAAAAATCTATCGATATTTGCTCGTAGTTACTCGTATCGACGCGACACTAACTGTAACTGATTAGTTCATTTGTCAAATATTATAGATGCTTTTAAAGTATCCACGGTGTGCAGCGAATTTGAAATATTTTTAGACAAAGAAGACAAAAAAAGTTGAATCACCAAATTGTGGTAGTGCAATTATAATATTCAAAATGTCAGAAATAAAATCAATGGAGCACTCGACTTTAAAAGTTCCCTATGAGGTTTTGAACAAAAAATTTCGAATCGCTCAAAAGACACTTGACCGTGAAGTTGACCAAGTTCAAAATGTTTCAAGGGATGTAGAAAAGGCAATGAACACAGGATTCGTACCGCAACAAATAAGTGAAGTGAGCAAACTTGTAGGATGTGTGGTTCAGCGGCTACATGTTTTAAAACGGAAAGCAGATGAGAGTATTGTGGATGAAATAAATGCGAGTTTGGTCTGCAAGCGTAAGATTGAGCATTTGAAAGGCATTGTTCCGTCAGAAAATACTACCAATCTTGAAATATGGCAGGCATCCGTAGATCAATGGAAACGCGTAAGTAAAAAATTTGTTCAATTCATTAAAAGTTTAAGTTGTACAAAGTAGAAAAGTCCCTTCATATTACTTAAATGCTATTAAAATATAAATATGAAAACTTTTAAACCTATATGATTGCCAGTTTAAAGCACCCTAGCGACGATTGCTTTAGGGAGTAATATCACTTAGCATTTTTTTGATTGTATTTTATTGGCTTAAAACATGTATAAACTATCTAAAAATAATATTACATCGTACTTATGAGTAAAAAAAATGTTAAAAATGTGTACAGCTCATTTTTTGGGGATCAATATAGGGCTCTAAAATGAATGAAAGGAACTTTAAACCTAATTAAAGCGCGGTTCACGCAAAATTGGCACGCAGGAAAGTTGCTGTATCTTTTTAACCAGAACACTCAGAATAACAAATAATGCATTAAATGATAAGTTTAATATTGTGTTTTAATACTATAATATTAAAAGATTTAAATTTCTTTGTTGCGCAAAAAGTTCCGGGTATTCCTTTTATACTTTTGCGGCTATTTGGTTCCATTTCAGTAACATTGAATTCACATTTTTGACAATACCTGCATTTTTCTTCAACTTATATTTTGTAATAGACCAGTATTTTTCGATCGGTCGAAGCTGGCGACAATTGGGTGGATTCATATATTTGGGCACTACATCTACTTTATTTGTCTGATACCAATCCATGGTTTTCTTAGAGTAGTGGCAATGGGCTAAATCTGGCCAAAACTTTACTGGCCAATGGTGGTGACGAACAAATGGCAATAGTCGTTTCCAAAGGCACTCTTTGATGTAAATATCAGACGTCATAGAAGAGGATGACACAAATGCCTTGGATTTGAGACCACAGCTGCAAATAGCCTGCCACACCATTGCTTTCTTTGCAAATTTATCCATTTTTATGTACTTGAATTTTGAGGGTACATTACTACGATTCGTTGCCATATAAAATTTTTGACCTGGAAATTGTTTAAGATCAAATTTTACGTATGATTCGTCATCCACAATAATGCATCCATTGAATTTGGCCAGCAAATTCTGTTTGTCTGTTCTATTTGGATTTTTTATAGCACGATAGCACTTTAGCCCAGCTTTTATACGTATTCGTCTAGCAGTACTTTAGCTGGTATTGAATTTTTGGCACGATCGCTATCCGATAGTCTGGGATTGCTTTTGATGGACCTCAAGAGCTTTGCCTTTAATTTTAGGTTTGTGGTTCCCGTTTTGTTCACAACTTTTTTAGCTCTTTCAACACTAAGAGTTTCTTTATATCGTTTTATAACTCTACACACCGTTCTTTTGGAGATATTTAACACTTTCGCAATCTTTGAACCAGACCACGACGGATTTTCAATAAATTTGTTCACAATCAATTTTCTATTTGCAGCTTCCATTGTACACACAATCACCAACTTGCGATCAATTAATATGAAAAATTTATCAACAAACGGTAACGGTATTGTAAACAAATCCCAGTAAAAAATTTGTTGTTCTTATGACTAGGGGCGACGTGGTGACCACAACAAAGCGTGCCAATTTGGCGTAAACCGCGCTTTATCTCAAAACCATGTCATTCAAACTGGTGTGCAACATAACTCGGGCAATTTCTATCTACCACAACTGTTCTCTGTGGATACTTATTATTATTGTTCTAATTCTCATTGTAAAAAGAAAAACATTTTGATATTGTTTGACTAATTGTAGTTTATATCTTTTATGAACAATATTGATTTAAATTGATAAAATTGAATAGATAATCTCAGGAATTTAAAAAAAAAAAATTATATGTCTGCAAACACTCGCAGTTCAAGTTAAACTATTAGTGTGGCCAACTCAGCGCTTATCCCGCTGATTTTAGTGTTTTTTGAAAATTAAAACGCGAACAAAAAAAATGATTTTGTGCTCAGTACGTTTTTTCAATTTAAAATATCTTCGAAAAATCGAAAAAATTTTCATTGACTAGAAGTATTAGATGTGTGCCTGTACAAGTGAAAAAGTTTAAATCTATTGAGTTTTCTCGTACTTTTATAAGGAAAACAACACTTTTTAAAAAAAAAATACGCTTTTTATTCTTCATTTTAGCGGATTTTGAAAAACAAAAGTTGGCCACAATGGAAACTAGGTTGTTTATTAGAAAATTGTTAGAAAACTTTTATAAACCATTCTGTTGAAGTTTTTGCAGTCATCTTCTCTCTATTTTGTTGTTGCTTTTTCTTTGTTGATACTCTCTACCAGGGTTGTCGTTTTGAAATTTGTTTGTGAAGTGAAATTCTTAAAAAATCTAAGTTATTTTTAAAAAAGTAAAGCGTTTTTTGAAGCGTAATAAGAAAATGATATATTTTAAAAATTTATCTGGTTTTATGTGCTTAGTTTGCGAAAAAAAACTTTTGGTGGAGCGCTACTGTGTGGCAGACAAAATAAAACTCCGACAAAATTTTTTGAATCAGGGTACATAATTTATTTTAAGGAATTTTTCAGGTAAAAAACAAAATGGCAGAATTCTTCGAAACTGTTGGTTTTTTGCATAAAATCATTTAGAAATAAAATCCTCCACTCACCTTCTAAATCGTCTATCTGTTCATTTTCAACAAAGTTCTAATAAATTATATGACAGTTCGTCATCAGTGTTGCTACATAGGTATTTAAATAAACACAAAAGGTCTCAAAATGTACTAAAGTATGTATGCTAAATGGTATCTTTTTACTTGTTATAGGGAATATAAATTCAAACACATCGATTTTAGTTTTTCATTGATACTGGAAAACCGAAGTGTTTTTATGAAAGAGGAAGTGAAAGTTAAGTGAAAAAGTTCAATTGAAGTGGCAGTGACAGCACTACTCTCTACACTTATCGCCACAAAGACGACTTAGTACACGTATATAATTCATAAAAGGAATGTTCAGTTATATGCAATCGACTCTCTCACTAAAGCAGATGCGATAAAACTGCAAGAAGTCATCGCTCTGCTTGATTGTATGTAGCCGAATAACAACTGCATAACTTCGTTTCTTTCTGGTTTTGTTAGAGTGCAAAATGACTGTTGTTGTTTTGCACTCTTTCTATTTTCTAAAGCTTTATTTCTGTTGATAGTCTCTACATTTATAGGCACAAACATGACGTAGCACACATACATATATAACACATGAATGAAAAATTCAGCTATATGGAATCAAGCTCTTTCACTAAGGGCGATGTTACATGATCAATGTTTTGCTGTCAAACAATGAAATTGTTGTTGCTGTGAAAAATGAACACTGAGCAAAAGAGAGGATGAACACATTTCACTTCAAATTTTTTTACTGACGAAAAAAACCTGCATTACTTCAAATAAAATGGGGTTGCTGAAGATACACTGTTGCATTTTATCGGAAAATAGTAATATTTCATGAAAAATGCTAGACTTTTTACTAACTTTTAAAAACATTTTTTTTATTTGCCACCCTTTGCGTTGTTTGGCTTTTGTTTGTTTGTGAAAATGAGTACTGTTTAAAAAATTACTTAATAGTTTTTATAAAAACATGGTAATTCAATGCCCAAGTAACAAAGTGGTGGAGCTTATTTTAATAGTTCGCAAATTTTAAAGATTAATTTTCTGCGTTTTTCATATGTAAATGCAATATTTTTTTTTTATAATTTGTAGCTATTTCCACCAACATTATTTCATATTGTCATTATAATTATTTTCTATCCAATTCCATTCCAACTGTTGAATTTTCATTCATTCCAAAATACAATTAAATACTTTTTAGTTGGAAAAACAAAGTTGCAGATAAAAGTATTAAAAAATAACATTCAGCAAAAAACTGATAGTGTAACAGGGCATCAAATAAAACGATGAAAAGAGAGTAAAAACTGAAAACATTGACCGTGTAACATCAGCCTAAGGCAAATGAGATAAAACTGCAAGAAGTCGACTCTCTGCATGATTGTATGCAACCGATCCCCATATGACTTCGTTCGCTAAACACTAACAAAAGCATAACTTCGTTTCTTATTAGTTTCGTATGAGTGCAACAACAATGCGACCACGCTTTGCAAAATTATCGATTTACCCTCTCTAAGGAAGTTTCACTTCAAAAACTTCATATAAAAAAAAAAAATTATAATTTTAAGGAAACTAAAATTGGTGTTACAGTTGCCCTCTTCAAAAAATGGATCTTACTGGTGGGACATGTTTTAGATTTTTAGAATTTAAAAAAAAAAAAAAAAGAAGAAGTTACAAGCTTAAGTGAACTATTCATCTGTCAATTTCATATAGCATGCGACCAACGTTTTTTGTTTCAAATCATGCAAATATTTTGAGACCTACTAAAATTCGCAATTACATATTTTCAAGATGGGGTTATGAATCTGTATGGGGCTAGGAAAAATTATTTTATATTTTTTAGTCCGTTTTAAAAACGTGGTATATTTAAAATTCTTTTTTATTTAAATTATTATTTTCTGCTTTTTAGTCTTGTATGTGTGAAATTTTTTACTGCTAATCCAACAACTATATAGGCCTAAGCCCTGGTAAATTTTCCGTGTTGCACTGTATAATCGATAACAATATAAGAAAAGTAGCCCAGTTTTATTTTTCTTTAAAATGATATCACATAAAAGGAATTTATTGTACGAAAGTGTACTGAAAATCTTGCTTATGTACTGACGTATTTCCGAACCTCAAAGTGTACTGAAAAATTTACGACCGTACCGAAAACCCCATCACTAATATATACTGTCATAGGACGCAATTGTGTTGCGTTACTCTCTTTGGTATTTTGGAACAGAGAAACGTAGAAACTAGCAACGAGATGCAATACCCATGGTGTGAAAGCGACGGTTGTCGACACATCCAGCGGACAAAATGTTTGAATGGATGAGTTAGAGGAGTTTGATAAAACAAATATTTTGCATTTTTTTTTTGGCAAATAACATTCAACATTTACAGTTTTTTATATATTCTTTATATACAAATATGTAAACGTTTTGTTTTGATTTATGTAATTTATACAAGTACTTCTGAATTTTTTCTACAGATTTCATGAAATCAAAATGTATGTTAATAAATATATTTAATAAATATATGTAAATAAATATAGTTAGGTAAAATGTTAAAATATTTTAGTTGAATATATTTAGGCAAAATGTTGGAACTTTTCATATATTATATTTCATAAACTTAAATAAATTATCCTCCTTGTACATTTTTACATTCATAACAACAAATCTTCTTCTTACTATGTATTTGACAAATGCCTTTATTTCATTCCTATTACAAAATGTAGAATCACAACGAGGTCCAATGTAAAAACTTATAAAAATGTTGCATTTCTTTCTTATTGAAGTGAAACTTCTTTTCTCTTGTCCTAGAGTAAAACCAACTGGATGTGACGTCGCGCGTAAGTTTGCAATGCGACATAATTTTGTCGAGCAATGTGCATGAGGGGCTAAATATCAATATTCCGTAACTGAATTCACGAGCAAACTATATAATAAACGATTCATAAATAGTTTTAATTTAATATAAAATTTTAATTACACACACACGCCGATGGCAGAAAGAACAATGTGTAGCGCCGCCATCTTAAAGTTTATGACAGTTATACATTTCACATATAGATGGCGCAAATGTCCAAGGAATTACATGAAGATGTCGCACACAAAAAGAGTTCGCTACAATTTTCATCGAAGTTACCGGTACAGAGTTGCAATTTTTGTTCTAGAATTAATCCCAAAAAAAAAAGTAGGCTGTGTATTAATGAACACAAGGCAGAAGTGAAACTTCTTGTGAACTAAACGAAACACAAGCAAATAACAAGCAAATGAAATTAAAAAACACAAGCCAATGAAGTATAAAATTTAGCGATTGAAAAATTTAATTTGCTTGTTATTTGCTTGTGTTTCGTTTAGTTCACAAGAAGTTTCACTTCTGCCTTGTGTTCGTTAATTTGGGTAATCCAAACTAAAAACACAAAATAATTTTTCCAACGTTTTATTTGTTAACATTAGTATTGAATACGCAAGAATGGTTATGCAGTTTTTCAAGAATAATTTTAAAATACTTAATTTTTAAATTAACAATACATTTCCATTTTCTAATTAGAGAAAAGATAAACAACCACAACAACAGCATACTTCTTCTTTTTCTTGTTTTGTTTACATATTTTATTTCAGTTGTTTCAAAATGTAGAATTACAACGAGGGGCAATGTAAAAACGATTGAAGATATTAAAAAGAAAATTAAATTTTACAAAATTTATAAATTGCTGTAGATTTTATAATCCCGTGTCTGGACAGCAACAATTCTTGTCATAGTTATTGCATAATTTATTACTAGAGTTATGACATAAATTCAAGTGGCCAAACTTTGTCAAGATATTTCATTTTAATGGCCAACTTATATGTATGTGCAACAAGATATGCAGTTACACAAAAAACAAAATGTATTATCGCACTAAATGCTTTGAAAGAATTAAAAAAACTTCAGCAAATCAATATTTATATAATAGAAATCGTTTGATTGAAATTCTTTGTCTTCAAAATAAAATATTTGACAGTAGTTTCCGCGCTGCTTCTTTTGTTTTTGTATAAACGTCAATTTATTACAAGATTTATTGCTACAGAGTTATCTTGTAATAAAGTTAGTAATATATGACAAGTAATAGAAAAGTTAAGTCTCCACACGATTTTTTTATGACAAGATGATGATTTTGTCATAAATTATTGCCAGTCGAGACACGGGGTAAGAAACTAGATTTCAACGGTGGGGAGTTCTATCTCAAAGAAAATTTTAATGCATATGAGATATCATGGATCTTTAGAGCCAGGTGCGGCCTAATTGAACTAAATGCTAATACTTTTAAAGCTTTTAAAGCAGGTGCAATAAATTTATGTTCATTGTGTAATTTAAAAGAACAAGAAAACATTTTTAATTTTATAAACAAATGCTCAGCTTTAAAGGAGTTGTGATTTAATGGTTTCGATTTTAAGTTGAAACACCTTATCTATCTATCTATATATATAAAATAGAGCTCTGCTAAATGTTTAGTCTTAATTGGTTTCTATATTTCGCAACGGATTGCCATGAAATTTAGTATGTAATTGCTTTGGACATTTTTCGAGTTAAGTCGATATTTATTTTAAGTTAATTTCAAATAGTTTCTTTATTATAGACCATTATTTGGACCAAAGTCAGCTTTTTTATAAAATTTAGCTACTTAATGCAAAATGCTGCTTAAACTATAAGAGGAACATAAAAATTATAGAAAGACTATAGATCTTATCGTTTGCTAAAATAAAGTCAGTGGTGGCATATATCTAAAGTTAATAGTTTACCTGTGAAATGCATTTTTATATTAAAAATTTGTTGACATTACATTTGTTGTTGTAAATATTTATGTTTTTCCTAGAATCAAAGCAAATGATTTTTTTACTTCGCTCGCTGTGATTTCTACCACACAAAGACAAAGCAAAAAAGAATGCGTATGAGCTTTGCGTTTGAAATTCTTTTTCTTTTGCATGAATGTAACTACACTATGATCACAGTATTTCATAGTGGTGTGTGGATGAGATGATTATAAAGGAAGGTAAAGTAGTGGATGTAGGGAAGAGTTGTGGAATAATGAGTTCGAATCCCGCTTGAAGCGGGACCAAATAAATTTTTTTTTTCAATATATTTTTTGTTTTGTGGTGTGGTGGAAAAAAATCAAATATACAACAAAAACAAATACCGACAAAGGTGAATATAAAACATGCAAACACACAAAAGACATTATTATATATTACTAATGTAATCACCCTATTTTGTAAAGGTTTGTGGTTTAGTGAGTTAAAAAGGAGAGAAAAGTTGTGGTTGTGCGAAGAAATTGTTAATTTTTTTGGTGTCATGAGTTCGAATCCCACTACAGGATTTTTATACAAATCATTATTTTTTTTCTACTATTATATAAAACTGTAACTTGATTTCATGGACATATGCATATCAATAACTCAAATAATTTTTGGGTATATCTCCACAACCAGAAATTTAGTACAAGGATGTTAATTGACAATGTAATGCCGCAGGAAAAAAGTCTGTGAAATTGAAAAAAGGGGACATGAACACGGCGAGGAACTTTCCATATAGCCGGAATTTTCGTTATTGTATATCTTAGAAACTATTTGTAGTACAGTAGTAAGATTTGGAATGATAATATAATTTGTCAATGAAATTTGGTGGGTAAAGTATGGGTACACTTGAGTTAGTCCATCTCGGTTTTATAAGGTATATTAACTAAATTATTTGTGGTTAGAGAGCTTTGATTGCCAATGGAAAATACTAAAAAAAAATGAATGAAATAACTAAAATATGCGTGACACCTCCCATGCAAAGAGAATGTTTGAAACTGTATACCTGAGAAAACAATGCAAAGAACACACTGGCAGTTTGTGCGTCAAGGGGGATGGTTAGTAGTAGTTGTTGGGCAGAATGTGGAAGTGTTTTGGCATACAAAGGAAATGCTTCAAAAGGTATATATGTATCTCTGCCTTATTTTGCTAAGGCCCTAACATCAGTTTTTCAGTATAGAGTTTTCGATGGATTATGATAGAAAATGTGCCCTGTACCGAAAATTTTACATATAAATATATCTTTTGCAAAAGTTTTGATTGTTGTAATTTTTGCATTAGGCCTACTTTGCTAGGTATATTACATATATATTATATATCAAAATAGTTACCGAAAAAAGTTACGTTTTTAACCCATTACGAGGGTTGATAGAGGGTTAATATGTTCAAGAAATATGTTGCTAGAAACGGTAACTGTTAACGTTTTCCCTAGGCTCTAACAAATTAAGAGGCTTTAAATCTGCTACCAAAATTTACGGGTTTGATTTAGATAGTTCCAGTTTTCGGACAAGAGTATTCAGATGTTTTAGTGACTTTAATTTTGGTCGATTAGTTGTTTCACTAGGTGTATATTCACATATTATTGGATGCCGGTAGTCTTTGTTCTGGTAAAAGGTACCCCTTCATATTCAAAATTTTTTCGTCTGTGTCTGTTTAAATTCAATACAGCTTTGTTTGTGCAAATATTGTTAGTGAATTATACTTTCCAGGTCCTAGCCAACGTATCTGAAATTCAAATTTCATCGAGTTTCGTTGGCCTTTAGAGGAAAAGTTAAAAAATCTGACCAGAATAAATTGCAACAATAAGTTACCTATAGACCATGAAATTAAACCATTGTAACATTTATGGCAACAAGTTTCGCTATCCAAGATTAAGCAGGAAATTCTTCTAATTCAAAATACAACTTAAAACTATCTTCAACGTTGCTATTAAAAAAATTAACATGATTTTCTAAGAGAATGTGTTTTCCGCATACGTAGCGAAACCAATCATATTTTTCTGCACAATTTGCCATTTTATGCAAACAAAGAAAATATTACCTATAATAAAAAATAGGAGAAAACTTTAGCAAACTCAACTGAACTGGGCTATTAAACCGAAGTAATGATTTTTATAAATTTACAAAGCACCGAAATTATGAAAAAAAACATCGTAGAAAAAGCATATACCTACACCGTTACAAAAAGCTAATACACATTTGAAGATATAAGAGCTTAATTTAATTAATTACTTAATTAAAGTTTATTTTATAATTTAAATAAATTTTTGGGTTTGAAAATACTTTTAAAGACACACTAGTTCACTGCGTATAAAAGGTGAAAATTTGAAACATTTTTGAAATTTGGGTTTGGGGTGGGAGCAAAAGAAGTAATATGTTGGAAGAAAATATTCTACGCGAAATTCTACTATAAATTACTGAAGTTTATTTTACAATTTAAATAAATTTTTGGTTTAGAAAATACTTTTAAAGACACACTAGTTCACTGCGTATAAAAGGTGAAAATTTGAAAAATTTTTGAAATTTGGGTTTGGGGTGGGAGCCAAAGAAGTAATATGTTGGAAGAAAATATTCTACGCGAAATTTTACTATAAATTACTGAATATATAAACAAGCTTTGATACAAAACTAGCAAACTTTAGGCCCGCGTAAAAAGAAAATTAAACGTAAACTTTTAAAATGCCGCACAGTGCGTCGACAGAAGGCAAAAGTCAAAAATTTTGTGAACCAAAATTCCAAAAATTTGGTACCATTTTAAAGGTAATAATTCAAGCAAGTAAGAAACAATAACAGTTTTGGTAAAAACACATCTTTGGGCCGGTGTAAGCCGTCAAAGTGGAGATATTTTTTTCAAAAATCTATGTCTAATACAGTTGAGATTTAAAGCATTTTACAAAACAGTCTACCACAAAAGAACCATGAGAACTTTTATAAAAAAAATTTGGTGTATTTATTTCTAATTAAATTAGGGATATATCTCAGGTATAATTTTATTTTTAAACTGTTTAATAAGCTATACTTTTAATAGAAGCTTAAAAATGAAAATTATTTTATGGAAAAAACCAAAAATTCTCCAAATTCAATGAACAAAAAAAAAAAAAAGGTCACAAAAGTTCACAAAAAAAAGTTTATGTATAGTACATATTTTCGACTATCACAAAAACGTTATTTTGTAAATAGGTCCAATAACAGTATTCACATATATGACATATAAATACTTTTTGCTGTTTTGTTTAAAAGCAATTATAAGGTAGTAAATAGTACTAACCACCTTTGTACATAGTACATAATTGCAATTTTAATTCTTCAACTTCATCTTTCTCGTTACCTTTATTTACTTTTACAATAAATTGAACAGTTAATAACCATTATTTTATATCTTTTTAATCAGGTTTACTTCGAAAAACAGGGTTTTGGCACATTTACAACTCAATTGAGCCAAAACGACAAAGATATCTTAAAAACTGATTTCATTTTCGGATTCAGCGTCCTTAACTTATGTACAAAGTTTCATAAAAATCGTTCAACTCTCTCGATTTTTGTCAAATTTTACACTACGTCGACGTCTCGAGTTCTATCAGAATCCACTTTCAAAACCTTGTTATTTTCTTGTGTGTTGAACTTTGTTATTGAGTTTAGTTATTGAAATTTGTACACACCCTTTTTCTTTACACGGGCTTTTTTTTCCCCGAATTTTATTTAGGGGATTCCAGTAAACGTTTACATGCTTGTTTGTGGGCTCTTTTCGACATAGCTGTAAATTACACAAATCGTATAATTAATTGCAACCCTGCGATAGCACACAGGAGTTATTAAGTAAATAAGCTGATATAAAAAAACAAAAATAGGAAAAATTAATCAAAAAGAGGAGAAAAATATAAAATATCCTTACCACACAATTCATACAATTGTATAAACTTCGAGAAAACTAAAGGTAGATAGATACACATTAGGCTGACGATACGTGACGCTGTACTACGCAACATGACGCTCTGTGTACACACTAGACTGATGCCACGCTCCCGAAACAGAAAAAATCTTTCAATTTGTTTTATGAAGATTTTTAGCAAAACAAAAAAAAAAAAAAAAAAAACAAAAATAACAGAAAACGCGTTAAAAATTAATATTTCATTTTATATTTTATGTAATTATTTCATTTTATTTTGTTTTGTAGCTGAAACTGCAATCTTCCTTAATATATTTATAACTATACATATATAAATGGTTATGCATATATTTATTGTAATTAATTATTTAATTTTGCATTTATCAATTACTACACACTTCAACAATTTTTCGCTCACTAAAATGTAAACAAATAACCCGACGCTTATATTTCTACGATTAGCGAACGAAGAGGCGCTCGGCAACACAAATATGTCACACGCTGATCCAAATCAAATGGATTAGCCACGAATCGTCACAACACGTCAGCATAGTGTGTACATGTCAAACGATGTTTCATACAAAATGTACGAATGCTGATGCTTTTTGATTTCCATCAGACGACGTGTTTTGCGTGACGTCAGCAAACTTATTTATTTTGTGGTAGAAATTTTTCATACAAATTTTGACAGCTGATTTGCGAGCTCGCAAACTTGCGCAGTACATACAATTTGCGCTGTTTGCGAGGTTTTTGCGCGTTTGCAGGAATCCCCTAATTATCGGTTTTTTCATTATCTCATTGTACTTCAACTTAAACACATCATTTCGTTCAGTTCGTGCCCAACAATTATATTTGTTTAATCTCAACTTGAGATGCGTTTGATAACTAATCCTTTTCTTAAATCTCAAACGTTAGTTCTCAAATGCACCTCAACTAACACTTGATCAAGTTATCCTATATTATGAACCAATCCTTCGGGAAGTGTGTTTTAATGGGTACAGGGCTCAGTATGCGAATATGGGGGCTTGAGCTTAGCTTCACTAGCCTCTAAGTCAGTACCGTCAGTGCGTGGAGAGCCACATCCTGGTCAAAATAACCCAGCTTTAACGGAACAGTGCGGATCCAGACCTGAACAGTCGAAAACTGGTTCTTCTTCAACCGTGGCTCCCTTGAAGACTATCAAATAGGGTAAAATATGTCAAAGATGAGTACAAACCAGATTTTCTATACAAGGGGCAACCACACTGGATGGATGTGCAGGCTCGAAATTCGTTGGAGATCGATATTACCGGGGTTTTAAGTCAGGGCCCGGAGAAAGCAAGCTACTGGTTGAGGACATGACGATGCAAGAACAGAGGAAATCGGAAAAGACTCAGGAGGGGCAGAAAACCTCTAAAAAGCCTGTTGCTGGATTCGATGAAACTGCGATGGCTCATTACCGCAGCAGCGCTCCGACGCAGCTTCCGGTGTCCACCGGCATTATGGTTAATCTTGGTGTAAACTTGGAAAGTACCAGCATGTCGGTAGGCTTTGGAGCTGGATTAGGGGTCGGACTGGTGAAATCAAATACAGTCGAGGAGGTGCTACATGCTACCCATCCAAATCCTGGTACCGTGTTGGAGGAAACCAACATGGTTGGTCCTCATTAGACAAACTAACAAAATTCAAAGACTGACGTGGGTGAGCTATCTGAATTTGGGACGCGTACTCGTTACGCTACTATATTCAGATAAAGGCAAGGTGAATTAGGTAATGATGACCAACTCTATGTCATTCAGCATTACTTTCTCACAAATTAACTTACAGAATAGCAAATCGGCTACTCCCCTCTTATGCAGTAGCTTTGCGAAAGTGCATACAAATCCTCACATAATTCTAATCCAAGAACCATGGGTGTTTAAAAAACGCGTATGTAGATTGGGAGGAATTAAATGGGGTTTAGTCTTTTGCTGTGAAGTTTGATTGCACGACGTTAAGACAATTCTCAAGACATTTGTCAAGACCTCATTGCGGTTAAAATAAAGTATCGTTATGGGGGAGGTGTGGTGGAGACTATTGTTGTTCCGGCTTACCTTCCTTACGATTTTATTATGCTCCTCCTACAAAGAAAGTCGTACGATACGGGGAATCAAACAGCTTAGGACTAATAGTGGGCTTTGACACCAGGTCTGTCTGTCACGATCTTCGTGACGAGCTCCCAAACATCTGGCAATACGTCCAAGATTTATTCCACCCACCCACAGCCCTTGAGCTCAAAAATGCGTTGGGCAACATCCATACCAACGCAGTTTGGAATGCAATCGGAAATATGAGAGATAATCATGTACTAAATGATATTCCTCCCCCTATTAGCAACTTCGAACGATCATTGCCGAGAAGCACGCGAGTTACTCTCGCACAACTTCGTTCGGGAGTGTCCAGGACACTGAACTCCTACCTCTCGGTGATCAATCCTGATATCACAAACTCATGCCCCAAGTGCGGGAACACCCCGCATGACACGACGCACCTTTTTCATTGTCCTGCCGATCCTACAGCTCTTACGCCATTATAACTGTGGACGGAACCGGTAACGGTAGCCATCTTTCTAGGACTGGAACTAGGTTCAGAAATCTAATCTCTCTGTTTGTCCTTTCTTTCTATCAAATGCAACCTGCCCCACAGTCTCTACAACAACAACAACACTGTTTGGGAGAGCACCAAAAGTAACTTCAGGAGGATCTGACACTATTAGGGTGGGACAAATCTTATGAAGGTTCTGGAAAGGATCTTCATTTATTGTTTCTCACGGATATATTCCTAAATCGGGAAGGGATATCTAAGCTCTACCAAAACGTTTCCGACTGATAAACTTGAAATCGTTTTTGCTTAAAAGTCTGGAACGCATGGTCAAGAAGCACATCAGGCTAAAGGTTTTAAGTCAAACCCCTCTCAATTCTCGACAACATGCTTATCAGAGTGAAAAATCCTGTGAAACAGCTCTTCACGACTGGGTTAGTACAATTAAACAAAGGCTGGAAGCAGAAAACTACACCCTGGAAGTGTTTGTCGATATTGAGGGGGCTTCTGACAACTAGCTTCGACTCGATGTGTTTGTGATTTGCTTCCTCTGGATCTTCAAATCCGTAAAGAAGTGATGAGAGCGACCTACAAAATCTGGTTAAATGGATTCTGGCATGTCGAGGCGAATACAGGACACAATCATATATACCGTGGACAATCATGTGTCTTGCATCCGCTTCAGAAAAAGATATGATGTTAGGTTCCAGGAACGTGATCAATGGTTAAGCTCAGGGGTTGTACTCCGGGGTCTCCGTTATGTCTTCTATACCGACGGATCAAAAACCTCAAACAGTACTGGATCCGGTTGGTACTTGGACGATGAGACCACTGGACTCTTTTTCCACTGGACATATGGCGTCAGTCTTCCTAACGGAGGTTTTCGCTGTCCTAGACGTGGTGAGCTTGATAATTGAGAAGAGCTGGCATGGGAAGTGCATAGGTATCTGCAGTGATAGCCATGCTGCACTGAAGGCCCTTGCTAAACCTTGTCAGCTCCTCAAAATTGGTCAGCGAGTGTAAGGCAAAACTAAATAGTGTTGCAAAACACAACAAGTTATGCCTTATATGGGTTCCAGGACACTGTGGTATTGCAGGGAAAGAACTAGCTGATAAACTAGCTAATGAAGGCTCTGCAATTACACCATGGGGTCCGGAACCTTTTCTTGGCGTAAGTTCTGGAGAGATCATGCGTTGGATCAACGATTCTGTGGTTTTTATCCATAGAGGAAGATGGTCCGAGCTTGCCTCCTCCAGAACCCCAAAGTGCTTTGTTAGACAACCTAATAGGAAATCAGCTGAATTTCTTCTGAAACTGGGAAGAAAGGACCTGAGATCTCAGGGCACAACACATGTGGTCAGCATATGATTAACATCCAAAATGGCAAAGCTTGGAGTACATATAAACAAGCTCCTGGCATACTACGAGGGTAGAAGGAATGTCCACGCTGAAATTAAGCGCCTAGGATCTATGATCAAAGGCGCTTATACTGAAGCGATGCTGGACATGGAAAAGAGCGTGGACCAGCAGGCATCAACACCAGCAACAACAACAACGCTTGACATCGAGGTAGATGCGCCTGAAAAAAGCATTCCACGTGAGACCCTCGCAGAGGTGGTTCGCAGACGCCACCACCTTCGGCTAAGAGGATGAGAGCCAGCACGAGTCCGGACTTGCGCATAATTGGCGAGAAATCACCGGCAACAAAGAGAAGACGCGGCACAGCAGAAACGCAGCAGACAAACCCAAAGGACAAGGCGTCAAACATTAAGGGGCCGAAGGAAACAGCATGGAATGTTGTAAAAGGCAAGAAAGCCAGGAAGGCCAGACCAATAAGGACCAGGCCTGATGTTATTATTATATCGAAGGCAGGAGACGCAACGTACGCAGACATACTGCGCAAGGTGAAGACATGCGAGGATCTTAAGACAATGGGAGAAAATGTCAAGGCCATACGCAGAACAGCCAAAGGCGAGCTACTTCTGGAGTTGAAGAGAGCTCCAGAAAACCAGACGACGACGTACCAAGCAGCAATCGAAGAGGTACTTAAGGAGACGGCCAAAGTAGCGGCCAAAACTCACACGGTCACGCTACAATGCAGAGACCTAGACGAGGTCACCACACCGGAGGAAATTTGCGAGGCACTTCATGCGCAATGCAAAATACGACGCCCAGAGAAAACTGCTGTTAGAAGCCTGCGAAAGAGGTACAACGGCACACAAACAGCTCTCATCTGCCTACCCGTAAACGACGCGAGGAAGGTGATAGATGCGCAACGAGTACGCATCGGATGGGTGATGAGCAGGATAAGAGAGATGGATTTGCCCAGATACTGTTTCAAGTGCTGGGGCTACGGCCATATTGCGCAACGTTGCACAGAGAAGGTAGACAGGACGAAGCACTGCCTGAAATGCGGAGAAAGAGGGCACTTGGCGGCAGTCTGCTCTAATAAGGAGAAATGTGCTCTGTGCAAAGGAGCACATGCAGCAGGGAGCACAAAATGCCCCCTGTTCCAAAAGGCGCGAAAAAATTTGAGGTGACAATGAAGATATTACAACTCAATATCAACCACTGCCAGGCGGCGCAGGATCTCCTGCAGCAATTGACGACCGAACATGGCTTCGACTTAGCGTTACTTTCGGAGCAGTATACTAATCTAGATGGTCATGGCTGGGCGACGGACGCAGCGAATAAGGCTGCCATTTGGGCGCTAGGCAATGCCTCATTGCAAGGCAAGATGAAAACAGCCAAAGAAGGATTCACGTGGGTCAAAGTAGGTGGAATCTACTTTTTCAGCTGCTACGCTCCACCTAGTATGAGCGAGGAAGCTTTTGAGACTATGGTGACAGCATTAGTGGAAGAAGCACGCGGAAAGCATCCACTTCTTATCGGTGGGGACTTTAATGCATGGTCCACAACATGGGGTAGCGCCCGCACGTGCCGACGTGGCCATATACTCCTTGAGAGCCTGGTTCCCTTAGAGCTGGAGCTACTAAATGAGTTCGGGGCATACACTTTCGACAACGGCAGAGGTAGGTCCATAATAGACCTCACCTTTGCAGACAACGTAGTTGCGCGCTCTGCCAAATGGAGCGTTAGCAACATGTACACGCATAGCGATGGGCACAAGGCCATCATCATCGACGTGGATAACAAGGTGGCACCCCTCTCGGTTCGGATACAGAAGGCGCAGCAAAATGGATGGAAGAGGCAAGCGTTCGACGCGGACACGTTCAATATAGCTTGGAGTGATGCAATGTTGCAAACCAAACCAGCTGCAGACATGGCAGTGCATACCATCGCAGCACTTTCCAGAGCGTGCGATGCTGCGATGCCCCGAAGAAGTGCAGTCTTGATCAGAAGACCAGTGTACTGGTGGAATGAGGAGATAGCGGCAGCCAGGAAGAAATGCCATCAAGCACGCAGGAAAGCGCAGAGAGCTCGCTCTCTTCCCGCGTGGGAAGCCCTGCAGCTCGACTATAAAGTTTGTAGAATCGAGCTCAAGAAGGCCATCAGAGACAGCAAAAACATCTGTTTTAAACAGTTACGCGACAGCGCAGAAACCGATCCATGGGGGATGGCATATACAACGGTTATGAGGAAGATCAGAGGGTTAAGGGCCCCACAGCCCACCTGCCCCACACTGATGCGAAAAGTGGTGACCACACTCTTTCCCCCCCAGGAAGAACATGCTCCACGACAACATAAGTGCGTGCAAGCACCAGAAGTCACCGCCAGCGAAGTGCTGGCAACGCTACGAAAGATTGCGGATAACAAGGCCCCAGGACTGGATGGCATCCCCAACGTTGCGCTCAAGGCGGCGATCAAAGCTACACCGGAGGTGTTCGCGAAGCTTTTCAGCGCATGCTTGACAGAAGGAGTTTTTCCAGACACATGGAAGCGACAGCGGTTAGTCCTCCTACTAAAACCAAAGAAGCCGCCGGATGAACCGGCATCCTACCGACCGTTATGCATGCTGGATACACTGGGCAAAGTTCTCGAACGCATTATAGGGGACAGGCTCCAGGAGTGGCTTGAAAAGCCAGGAGGGCTATCAGCACGACAGTTTGGATTCAGAAGAGGACGATCCACGGTCGACGCAATACAAACGGTGATGAATATTGCACGCGTGGCCACCAGCGGCAACCAATGGGGAAACGGCAAGAAGAAGTACTGCGCCGTAGTGACGTTGGACATCAAAAATGCCTTCAATTCGGCGAACTGGCCTCAGATTATGAGTGCACTGAGAGGATTCGAAGTACCGGAATACCTGTTGCAAATAATCGCAAACTACTTCGACAACAGAATTTTAATATACGATACTGATGACGGCGTGAAGCAGTATCGTGTCAAAGGAGGCGTTCCGCAGGGCTCCGTTCTCGGCCCAACACTATGGAACGCAATGTATGACGGCATCCTCAAATTGGATCTCCCGGAGGATACAACAATCGTAGGATATGCAGACGACATCGCGATAGTGGCAGTAGCCAAGAACCTGGACTCGCTACAGGCTATATGTAACGATGTCATCTCAAGAGTGAGAAGATGGCTGTACAACTCGAAGCTGGAATTGGCGGAGCAGAAGACGGAAGTCGTGGTATTGAGTACCAGAAGAGCACGTGCAGAGCTGGTCATCACGGTTGGTGATCATAACATCACCTCGTGTCCACACATTAAGTACTTAGGAGTACTTATAGATTCCAAAATGACGTTCAAGGATCACCTGAAAGCTGCTAGTGGAAAAGCAGCACGAATAAACAGCGCATTAACACGCATCATGCCGAATATAGGAGGCCCGCGTGAGGGCAGGCGCCGGCTGCTTTCAACGGTTACTACGTCAGTAATCTTGTATGCAGCATCTATCTGGGCGGACAGCAAGAAAACACACCAGAAGGATATCCGTGCGATATATAGGCTCAGTACCCTGAGGGTTGCTAGCGCGTATCGCACAGTATCGGACGATGTTATTTGTGTCATAGCAAGTAAGGTGCCAATAGATTTACAGGCACAAGAGATGAAGCGGTTATATGGCCGTGACACAAAATCAACCGAAGCCATAAGAAGAGAAGAAAGACAGCGTACCATCATGGAATGGCAGCGAAGATGGGAGTCATCCGAGAAGGGTCGATGGACCTACAATCTCATTACGGATATAGAAGAGTGGATATCGCGCAGACATGGTGAACTGAATTACCACATTACGCAGCTGCTTAGTGGCCATGGGTGCTTCAAGCAGTACTTGCATAAAATCAACACCGGAGAAGAAGACCCGTTTTGCCCAAGATGCCCAGAGGAACGGGAGAACGCGCAGCATATACTTTTTATATGCCCACGTTTTAACAACAACAGAGATGAGCTGGAGAAAGCCTTTGGAGAACCCCCTACAGAAAGGAATCTGACGACACAGATGTGTAACACAGCGGAAAAATGGAATGCAGCATGCAAGGTTGCTGCAGATATGATGACCACTCTGTATGATGCAGAACGTGCGCGCAAAGTCGAGCGCACGGCAAATACTACAAATATGGAGCCAGATATCGTCAACCGACGATAAAACCGAACAGAATTGGACAGAAACCAATACTGACGATTGAGCACTAAGCTCATTACGGCCTTCCGACGTAATACCTAACGGTGGTTCCGGGAGGAATATCCGAAAGAGGTGGTTTTAGCGTGAGAATGTCACGCACTGACTGGGTGGCTTTTTATGCTTTCCTCCTCGTTAAAAAAAAAAAAAAAAAAAAAAAAAAAGCATATGATTAATATGGCGTCATCACCGATCCACCCTGCCAATTGTGTCTTGAGGACGACGATATAAAGGAGCATTTTCTTTATAGCTACCTGGCGTTCGCGAGAATCAGGCTGTTGGGTAGTGATTTCTTGAGTATAAATAATGTCTATACTCTCCCTCTTCCTGAGCTTCTAAGGTTCATCAGTGAAACAAATAAGTTCGAAATTGAGAGACCTTAGACTTTTCTTCTTCCCATTTATTCCCTCATATATCTTTCCTGTCTTTCTGCTCTCTTCTACTGAATCTATCTTGGGTATAGTACAATGGTCTTTGAGACTGAGCGCTTTGGTTTAGTCCGGCCCACCTTCAAACTCTAAACCGCTAATACCTTTCTCAAATTAAAAGACTCATATTTAATATAGGATTGCCCTTAGTTCTTGTAAGTAGCGCAATTATAAAAAACACGTCGAATAGCTTCAAGAAAATTTATTCAACCAACGTTATAAAGAAATATAGAATAAGTAAATATGAAATTACCGCAATTGGGTTGCCAATGCGCTTTAATGAAAGTAGTAGTATTTTCCTACAAACTCCGCCTCAACCCAAGTGCGATTTACAATATGAAAAAAAATAAACAAAATATTCATAAATACATATGTGTATGTATGCATTACATTTGATTTTTAATGAAAACTAAGATTTAACATTTTGCAACCATCCTCATGTTTTTTCGAAGATAATGACTTTGTAAATATATCGGCTGCATTTTCAGACGTGGGTATGTATTTAACATCAATTTCACCGGACATAAACTTTTCCCGTATGTAATGGAAACGGATGTCGATATGTTTGCTCCTTTTGTGTACAGTGGGATTTTTTACCACAAACTGAGCGCATTGATTGCCACAGAGCATAGTTGTCGCGCTCTTCACATAGCTTTGGAAACCCATCTCTTTTAACAAACTGCGATGGAATGTAACCTCTTTTGCACCTTGGCACATAGCAATGTATTTCGCCTCCATTGTACTCAAAGAAACCACATGTTGCTTTTTGGCCTCCCAGTCAATGAGAATAAAGCATACCCACTTAAAGATTTACGATCGGTTGGGTCGGTTCCCCAGTCCGCATCTGTAAAACATAGTAAATTTTGATTATTTAACATGCAAGTTAACATACCCTTAGGTTTGGCTTTTAGGTATCTGAGAACTCGTGGGTGACTGTTGTACTGCGCCAATTTGGATACAATGTGAACGATATCTGGCCTAGACATAATGGCCAAATATGTGAGACCTCCAAGTAAAGATTGATATGCTTTTATGTTTAAACCAGAGCAATTTTCATTCTCACATTTCTCCAGAACTGCGCCATCTGCGCATAGCGTGGCTGCAGCTTTACATTCAAGCATACCCCATTTTTTCAATAGTTCGCCTGTGTATCTCTCTTGATGAATTGTAATCTCGCCTCGAAAACCATCTCGTTGAATTTCCATCCCTAAATAATAACTTATTGGGCTACGATCGACAGCTGCTACTTGTGCACTCAATTTTTCAATTATCTCTCTAATAGTTGACTCTGATGAACAAGCTAAAATTATATCGTCAACATACAATGCCAAAATATTAATCTCGCTACTCATAGTATACACGCAATTGTCAGATTTGCATCGTTGAAATCCCATGTCATTAAGAAGAGTGTTAATTTTATTATTCCAATATCTTTTTTAGTCCATACAACGATTTTTTTAATTTACAAATTTTTTGAGGATGATCTTCACAGACAAACATTTCCGGCTGCTCATATAAACTTCTTTTTCTAGCTCACCATTTAAATACGCTGCCACAATATCGATATGGTTGACGAGCAATTTATGTTTAACCGATAGTGCTAATACAAGACGTATAGTAGAACTTACTCCAGTCTCGTGTTTTATAACCATTCGGCTTTTGTTGCTCATTATCGCTTTCGTAACTATGTTGCTCTCCTCCTAGTTTCTCCTTTCCACTTCTTCTCCACTATTGTAATTTTACCGCAAGAACAGTTTCGTTGTCTCTACTTTCGATTGCTACAACAAAACTTTCCATGTCGTCAGGCAGACTACATAACAGTAAAATGCATAGCAGATCTTCTGGAATTTCTACGTCAATTTCATTTAAATTATCAATTATAGTGCAAAAGTTGTTCATTTGGGCTCCAAATTTTTCGCCGGGCTTGAATTTGAAACGCACCATGTTTTTAAACAAGTTTACCTTTCGAGCGGGACCATCTGCATTATATCTGTGGCAATAAGGAATAACAGCTAAACTCAAAAGTCGAATAAAAACCTGCTGCGTATTTTATTTTATAAATCCCAAAATGTTGAAAGTTTTTGAAAAATTTTTGCAATTTAGCAGTCCCCATAGTTTTTTATTAATTAAACTCCATTAATTATTTAAGAACTTTTAATATTTTCGGTTTTATAATGAAAAATACGCAACAGGTTTTTAGTCGACTTTTGAGTTTAGCTGTTATTCCTTATTGGCTTAATACATTCCACGTTTCTTTTGCCGTCTTACAATTTTTTATGTGGATCAACTCCGACGGTGTTATCTGAACACTGCCACTTTAGTTTTTCGGGCGCCGTTGCTTCATCCGCACACTTTGTTTCTACGACATCCCAGTACGAGCAGTGATGTAATTGTCTGCACCCAGCTTTTAAATTTGTGTCAAGGAACTCATCCCGAAAATCTCGTATATATACAAATCGACAAACGAATTGTTAATTTACAAAAACAAAAAAAGGAATTATAGTAAAACGTTGGTTCTGGGCCCATAACCTTTGTAAGTAGCGCAATTATAAAAAACAACCAACCATAAAAAAATATAGAATAAGTAAATATGAAATAACCGTAATTGGGTTGCCAATGCGCTTTAATGAAAGTAGTAGTATTTTCCTACAGTTCTCAAATTGAGAAATGTGAAACGGAATCCAATAGCTCTCATAGGAAGATATAGCGTTGCCATCGATGTCAAAATAATTTTTATTTACGTATTATATATTAACTCTAGAATCATAATGTAAGTAAAATTTACGTATTAAAAAATCTTAAATTTTTAAGTTTGTTTACGAATAAATGGTACGACAGAAAATTATTCGAATATCAAAAAAATAAATTAAAAGACCAAAAAATAGAAAAAATAAAATCGTAATATTGGATTTCATATGACTTGCGCTAGAAAGTGTTAAATATCTTGGACCCAATAGAGACTCCACTTTTTTGAAACTTGGGTTTTTTAGATAAAATCACATAGAATATGTATGTAATATTTTTTAGAAATTTTTCGTTGGGGGCCGAGCATGAAACAATTATTTAAAGAATGCTATTGTTAATATTTATTAATTTATTATATAGAATGCCGAAAGAACGGGGTCGATCCGATTACTAGAACCGGAGATAATAAATTTTAAGTGAAACACAACCCAGCAAAAAAGCACATTTACGAGCAAAACCCCGATATATATACGTCTCTTCTCAATTAATCAGAAGGTATCGCCATTTAAAAGAGTGACGACAATTTTTCTCAAATCCGTACTACTTGTAAAAGAATGACTCATATATATCAGTCTTACATAGTTATATTACATTATTACTTTAATTTAAAAAAGAGAATACGTAAAGGGTCTCCATGTTAAAAATGCCCTCAAACCGAATCAAGTTTCGCTAGAACCTTTTGAATCACTTGATTTAAGAATGATTTGGTTAAATTTTCAGACCATTATCTGCAATTTTTAATGAGTAATGATGGATTTTGCGATTTTCGTTTTTCGCGGAAAAATCTGAAAACATTTAAGAGAGATATTTGGAATTTTTCGCGAATTTTCTAACGCGGAATTCGCGATAAAAAAAAACCTCAAAACTATTTACATACGATTTTTTCGTACTAAATAGGTTTACTATGATTTTTCGTTTTTTTTTGTACTCCCATACAAACCTGAATTTTCTGAGATGAAAATATTTGTAGTACAGTACTAAGATTTGATAAGAAAATAGTATTTGTTCACGGCATTCTGTGGAAAAAGTTAGGTTGGACTTGGAAAAGTGGGTGTAGTACCTCCCATACAAATCGTGTGCCAATTTGAGTATATCTCTGGAACCATGTACAACATAGTACTGCATTTTTGTACAACGACGTTGTTTGGCAATGCTATACTACAGAAAATATTTGAGTGGGATTGGAAAGGGGGATGTGGCGCCTCCCATATTTTACGATTATAAAATTTGATTTCTTTTAAAGATGCTATGTTTTTTTGATAGGCCATTTTTTGTTTCCGCAAATCTCACGATCTATTGCTCCAATTTATCTGAAATTTAGAGTAGATTCCTTATAGTCATGACCGCGTTTGTGCATATATATTTCATTCAAAAGTTATAGATAAAAGCGGATCGAAGACGAATAAATTCCCATAGAAACTATAGCAATGACGTCACGCAAAAACATCCAATAAATACGTACATGACACAAAGCATAGAACGGATACTGACAACACGTATGTTTCCTTGTCAACATATAAACGTATGTCATTTCTTCTCTGAGTAGTTTTTGACAAAATTGTTTTTCTCATTTTTTGTCAGTTTAACCAATTTACGTCTGCTGTATCCAAAAAGTAACAACAGAAAAGTGAATAATATAGTTGCATTAAAAGTCTTAAATAAAGGCTCATTCTGTGAATTATTTTCCCGGACACAGCAAGAACTCTACATTTTTTACACCTTTTTTAAAATTGTTTGTTATATACAAATTTATTTTGAATATTTTATATATTTTTATTTTGTTTTCATTTGTAGTTTAAAATTTTTTGTGCACAAATGAAAATGAAAAATAATTTTGTCAAAAATCTCATAAATTGAGTGGATTCTAAAACGTCAACGCCTTAAAGTTTCGGAGCACTCGCACATTGAAATTGATTAAAATAAAATATAATTTGTTAAATTGAACTAATTTCTTTTCATTTAGGCAAGCTGCATTTGGTAAAAATATAAATTCTGGTCCTTCGAGCCGGATGCAGCATTTCTTAAGTAGACAACCGGTTGTAAATTTCCATTTTTTATTTAATCATTCGTTTTGAAACTTTCTTATGTACTTATAATCATATGTATTATTATTTGAAAGACGACTCGAAAGTCAGGCACTGCGACCTATAAGATCTATTGTACCAAAGCCCCAAGAAAGAAGGAAAGGCAGAGAGAAAGAAAGATAGATAAGAAACATACCCAAGCCGAGAATAGAACTCAGGTCTCCAGAGATAAGAGTCTGGCACTCTGCCACTAGACCACAGTGGCGATGGTAGGACCTACAGTTTAACGCCGATTCCGAACGGCTGTGTGGCAATTTTTTATCAGCTCGGTGGTTTTGCCATTACGAACCAAGGTGTGTACTTGTACACGTTCTTATAATTCTCATCCACTTCATATCGATAGTGAATATAAGAAGTTTATGAGAATTAACCAAGACGGGAATTGAACCCGCAACCTTCTGATGCTGCCAACGCCAAAGCTCATATCGAAACTCGCCTTTCCTGCTTGATACGAATTAGGCAAAGTTCCAATCGGGCCATGATAAAGTGAGCCTATCTCGCTCTTCAGAAGAATTGGGCGAATCGCCTTATTTTAAGTCAAATACCTATGCACGTTGTGAAGAAGCGTATGCAAATGTAAGAGCACAAATGCTCATTGCGCTCGAAGAGGTAGCACCTGCCGCATCACCGAAAAATCAAGGCCATTCGAATACGACATTTACTGGTGTTTCAAATGTTCATCGAGATCTACAAAAAATTTCCCTACAAACGTACTCAGGCGACTATCACGAATGGATTTGTCATCAGTGGAAAAATTCCATTATTTAAGATCTAGCTTAAGAGCTCTCCGCTGGGAATTTCACTCCAGCTTGGAATATCTTATACGAGCGATACGACAATAAACGAGTACTTATCGATAAACATATCGATAGCATTTTTCAGTTAAGTGTCATCACTCGCAAATCAGCTGGCGAATTAAAACATTTGCTTGCTACAGTCAAAGAATCGCTTGGCTCTCTTGAAGTACTTGGAGCTCCAGTAGATTATTGGGACTTCATTATCAACTATATAATTATCCTCAAACTCGACCGTTCAACGCACGAAGCATGAGAAGTGCACAGAGGCTCAACAAAGGAACCCGCATCTTTTAAAGAGTTGGAGAAATTTTTAGATGACCGCATACAAGCACTAGAAAGTGTAGAAGCAAGAGATGCCGCTTCTTCACCAAAAAAAAAAACACCACAAGCTGTCCTGTATACAATAGCAAAACTCCAGAACAGCGCCACGCCTACATAGTTGAAAAAAGACTAATTGCTTGGGGTCACATTGAATGAATGCATGTAAAAGCACAAAGCGTTGTCAACACTGCGGAGCATCTCATCACTCACAATACAATGCATCACAACGTTTTCGCTCATCGCCAACAGCCAACGCACTTGAAACAAACGCCAGTCAGACTAAATCGTCAACCGTAGTACCTCAGCAAGCCATCGCCAGTGGAGTTTCAAGCCACCATGCTCATTCAGCTACGCCGCTTTCTCAACAAGGCCCTGCAAAAGTCCTCCTCGCCATCGCTCTCATTCGACTCCGTACTCAAGATGGGATGTGCACTATAACGCGTGCATTACTAGATCAAGGGTCGGAAATATCATTCATTAGCGAATCCCTCACTCAACATTTACGACTCAAACGTCAAGCTGCAACTCTTCATCTCATCGGTGCATATCAGTCAGTTTCAACGAAGGGAGTTGTTACATTCACACTTTCATCGCATTTCAGTTCGCCATTCAAGTGCGATGTTACCCTATACGTATTACCAAAGCTGACAACGCAACTGCCTTCTACCTCTTAAGTAAATGATTGGCCGCACCTACGAGGTATACAGTTAGCAGATCCTCATTTCATGAAAGCTGCCGATATCGAAATTGCTATTGGAGCTGAACTCTACGGCTATTTGCTTGAACCAGAGATCATCAAGGGTGACATATACACATCAGTCGCACAACGCACAGCTCTTGGCTGGATTATCTCCGGCAAGGTCAACTCTACCAACTGTTACCGTAACCTGTTCAAGGCTATCAGTGTTGCTTCGGCCATGACTTACATGAACAACTTCAACGATCGTGCATGCAAGAAGAAGCTCCATCTGATATTGCACATAAGTTATCTCGAGAAGAAACCGAATGTGAGACACATTTTGTAACCACCCATACACGTGATGACACTGGTCGATACGTGATTCGTCTACCATTTAAGCGAAGCCCTGAAGAACTAGGTGAGTCCAAAAATACTGCCTACAAGATGCTAATGAAAAATAAAGCCAAATTTACATGTAACACTGGGCCACATGACACCTGTCAACTGCACTTTGACGTCACCGCATGCACTGTATCTACCACACCATGGAGCTCTTCAAGAAGCGAGCAGTACTACTAAGCTAAGAGTAGTTTTCAACGGTTCCAGCAGGACAAGCAGTGGGCTTTCTCTGAACGACATTCTTCATATTAGCCAAAAACTACAACTGGACTTGTTCAATGTTATAACATGGTGGAGTCAGTTTATATATGTATTCTCTGCTGACATTGAGAAAATGTTTCGGCAAATTCGTATTCATCAAGATGATTGGGCATATCAACGCATTCCATGGTTCTCACCCGCATTTCAAGAAGTAGTTAAATACATGATCACGACAATTACATACGACCTCGGTTCTGCTCCATATCTAGCAAACCGCGTCTTACAATAGCTTTCTAAAGATGAGGGGCAACAATATCCTTTCGCCGTCAACATAATTTGTAATGGTACATACGTCAATGACACTTTTGATGGTGCTGACACTCTTGAAAAAGCCCAGCTAGCTGCGCACCAACTAAATATCTTGTGCAAGACGCGCGGCTTTAAACTTCAAAAATGGCACGCAAATCATGTTGATATACTGCAGAGTATTGCTGTTGATGCGCAAACTACGAATTCACCACTTCTCCTAGAAGATACTCCAGCAGTGCGAGCTTTAGGTATTAGTTGGAACCCCGAAGCTGATGCATTTTCCTTTTCGTCTCCGTTTAAGACTTCGAGCTTTTCATCTACTAAACGTAATGTGTTGTCATGTATCGCACGCCTGTTTGATCAGTCAAGGCATATCACAAATTTCTATTCCAAGGTGGATTGGTATATCGCCAGATCAAATCGGGGTAGAGATACACGGCTTCTCTGACGCGTCCAAACGTGCGATGTTTGCAGTTTTATATCTGAGAGTACTCAACACATGCAGCTCTGTTCGTATCTCTATTCTTGAAGCAAAAACGAAGGTGGCTCCGCTGAAGCAAATGATGATTCCGCTCTTAGAACTAGAAGCAGCGCTTTTACTATCAAAAACAGCTGCCCACATATAAAAGGTCTTGAATTTGCCTCATGCTCCTATTCATCTTTGGACTGACTCTTCATTGGTTCTCACTTGGGTTAAATGAGATGTTAACGGATGTACAGAGGGGTATTTCGAAGATCTAGGCGGCCAAAAGTCGATTTTAAAAACTTCACACAGGGTAGAAAAAATAGTTTGCTTTACAAATACAAAGTGTGTTTAGGTTAGGTTAAGTTAGGTTGGAGTGGCAGCCTTCTGCTTGAAAGCACACTTAAGCACATAATTAGGCTCATTGTGATAGCACAGTACGGCGCGACTCCCCCATTTACGGAGTGGAGAACCATTAGGATTCCATAATGAATCTGGCTATGTCCTTAATATTTATGGATGATAGCTCGGACAGACTAGTGAAGAAAGGTGAACCCAGGAGTTTTAGTCTCCTCCTGGCCAGGGATCTTTTTGCTTCCTCAAGGTAGTTTTGCTTAATGGCTAATTTAATAGACGTAAGAGGGACACCAATGGTGCAGGTAGGTGATATATCTGTAAGTTGCGAGCCCTGTTTTGCTAACTCGTCGGCATTGCAGTTACCTGAAATATTCATATGTCCAGGCACCCAATATAGGTGGACCTGAGAGTGACTCGACAAAATGTTGAGTGAAGATCGACAGTCGAGAACAAGCTTTGATGTAGTGAAAACACCGGCAAGGGACTTGATTGCTGCTTGGCTGTCCGTGTAGATGCGGATATTCGTATCGAATGAATCGTTGCGAATAAGCCACTTGGACGCTTGATAGATAGCCATTACTTCCGCCTGAAAGACGCTGCAATGGTCAGGAAGTCGGAAAGAGAGTCTGAGATCTAACTTACTAGAGAAGATGCCACAGCCGACTCTTTCCTCCGATTTGGCTCCATCTGTATAGATGTCAATTAAATTGTCAGTGACTACCTCCTCATTAACCCATTCCTCTCTACTGGGGATATGGGTGAAGAACGTGTGGTTTAAATTAGGGGTAGAGCAAATGTAGTCTACGTTAGTTGGTACGGACGTATCGTGGATTAAAATCTTGGCATGGTCCAGGTTTGACCGGGTCCAGCGATTTAGGGCACTGAGTCTGACAGCAGAGCACTTAGCTTGTTGCTTGACCAGAAGTGAGGTTGGCAACCAATGAAGGATTGCGAAGAGAGCTTTCGTGGAGGTAGTACGGAGGGCCCCAGTAATCAATATGGCTGCCGTTCTTCTAACCTTATCCAGTGGTTTAAGGTTGACCGCCTTTGCAGTAGCTGTCCACCAGAAGACAATTCCATAAAGAAGATTAGGCTCGACCACTGCTGAATAGAGCCAGGAAGTGACTCGAGGTTGAAGACCCCATCTTGTTCCTACTGCCCTCTTACAGCAGTAGAGAGCGCAAGAGGCTTTCCGTACTCTCTCTGCTATGTTAGCTTTCCATTGAAGTTTAGGATCAAGAACAAGTCCTAAATATTTGACGCGCTTACTAAGACAAAGCGAGATACCATTAATTTTGGGTAGGGCAAAAGTTGGTATTTTATACTTTCTAGTGAAAAGCATAACCTCTGTTTTGGCAGGATTAACATTAAGACCGAATTCACGGCACCAGTGAGACAGAATGCTAAGTGAGTGATTTAGCCGTTCTGAAAGAGTAGCAACGTATTTGCCGGATACTGCGATAGCAATGTCATCTGCATAAGCTATTATTTTGCAGCCGGTTTGATCTAATCTGTTTAGCAGTGTGTTCACCGCCAGATTCCAAATAAGAGGCGATAATACACCTCCTTGTGGTGTGCCCCTATTGACAACCTTTTTGACTGTATCATTTCCGATAGAGGAGCTGATGATACGTGTTTTAAGTAGTTGTCCTATAAATCTAACCAGATTAACATCAAGATTAAGATTTATTAAGGCATTAACGACAGCGTCGGGGCAGACATTGTTGAAAGCCCCCTCGATATCGAGAAACACTGCAAGCGTGTATTCCTTGTTGGAAAGTGATTTCTCAACTTCCTCAATGAGTGCATGTAGCGCTGTTTCCACAGACTTCCCTTTAGTATAGGCATGCTGTGATTTGGATAAAAGAGTGGGATTGATAGAGTTCCTGATATGAAAATCAAGAACCCTTTCTAATATTTTTAAGAGAAAGGAGGACAGACTGATCGGTCTGAAGTCCTTTGGGTTGGTATGGGACGCCTTCCCTGCTTTGGGTATGAAGACTACACGACTCTCTCCAGCTTTTGGGAATGTACGAAAATTTTAGGCAAGCATTATAAATTTGCAATAGCCATGATGTTACGTGTTCAGCCCCTTGCTGAATATCCGCGGGAATGATGCCATCTGGCCCTGGAGATTTGTAGGGGCTGAAGGATTTGATGGCCCACTTTAGAAGAGAGTCGGTCACTTGAAAAGGGGAGGTGTTACTTAAAGGATGATCGGTCACAGGAGGACTATGATCAACGAAGGTTTTACTCCCTGGAAAATTAGTATACAGGAGGACCCCTAAGGTCTCGATCCCAGAATCAGTCCAGTGACCATCGGATTTCTGGATACAGTCGAGAGCCCTAGGGGTCGTATTCAAGAGTTTTCGAAGTCGGCTAGACTCGGGGAAGCTTTCTATGCTACCACAGAAGTTCCTCCAAGACGCCCTTTTGGCTTTTCTTATAGCGTACTTAAGTTCCCTTTGTTTAGATTTAAAGAGAAACCAGTCATTGAAAGCCTTGGCTCTATTAAAGAGTCTTCTGCATACTTTTCGTAGCTCTGCAATCTCCGGGGTCCACCATAAAGGTTTAGTCTTACCTCTAGGTTTGGAGGAATTGCATGCCGATTTAGCAGCAGTGTTAAAAAGTGCTGTAATGGAGTTTACCTCTCGATCAATATCGCAGTGGTTATTTATAGTGGCTGGAGCAGGCTGTATGCCAGACTCAATAATGGCATGGAACTTTGTCCAGTCAGTATGCTTCCTATTGATGAGGCTAGTAGCACCTGCAGAGTCTGTAGGATCTAGTTTATCAATAGTGAAGTTAATATAATTATGATCAGAAAAGGAGCACTCTTGCGAGACACTCCAGTCTTTCAGTAGATGTGACGAGTTTTCACTTACTAGAGTGATATCGAGAACCTCCCTTCTATTTGAAGTAATGAAGGTTGGATCGTTCCCCCTATTAGCAATAACTAAGTCATGAGTAAGGATAAAATCAAAGAGAGAAAAAGTCGCCAACTAGTTCGGAGGAGGACAGGGTACTCCCTTCATCAGAGAGATCAGTGTCTGTCTGGGACTGGGACAAGGTCGCCAGGAAGTCCACGGCTTCTGCCGAAGGCTCTGTGACGGTTTCTTGCCCAGTACCCAACTTGTCGCATCTGTAGTCCCTGAGGGAGATCGAGTCGAACCCGTAGTTGATCTCCCCCTTAGTGGTGTTAAGCGGTGAGAGCGACTCCTCATTAAGGATGATGAGTGCCTCACGGAAGTTGCCCTTGGGTTCGCTGACCTTGGCTACTCTCCAATCATGGGTGGGTAGCTCAAGGTTGCTTAACTTTATAAGCTCGAGGATTTCATCCGGCGAGGAGGGCTCAGCCGGAATCCATGCCTTGGAACGTGGTCGGTTGGGGATCTGGTCTTTAGATACAGCAGAAAGCTTTGCACCTGGCCATACCTCTCCCAAGCTTGGCCAGCTTGTAAAGGTCCGCAGAGCGTTGATCTGCACAAGCTACCAACTTTATGTGGCCTTGATACCAACCGGCATCTCGGCATTTGGGCGACGGGCCTGGATTCGCCGTAACAACGTCTTTGTAGTAATTGCGAAGCACCGCCTGTACCAACCTCCAGTTGTCTGGGGATATGGTACCGTCGCTGTAACTGGAGTCAACAATGGCCCAGATAAGACCATCTTTCGCAACCTCATTAAAAGGCCGATTAAATTTCGGCTTTGGGGTTGCCAGTCTTGGCCTCTTGGTGTCCTGACGGACAGGTTGGACAGCCTTATCAGTCGACCTTTGTCGTTTCTGACTAGCTGTATAAGGAGGTATTAGTGGAGGAGGAGGAGGGCGAGCACCAGCATTCTGCTGGGCCCATTGAAGAGCTGCCTTATCCCTTTCGGAGAGCGAAGAGGGATCAAGGGGCTCCAGCCTATTCAGGATCCTGAAGGCTGACCTTCTGGTCCTGTACGCCCGTGTTGACGCAGTAATGTGCGCGCGAGCACCAGAGGTGGAAGCGGTGCTGGGGCCTGTACTGGTGGAGGCTAAGGCCGGCTTAGTTGCCGAATCCCTGGCTACACCAGACCGGCGAACGGGCGGTGGAACAACCCTAGCACCTGGCACGGTTGCCGAAGTGGTAGGGTTGTTCGAAGAAAGCGACCGAACGCTAGAATTGGATGTGCTGGCGCTTTTGCTGGTGAAGGAAGAGGCCAGCTTAGTTGCTGAGGCCTTACCGGTACCAGACAAGCGAGCCTGAAGAGGAGCACCACCCGCACCCGGCACAGTTGCCTGGGTACCGAGCGTGCTCGAAGAAGGTGTGGGTCCAGATGACGACGAGGGTGGTATGTTGGCCAAAACTCTCATCGACACTGTAGGTCTGGTGCAAGAAGCACCAGAAGTTGAGGGTGGTGAACGTTTGGCAGGCGATTGCCTAACCAATCTATTGGGCTCCCCATGCGGGTTGGCCTTGGGTTTTTGGGGTTTTTTATTGGACGTATTCATGATTGTTGGGTCCCCACTCATGGCCGCTATCTCCGTCCGGATGTGTAGTCACCTTAATGGTCCCGTGGTTATCTATGCCGAAGCAGGGAGGCCACGCGAGGGTTGGTACAAGTCCTTATGAGAGCAAGTACTCAGAGCCAGACCAGTGCTAAATGGGAGTCATCTCAACCAAACCTACACCGCCAACCGAATGGCGACGGACTTCGAACGTACCATGAGGCCTGCCAGGGTTTTAACGGGACGGAGACAGTTGTGACCTTAAACTGGAAGGTTTCACCCCGCTGCTACAAGGTCCAGAAGCCACAACCACCAGCCCAAAGCAATCAAAAACAAATAAGGAAGTAACAGGGAGGTCCGTGGACAAATGAGGGGTCGTGCCATTTTGGTACCTGACGCCCAATCCCACTAGGGGTGAACATCAGAGTACCCAGGGGTGTTTTGATTGACCAGATATGCAGTGACCCACATGTAGTGCACGCCAGAAAGTTAATTCTGATTGATATCAAAAATCAAACATGTCTGAGGTGCATTACAAACAGAACCCTAACATATCTGGGTCGAGAGGGTTTGCTCCCTCCGCCTGATCTATCTTAGCCAGTTGCATATCAGACATCTGATGTGCCCTGTTATAAGATAATAGTTTACACCAGCTGGCTGACATGCAACCGTTACCAGCTGTCACCACGAGGAGGTGATAGACCACACTACCATCAGACCACTCAATTACGGCACACATCGAGATGTATGTTAGTCCCCTTAAGTGACTGATGGCTCGACAACCGTCAGTGTGTTTACTTTTCAAAGATTTTTTATTGTATAGCTTTCATTTACACGTAAAAGTTATTATTTTTTCTGCGTTTAAGTTAAAAAGTTATGTTCTCCTAAGTTTCCCCGCATTGATTTTGGGCTTAATGAACATATTATAAATTTTTCTTTAAAAAAGCAAAATTTGTTTTTGCGAAAATTTGCGATTTTAAAAAATAAAATAAAAAAAATAAAATTCAAAGCAAGCACAGTAACGTTATACGTTGGCTTATATTCATGGTATCCGATGACACCAACCATGCGTAAAATATTAATACATGATGCAATTGTTATTGAGAATGCTCTGCTGCCTATAGGACAGCTTTCAGAAGAAGGAGCTGAAGCTAGAAACAAAATTTTCCGAAAATATCATCAAAATATATCATAGAAAACCAATATTCAAAACTTTCAAAAAAGAGAAAGTATTTTAACTTTAAGATGTATTTGTATGAATCTTAGACTGTAAGACCCTAATAGGTCATTGTATTTTAGAAGCTTAATATATTCTTCATTGGCAAACACCAGTTTGGCTAGAAATTTTTTAAAAATCCTCAGGAAAGTAAAAGTTCAGGTGGGTCGTATATGCCCCAATGGCCGTACAGGGTTAAGGATAGCAAAAAAAAAAGCAAACAGACATGATTCGAAACTATTTCTTTAACAAAATAATTTTGGCCGCCTAAATTGTTCAAATTCCCCAATGTGCGATGGCGAGACTTTGTAAGCAACCTCATTTAGAAAATTGAGGAAACAACCCCTACTGCATTTTGGCACCATGTACCCGGAAAAGACAACCCTGCTGATTGCGCTTCGCGTGGCATTTACACGCAGCAACTCCTCGATTATCCGCTCTGGTGGAATGGGCCAGATTGGCTCAAATCCAGCTCATCATCATGGCCGAACCTTGGAATAAATCTGAAAAGTAACAATGACTTAGAAGAGCGTTCTAAAGTTGTAACTTATACACAGAGCGAAAAAGTTCCACAGATGTGGGAATTTAAATCATCTTTTACGTGTCACCGCCACTTGCTATCGTTTTTTTGAACGGATTTTGAAAATTTGCGCTCACTTGTGCAACGACCGCTCACTCCAGCTGAACTCCAATCACAAAAACTATTTTGGACAAAAGCTATGCAAAAGGAATACTTCGCTCCAGAGCTCAAGCTACTTGTAACGGATAAATCTCTTCCAAAATATAACCCATTATGTAAATTTGTACAATTTCTAGATTATGCCCTTCTTGATCCAGAAGATAAACATCCGCTGCTGCTGCCACGACAATCTGCTTTCACTACACTCATTATTGCTGACGCGCACGAGAGAACACTTCATGGTGCAGCGCAAGTGATGTTAGCATACCTCAGACAAATAAATGAATCCGTTTTTGGATCCGGAAACGGTACAGCAAACGGATAAAAAGGAACATACAAAACAGAGACTTTTCCGTTGAAAGTATAACCAGACGTACAAAAGGTACAGTTTACGGACTGTATATTCTTATAAAAAACGGAGACTTTTCCGTTATTAATACGATATGACGGACCGTTTCCGGACAGTATATTCTTACTAAAAACGGAGAACTGCCAATGTTTATGTATAAATATGATTTATTTTCAACAACGTCATTCATTTGTCTGTACATGCAATGTACATTTCTACATAGCAATGTAAATGTGAAACTGCACAACAACTACACTTATTCTTCATGCTTCTATAAACGATAGGCAAATATGTGCATTTCTATCTTGAATTTCCGTGGTTGTATTTCGATATTAACAATTTCAGTAGCCCTCCTCTTCAACAGCATTGATGACTTGAAGAAATTTTCAGCTTGTATTTTTTCCACGATTATTAGGAATTGCGACTATTAGGATGAGAAATTTACTATTAAAAAGAGAATAATTTTTTGTGTAATATTTACTTACGTAAAAAATGCGAAATTGGTAATTGTCCAGTCTGGAATCGAAAACTTCTATTGATAAATACGATTTTATGGAATACAAACGGATACAGATTTGACGGTGAATTTACAGTAAAAAAAAAGAATACGTTTGGAACGGAGTATTTACGACACGTGAATGGATCCGTTTTGATGGAGAATTTACGGAAAACGTTTTGACGGAGTATATACAGACTAAAAACTAGCAGACACAGACAATGTATCGGATTGAATGTAGACTTGAATGTTGCTTCAACAACAACAACTAAAAACGGAAAATTAAATAAAGGTACGCCTTCTACCTGCCTCGCTAGTTGAATATAAAAAGCGAAAATATTTAACCTAAACAACAAACAAATTTTTGTACTTTATTCTAGGATACTCATAAAACTAAGAAATAACGATTGACCACTAGTAATACGTACAGTGCAAAATAATCAAAATTAATATTCTTTTGCATCTCCCCTCGCTGTTATGGCTTCAATTTGGTTTGGCATACTATTAACCAGATTTTGGCGTTTACTGCGTGTTATGGATTAACAATTTTCTTTGATTTTGGTTTTTAATTCCCCAACAGTTCTTTGCGGATCATTTACCAGATGTTTCTTCACAACTGCCAAACACCTTTAATCACTTAATCAATTTTGTGTGAATTTAGCAGTATGAGGCGGAAAACTATTCTGCTGAAAGATAAACTCTCTATAAGTGTTCAATGTATTCACGTATGATATGAGGCTATCTTCCAGAATGGGTGCGTGGTCTGCAACTTTTGTGATGCCGTTAAGAAACTACAATCGTCCTACGCCTTTTGCACGCACGCCTATACCATATCGCTGGCAGGAAACTTAACCATGCCTTTAAGACAATCTAGGTGATAGGAGCTTTTTCGAAATCACTCTCTTTCGTACATCACTAACACGGGTATCAAATTTTGATTTATCATTGCATTACATTGTCTTTATAACCAAAAACGTTTATTGTTCGCCTAAGCAAGTCGTATTTTCTTCTGTTTATGCTGAAGAAAACTACGAACGTGATAAGGAGTGAAATCGAAAAAATCTTAACATATATAAAATTCAATAATTTTTAAATGGTTGATCTTAGAGTTTTGATTTTTTTTATTTAATTGATTGATTGATTTATTTAATTGACAAATTACAGAAAAATATCACTTTTATAGTTCTAACCACTATTTATGAACTCGTGGACCTTTTTTTGTTAAGCCTTCCATTAGAGATTTGATAGTTATTTCCGACACCTTTTTGGAACAGTTTGCCCATTTCCTTTTAAAATCTTCGATATTTTGGACAACTATGCCATACCAAAATTTTTTATGAAATTTTGTTTGCTTTTGGATTCTAAATTGATCTTCGACATTTCCTAGAGCATCAGCAACATGAAAATTTTGACCCGGAATCTGCGTAAAATCTGCCAGTACATACGTTTCGTTGTTCATTATACAACATGAATATATTTGTATGAAATTCGATTTCAATTTCCGAGCCCTACTTTGGCGTCTTCATTTTTTGCAGCATTCCTGTGTGGGACTTTTTGAACTTTGTATGTTTTCAAACCTGCATTGGCTTTAACTTTTCGCACCAATTAGTCAGAGCACTGGGCTAACCGGGCAGCTTTTCTACCAGATGTGTTTGGAGATCTTTTAAATATGCTTTCTATTTTCTTAGCTTTCCCAATATCATGTGGTCCTTGTTTTCTTCCTGAACAGGTTTCCTATCGATGGTCAAATTCTCCTGAAACTGTTTAATAACATTGGAAACAGTTTGATGGCAGACCTTCAATTCTTTGGCCAATTTTTTGTAGGACCAATTTGGATTTTTTTGAAAATTTTTAATAATTTTAAGACGTACTTCTTTTTCTTCAGTCATTTTGATCAAATTCACAATATATCAAAATGTCTGCCATTAAAAATGACAACTGACATATCTTTCAAAGATAACTAGATCAAAGAAATTTTTAAATTTTACACCCAAAAAAAATTATTGGGTAAAACGTGTGTTAAGATTTTTTCAATCTCACTCTTTAATTACAAAATACTGATATTTTTTTTTTATTATGTATTTTTATAATCTCACTTATATGAGAGTTAGGCGTTATAGCATTCTAATCGTGATAATTTTTACTTTGATATATGAATTTATATATATAAAATAGAGCTCTGTTAAATGTTTAGTCCTAATAGGTTTCTATATTTCGCAACGGATTGTCATGAAATTTAGTATGTAATTGCTTTGGACATTTGTCGAGTTAAGTCGATATTTATTTTAAGTTAATTTCAAATAGTTTTTTTAATAGAGACCATTATTTGGACCAAAGTCAGCTTTTTTATAACATTTAGCTACTTAATGCAAAATGCTGCTTGAACTATAAGAGGTACAAAAAAATTATGTATAGAAAGATTATAGATCTTATCGTTTGCTAAAATAAAGTCAGTGGTGGCATATATCTAAAGTTAATAGTTTACCTGTGAAATGCATTTTTATATTAAAAATTTGTTGACTTTACATTTGTTGTTGTAAATATTTATGTTTTTCCTAGTATCAAAGCCAAAGATTTTTTTTTAACTTCGTTCGCTGTAATTTCCACCACACAAACACAAAGCAGAAAAGAATGCGTTTGAGCTTTGCGTTTGAAATTCTTTTTCATTTGCATGAATGTAACTACATATTACTAATTTGATCACAGTAGTGTGGATGAGTTGGTTAGAAGGGAAGGAAAAGTAGTGGATGTAGGAAAGAGTTGTGGAATAGTGAGTTCGAATCCCACTTGAAGCGGGACCAAATAATTTTTTTTTTTTTCAATATATTTTTTTTTTTTATCGATATGGTGAAAAAAATAAAAATACAACAAAAAACAAATAGCGACAAAGGTTAATATAAAACATGCAAACACACAAAAGGCATTATTATATATTACTAATGTGATGACGCTATTTTGTAAAGGTTTGTGGCTTAGTGAGTTGAAAAGGAGAGTAAAGTTGGGGTTGTGCAAAGAAATTGTGAGCTTTTTTGGTATCATGAGTTCGAATCCCACTACAGGTGAACCCACCAAGTGATTCTTTTTTTATACAAATAATTAATTTTTTTTATACTATAATATAAAACTGTAACTTGATTTCATGGACATATGCCCATCAATAACTCAGATAATTTTTGGGTATATCTCCACAACCAGAGATTTAGTACAAGGATGTTAATTGGCAATGTAATAGCGCAGGAAAAAGGTCTGCGAAATTTAAAAAGGGGGACATGGCATCTCCTATATAATCTGAGTTTTAGCTATGGAATATCTCAGTATTGATTTGTGGCACGTCTCTAAAAAACGTTATTTGTCAATGGCATTCTATGAAAATATATGGATAGGCGTAGCCTTTTCCGTTCAACTCTAATGCTTTTATATATATTTCTTAAAAACTATTTTTAGTTCAGTACTAAGATTTGGAATGATAATATGATTTTTCAATGGAATTTGGTGGGTAAAGTATGGGTTGACTTGAGTTAGTGACTGTTCCACCTCAGTTTTATAAGGTATATTTACTAAATTATTTATGGTTAGCGAGCTTTGATTGACAATGGAAAATGTTAGAAAAAAAATGAATGGAATAAATAAAATATGCGTGACACCTCCCATGCAAAGAAAATGTTTGAAACTGTATACCTAAGAAACCATTGCAAAGAACACACTGGCAGTTTGTGTGTAAAGACGGATGGTTAGTAGTAGTTGTTGGGCAGGCCCTAACATCAGTTTTTCAGTGTAGAGTTGGATGGATTATGATAAAAAATATGCCCTGTACCGAAAATTTTAGAAACCTATACTGAAAACTTGCAATCTTTTCTTTTAGTTTAAATTACAAATTCTCGAAACTGTACTCCAAATACAAAAATGTTTTTTGCTTTTCCTGTAAAATTTTGAAAAATGCGTTTTAGGGCTTTAGCAAATTAAGGCAGCGATGGGGAACCATAATAAGGCAAGCAATAAAAATTTAGTTGTAAAGGATGTATGTTGATAGTTATTAGAGAGCCATAGTAAGAAAGATGTTAAGATGGGAAGTTGATAGCAATAACTGAGAAGACTGTTGACACCATTAAACACGTAGAAGTGGAACTACTCATGTAAATGATATAAATGATTAGTGCAATGATTCGATTTTGATCGGAGACTGGCACGCTCATATAGATATATCTCTTGCAAAAGTTTTAGTTGTTGTAATTTTTGCATTACCCCTACTTTGCCAGGTCCGGACAACGAAGCTGGGCGAAGCCCAGCTAGTATGTTAATATTTACCAGCGTATGTAATTTCATCTCTATTAAAGATTTCTCATATATGGGAAGTGGGAGTGGTAATAACCCGATCTATCCCATTTTTGCAAAGATATATGGCAATGATAATGTTTGTAGGTATATTCATGATCATATCTATAATATATATCAAGTTATACTCTTTTCGCGATTTCGTTTGTATGGGAGGTAGGCGTGTTAATAGTAAAATCGGTATAATTTTCCACGCAGTGATTGCTAATGACCCGTGACCGACTGAGCCAAATTTCAGAATTTTGGCCAGCTAAATATCGATTTGGCCGCATAGTGTAGTGTCAGCCATTTGGTTTAAAAAAAATTAAAACTCCAATCACGAAAATAAAAAATTGCATTGCGTGTATAAAATGTTGAAATTTTGCTTCAATGTGCAAAAATCTCAAAAAAACCAAATTTACTCTACTTACTAGGTAATGCAAGAAATAAAACCAATATAACAAAATATTTGAGTAGATCGCAGTCGCTATAAAATGTTGATACAAGCATTAAAATGTCTGAACCCAAATGCGCTCAAATCTTGTGAAAAAGATCACAGCAAACGAAAAAAGTACCGTTACTGCATTGTAAGTAAGTGGCACATTTATTTGGAATATGGCATCGCTCTTAAGTTCAAACGATTTATTAAAGTTGTGGAACATATCCCCAAATGTACCATATGTCGCATGTATTTTTTTACAAAATTTTTTTTGCACGGTTTTCTAAGAAACGTATCTACTGTGTAAAAAACAATTAGGTGTTGTATATAATTGTATAATTTGTTTTTAATAGCCAATTCACACAGAGCCCAACTTGAGCAATTTCGGCACTTAATTTTAATTTAAAATTGAAGTCATTCACACGGGGTTTTTCTTCTTACACAATTTTATTTAGCAGTTCAATTTTATTGTTTATAAAATTTCTAATAAAAGTGAAATTATTATAAATTGTTTTAACATTTTTGATAATATGGCAAGAACAATAGAAAAGTTTGACGAAATATGTGAAGAATATTGCGGAATACCTTATTATAACAAATCTATCGTTAAACAAAAACTTTTTTTTTTGCAAAATATATAAAATTTCACCATTTTTAAAAGTCGATAACAAATGATGCCTTCGTATTGCCTAAAAAGTAAATACAGTGTCGTTTAATGTTTACCTTTAACTATTGGGAAAACGTAATATCTGCTCCGTTTTTTTCTTGTTTTTTTTAAATATTTTTTTTTAATGCCCATGAGGCCATTTTCTCCTTATTCCGCATGTATTTATGTAAAGCAAATAAACATTTTACCTTATAACTGAGAAGAAACTGTGTATTTGCATTCTTCTTTTTATTTTTTTGTAACAAAATTATTATCGATATCAATGATTGCAGTTATTTTGATGACATGCAATAAAAACAAAATTTAAAATTTTTCGGGAAACGGTAAAATAATGTTAATAAGTAATATATGTTCATTTAAAAATGTATTTTATGGAAAATAATATGCCATTATATTACAAATTTTTAATTGTGAGTTGGTCAGTTTTATTGTTAGAGTGCGATGTGTTCAGAATGGCCAACCTTGTACTTTTAGTTTTTCATTTTCATTGCTTTCCCGTTACTTTTTTCGCTAAAAGTAAGTAAATTAAAGATTTAAGAGTGTTTTAACCCTTTTGGGACTAAAAATTTGCTATATTTTGACAAATTTTGTAAGAATTGTGAACGATTGAAAATTAACAAAAAAAAAAAAAAAAACACAACTTTTTCACTTTGATCCGCTACAATACAAAAAATATGTGTCTGCAAGCACTCACAATAGAAGTGAAACTATGTTGTTAATATCTATCTAAACATCTATCTGTCTTATTAGTAAATTGTTAGAAAACAATTATAAAACATTCTGTTAAAGTTCTTGCAGTCCTCTTCTCTCTATTTTGTTGTTGCTTTTCCCTTGTTAATACTCTTTACACTTATCGGCACTAACACGACTTAGTACACATATATAACACATGAAAAGAAAGTTCAGTTATATGCAGTTACATCGTTTATCTCACTAAAGCACATTCGATAAAACTCCGAGAAGTCGCCTCTCTGCTTGATGGTATGTGGCCGAATAACAACTGCATAACTTCGTTTCTTATTGGTTATATTAGAGTGCAACAAAAACGTGGTTTTTTCCATATGACTTCGTTCGCTAAACTCTAACAGCATAGCTTCGTTTCTTATGAGTGCAAAAACAACGCGACTTCCGTTGCAAAATTTTCGATTTACCCTCGCTAAAGAAGTTTCACTTCAAAAATATTTGTAAAATTTTTTAATTGAAGTTAAAGAATTATCGCAAAAATTAATCTTAACCCTCGGATTAATCGAAAGGACCTTTTTGGTTTTTAATTGAAAATTACTTATATTTTCGCCAAGGTAAGGTACCCTGGACCGACAATGTATTCCAAGAATATATTATTATGCTTCGTATAAAGCCATTTACAAAGCGATTCGTGGATTAGTTCAGATTTAATGGCGGTTTTTATGTGTTAAGGGCGCTGATAAGGGATAAGGTCCGCTGAGACCTATCATAACACTGTGCGACACCAAAAATATGAATTCAAATCTCTACGGTTTCTAATAGCACTAGGTCCATTTAATAATATTGCCAATGCGTTTTGCTACTTTTTGGTCAAATTAGCGATTTTTCCAAGGTCAAAGTTTGCAATAGAGGTCATAAATATAAATTCGCTTAACTCGTAAACCGTAAAGGAATTTCGTATTTATCACAACGGTGTGAAGATAGCCACGCGTGGCTATCTTACCAAATACACAAACCACAAAATGTAAAAATTTCTATGTTAACTTAGCAGAAAAAATGTTAACCGAAAAATTTTATGTTAAGCACAACATAGAATATTCGTTCGGATCCTGATGACCATTTGGAGAACTGACTGTGACCACCAGACATACCATTCGATAGGCATTGAAATGTTGTTTAACCATGCATACACAAATGTAACATATTTATTTCAGATTATTTTTAATTAATTTATGAAAAATATCAATTTGAAAAGCGAATTGGAGGAATCAGGTGGACATATGGAGCACTTGTACAACTTTAGCCGACATCACATGGGTATCAGTGGACAGGTATTGAAGAGTAGATCAATCCTGCATTTTCAAAACATCTAACAGAATTACCGGATTGTCGTTAATTTCCGTTAGAAAATTTTCATGTTAAGTGCAGCTGGGTGGAGGAATCAAGTGGTCATATGGAGTACTTGTACAACTTTAGCCGACATCACATGGGTATCAGTGGACAGGTATTGAAGAGTAGATCAATCCTGCATTTTCAAAACATCTAACAGAATTACCGGATTGTCGTTAATTTCCGTTTGAAAATTTTCATGTTAAGTGCAGCTGGGTGGAGGAATCAGGTGGTCATATGGAGCACTTGTACAACTTTAGCCGACATCACATGGGTATCAGTGGATAGGTATTGAAGAGTAGATCAATCCTGCATTTTCAAAATATCTAACAGAATTACCGGATTGTCGTTAATTTTCGTTTGAAAATTTTCATGTTGGGTGCAGTTGGATGGAGGAATCAGGTGGACATATGGAGCACTTGTACAACTTTAGCCGACATCACATGGGTATCAGTGGACAGGTATTGAAGAGTAGATCAATCCTGCATTTTCAAAACATCTAACAGAATTACCGGATTGTCGTGAATTTCCGTTTGAAAATTTTCATGTTAAGTGCAGCTGGGTGGAGGAATCAGGTGGTCATATGAAGCACTTGTACAACTTTAGCCGACATCACATGGGTATCAGTGGAAAGGTATTGAAGAGTAGATCAATCCTGCATTTTCAAAACATCTAACAGAATTACCGGATTGTCGTTAATTTCCGTTAGAAAATTTTCATGTTGGGTGCAGTTGGGTGGAGGAATCAGGTGGTCATATGGAGCACTTGTACAACTTTAGCCGACATCACATGGGTATCAGTGGACAGGTATTAAAGAGTAGATCAATCCTGTATTTTCAATACATCTAACAGAACTACCGGATTGTCGTTAATTTCCGTTAAAAAATTTTCATGTTGGGTGCAGTTGGGTGGAGGAATCAGGTGGTCATATGGAGCACTTGTACAACTTTAGCCGACATCGCATGGGTATCAGTGGAAAGGTATTGAAAAGTAGATCAATCCTGCATTTTCAAAACATCTAACAGAATTACCGGATTGTCGTTAACTTCCGTTTGAAAATTTTCATGTTGGGTGCAGTTGGGTGGAGGAATCAGGTGGTCATATGGAGCACTTGTACAACTTTAGCCGACATCACATGGGTATCAGTGGACAGGTATTGAAGAGTAGATCAATCCTGCATTTTCAAAACATCTAACAGAATTACCGGATTGTCGTTAATTTTCGTTTGAAAATTTTCATGTTGGTAGTAGAATTAAACATTTTTATTAAAAAATAACAAAATGGCAGACTTCTAAATTCAAAATTTAAAAAATCGTGGGTTTTTTTTTGTTGAAAATCGGGGTAAAAAATAGGAAATAATAACTAAAAATAAACAATTCTACTACCGGCGATAGCCATGAGTATGTAGAATAACATATTAAAATTTCAGTCCAATCGGCTTGATAGAATTTTGTCAAGCCGATAAAAACGCTTTTAAAGTTTTAACAGCACGTACAGTTTAACCACCAGGCGCTCACGACTATGTGCTAAAACTTCGTTCATATTTTGAGTTTTAGTCTGAAATTAGTACTTTCGAAATAAATAAAAAAAAATATATTTTTTGAAACGCGAACACCAGGCTACATCCTTAATACAGGGGAAAATCGACAAAAATAGCGTTTTCTTAAAAAACTAAGATTTCCAAAAAAAAAAAAAAAAAAAACGATTTCATTTTTGAAATCAGGACACTTATTTATTGAGAAACGAAATTTCATTTAATTCTGATAACTCTTTCTATTATTGTCTCACGCTTGTATGGGAACGGAGCACTGTGCGGAGTCGGAAACTCCTTTCCTGTCAAAAAGGCAACTCAATTTCGTTTGGCATTTATTTCTATAGAGTTTATTATATTTTAACTGAAATTTAGAAAGAAGCAGACTTTGTTAATTAAGGACTCGGATATAATGCGTGAAGATATACTGCATGCATATAAATAAATGTGTATAAATATAAAAAATAGCGATGTGAGGCTCTAAAAGGTACCTATTATATAAAGGGTTTTCGATTAGGGACATAACAATTTCTTATCTTTATATTGACGCACCTTTAAACTTTTTTAATGAACTTTCAATGTCAAAAGGTTAGTTAAAGTCAACATTTTCATCATGGTTAAGTTCATGAACCAGCTACGTTTGGAAATTATTAAAAATTACTACCGCAATTCTGAGTTAGTGGTCGTCACTTTAAGAGCGCTTACTCCAATTTTCGGTCGTAATACCGTCATGTTACCGTCAATGGAGAGCTCTATCGTGTTATGTTGGAAGATTATTTGTGGTCAGAATTGGATGAACTTGAAACAACGATATGTGGTTTCAACAAGACGGTGCCACTAGCCGCACAGGACGCGTCAAGTCAGTTATCAAGTCACTGGTCTATGCCAACAAGCCAGCAACTTTAGACGAGCTCAAAGACAATATCAAACGCGAAATTTCCAACGTTCCGGTCGAAATGTGTGCGAGAGCGGTGGAAAATTGGGTCCAAAGAATCGATCGCTGTAAACGGGCTCGTGGTGGTCATATGACTGAAATCGAATTTCATTTATAAAATGTAATGCTTGCACTAACCCACAATAAATTTGAACTCAATATCTCAAAAAATTCTGTGTTTTATTAATAGATAAAATTGTTGTCCTTAATGGATAACCCTTTATATGTAGTCATAACTAAAAAATATAATTTTTGGGATAATCGTATTTGCATAAAGTTTGCAATGAGTTTACCTCTCCTTCCAAAGAAATAACGACACATACAGTACTGTGTAAAACAAAAGTACAAATCTTGGCATACCATACTTATTACGTTTTCATGACTTTTGTTAATTTTTATTTAAAAGAAAGTGAATTTAATTTGTTCTTAAATGATAAAATTATATAATGGAAAACTTAAAACTTTGAAAAAAATGTAAAAAAAAAAAATTATTTAAAAAAAATCAAAGAAATATGGCCTTTAGAACTGTGCAAAACAAAAGCAACAAGTTTATGATATTCCTTATTTACATTCATTGCTTCACATCTGCGAGGCATTGGCTTTGTCAGCTTGATGAATTTCCTCTTGGGTGCCATTTCCCCTTATTATATCAAATCTATCCCAGCTCATGGCTGATTTGGATGTGGTACCCTCCCACTCTATGTTTCCAGGTTCCGAAATAGGTTTCAAGGAGTTAAGCTCGGATGGTAGTGGCAACTCATGAAAGAAATGAACCTTTCTCGATGCTAATCAATATCAAAACAACTTTAATGCGCGTTTCGAGTAGATTTCATGTCTAAATATTCCACAAACTGACAATTTCCACAGTGGCTAATAACGTATTTGGGTTTCCGGGGCTTCCCTATGGATTTGGTGGTCAATATTTTAATTTATTTCGTGAAAAGTATAAAGACCATGAACAAACTAATCTATTCAAATGCAATTTTTTCTCTTCAGAAGTCATTGACCTCAAGTACACCGTTCTTGAATTTACCCATCAGATCTCAGTTCTTACCACCCTAATGTCAAAATTAAAGCTCTCAAATAAACATTAAACTTTTGCTAAGAAAGTTTTTCGATATTTCCAGCAGAAGTATTTTAAGCAAATTTTTATATTTTTTTTCCGCCTTTTTATATTCGTCATATTTTCGGCATTTATAGTCGGATCTCAAAGTATGATACATTGATGATTTTGTCTCAAGGAGACCAATTTTTTTGCTTCCAAAGTCATTGAGCTGCAGTACCCTCTTCTAGTACTTACCCATCATATCTCAACTTCTACAACATGAATTAAAAATATAAAAGTAAAATCAAATAATGGAAACTTTAATCTATCATATTTTGACGTGATACAAGTTGTATTTCTGGCAAGAAAGAGCCAACTTTGAAAAGGGTAACGGAGGCAAATGTGACGCGCAATGTTGTTGAGAATGAAGAACATATCACCATTGTCAAAGAGCCAGATTCCAAATTCATCGGCTATGCTATTCCCACTGACAGCACTGCTGTGGGAATCCAGAGAAGTATCGTGGATTATTTGAGTCATGAAGTCACTTGGTTGCGATTAGTTGCGATGGAACTCATACCAATACTGGCTACAAACGAGGAGTCATTGCGGGGATGGAAAGCCATTTACAGAGATCATTTTCACTTCATCCAGTTACCATTCAATGCGCTAGTGAGATCATTGCTGGGAAACCGAAAGGACCTGGAATCTGGCCAGGTCAAAAAAAAATTCGAACGCATTCCAATGGGAGAAAAGACAGAACATAGAAGCCTGGAATGTTCGAGGCGACAAGCTTTATTTGTATCATACGGTTCGAGCCGTTCCTACCGGAGAATGCGATAAAAGATTAGCCAGTGAGAAGCCCGATGCTATTAGCACAGCGCGCTGGCTAACAACAGCCTCTCGAATCCTCCGCTATTATGTGATGTTCACGCAACCCTCGAAGCTTTTAAAAAACCTGGCTCAGTTCGTCGTGAAAGTTTATGCGCCATTCTGGTGAAAAGCCAACCACTGGCAATTCACGGAAATCGCCACGTTTTTAAATACATAACTTGGATTTGTCTGTTGCCGAAAGACGTTCAAGAGTCCGTCCGTCCATTTCTCGAAAATAACGAGTACTTTTTTCACCTCGAAAATGTTTTGTTATCGATGATAACAGACCCAGATCCGCTAGTAGGTCCGGATGGCTGTGAGAAGATTTTAGCAGCCCGCAATGAAGTAACGGAATGTATTCGATAAATGTTCGGTCCACAAGTTGATAATTTCATAAACTACGGCAGTGGCTCTTACTTCAATATGATCAATTGGACCAAATTCGAATTTACTGATCCGCCACGCTTGCAGTTCCATACGCAAGAGCAGCTGGAAGCAATTCTGAAGCAAAAAAATTGGTCTCCTTGAGACAAAAACATCGATGAGATCGGACGAAAATATGACGAATATAAAAAGGCGTCCCCTACGTTCGGTAAAAAAAATGAAAAATTTGTTTAAAATACTGCTGGAAATATCGAAAAACTTTCTTGGCAAAAGTTTAATGTTTATTTGAGTGCTTTAATTTTCTGACATTAGGGTGGTTCATTAGGGTGGTAAGAACTGAGATCTGATGGGTAAATACAAGAACGGTGTACTTGAGGTCAATGATTTCTGAAGAGAAAAATTGGTCTCCTTGAGACAAAAACATCAATATATCATACTTTAAGATCCGACTGTGAATGCCAAAGTTGTCGAAATTGTCTTGCAAAAATAATTTAGATTCGAAGGTGTACGGTGTAAATTTTTTTTTTACCTGTAACGTGGTACGTTGTGTTGGACAAAACATATTGTACTGAGTGCAAGCATTCATTGTTTCCCGTATGAAAATCAGATCATTAATAATGACTGCTAGTAAAGCATTTAAAAGTTAAGTACAGGTATTCCTTTTCAGTAACGGCAAAAAAATTACAGTTAAAAAAAATTTAAGGAAAATAAAAGAAAGATGTCAAAAATTCATGCGACAAAACATATTGAGCTTCGAATATCGCATTTCAAAGTAGGCTGAAAAAATACAGTTATCGCTACAAAACTTCACCAAAAGTACTTAAGCTGTAAGCAGACCAAAGTTAATGATTTTCAGTAGCTCAAAACTATTTATAGTGCAACAGTGAGTTAATAATTGTGCATCTACCCTAAATCAAATTAAATGTTAGATTTTAATGGCAAAAATGACCAGAAAAAATACTGTATGCTTCATTATAAAGAAGCTTCAAGTGTCAGGAAGTGTTAAAACGATTCCCTGTGGTGGCCGGCCCAGGTGCACATCATCTAAAGACGATGCCAAAATAGTGAGAAAATTTGAAAAACATCCCGGCAAGTCGGCTCTTAGCGTTGCTAATACTCTCAACCTAAATGTAAGCATCAGAACAGTTCAGAGAAGAGCATGCTCCGGTGGGTTTAAAAATTATCGGGCTGCCATTTTTTTCTACCAAAAATCGCAAAGCACGCATAAAGTTTGCTCGTAATCATCTAAATTCGTCAGTGGAATAATGGAACACTCTTTTATTTTCGGATGAATCTAATTTTAATTTGAAAAATTATGATGGAGTGAAAAGAGTGCGTAGACCCAAAAATAAGCGCTTGGATCCTTGTTATTGTAAAAGTACCGTAAAGCATGGCGGCGGAAATATGCAGGGCCCTTATTTTAAATAGATGGCATCATAGATAGATTCATATACAAGGTTATCCTATAAAATGTGATGCTCCCCCATGTTAAGTCAAATATGTCACTTTGCTGGCAGTTTCAACATGATAACGATCCGAAACATCCTTCAAATATTGTAAAAGATTGGATTGAGGAACAAGGTATTTGTGTGATGCAGTGGCCAGCACAATTTTCAATTCAAAGGCTATGGTTTTAAACATTAAGTTCAATATGTTTTGTCGCATGAATTATTGGCATTTTTGTTTGTTTAAGAAAAAATAACTACAAATATGAAATAATTAAATAAATCTATGTTGTTTACTGAAGAAGAAGATGTGCATTTAGTTTTAAATGTTTTAATGATGGTTAAGATTTATAATTTGAATGACATACGAGAGGAATTAAATGCTTGCAGTCAGTCCAATATGTTTTGTCCGACACTGTCTGTAAAATACAAGTTTATTTATTTGTCCCAGCGATGCCATAAGACAACAGTTCTTTTTGGCGAAATATTTTTCGGTAAACAAAGTCTAGCTAGAAAATTGCTTGTGAATATATATATGGCTCCCCTAATTTGCTAAGACCACACTTTTATCTTTTCCGAAAATTTTAGAGACCTACTCCGAAAACTTACGACCTGTTTTTTTTAGTTTAAATTACAAATTCTGGAAGCAGTACTCCTAATATCAAAAAGTTTGTTTGCTTCTCTTGTAAAATTGGAAAAATGCGTGGTAGGGTTTTAGCAAATTAAGGCAGTGATATATTCTTTAGAATATATTATATTTAATAAATAGTTTTGAATGCTTCTTCTATATACCTTTCTTTATAGGTTCGAATGGATCGTATGGTAATTGAACACTTTTTACGAATGGGATATTATGAAACAGCCGAATGTCTTTCAAGTCGATCAGAAATTCGTCACTTGACTAATTTAGGTAAGTACAAATATATTTAAATGTTTTTTGGGTTTTTTTAAGTGGCTGTCGAGGGACACACTCAAGCCAGAACGGCCCATTGTGATACTACATGATTGGGCCTACAGTTTAACGCAGGTTCCGAACGGCGGTGTCACAATTTGTTTTCACTTGGTGGGTTTGCCATTTCCTACCAAGGTGTGTGTAGTTTTACACTTTTTTATATTCCTCATACACTTCATTTCGATAGTGAATATAGGAAGAACGGTGAAATTCTAGTGTACTACTTACTAGGCTATCGAGGTCGTCCATTTTTTCGAAAGACCACTGAACCATAAAAAAAATTTCTAAACAAAATTTGTAAATAAGTAGTCATTTGTTCTTACATATCTTCAAATGGTGCAATTTTAATTTCTTTCTTTAAAATAATGGGCTCAACTCAATATGCATGTATGTTGTGCTTGATTTTAGTATTAGTTATAATTGTAAATTTGGAAGATACGACATTGACTGTAATCGTCTCTCGGAGTTTTGATTTTAACTTATAAAACCATTTTCTAAAGGTGCTTACAGTCCTTTTCATAGTTATGTTGTATATCACAATTCTTTTATTTGAATTTATAAAATATTTCATGGATTAAAACTAACAAAAATTGTATTAATTGGTGTCGCCAGTTCTCTATAAAATGAATAAAAAGTTGAAAATTTTAATATTAAAGTTTTTTTAGTAGTCGGTTCAACTTCTTCAAATGAAGCTACAAACCCTTTTGGTCGGATTGGGCCTAAAATCACGGCGAATAGAAACATATTTTACAAAATTTTGGGATTTTGTGTTTGGCTATTATTTTCAACTGTTATTGCGAAATGATGCTCCTTCTGACAGTTATTATTTGCTGTAGGTTGTTTTGAAGAAAAGTATTAAGAAAAGGTTAGATTCAAGATAGTGTTAATAACGAAACAACAAATGAAGACGCAGGATAAAGCAACAAGTTTTCTTTTTGTTTTTACGACTAGGTAGAGAATTTATTAATAATAATGGTGGTGGTGTCGCTATTTACTGTAAAGAATATCTTAATATTAAATGTGTAAGTCAAGCGATTAAGTTGAATTTTTGAATGTGGTTATTTCTGATAAGTGAACTAAAATTTTTCTCTCCTGCGTGTATAATTCAAAAAAATGTTACAGTCAGAACCGTTTTTGTCTGTCTTATCTAATTCAATTATTGACTGATCATTTTGTTATCTGCTGATTTTAATGTTGACTTATTGTCGTCTGAGAGTATCTCATCAAAATTGTATGATATTTTATCTGTAGTCAACATAGCTCACTTACACTTTTTGCTAATAATTCTTTCCTATTCCAGTCTACAGTATTTAGAACGCATTGCTTATATTATGAACGCAAACATTTATTAAGAAATTTTTTTAAATTTTGCATAAGTAAACCCTTTTTATTTAATTTTTGTAGTTAAATGAGCCAAATATATATTGGATGGGTATTTATGTTAGCAATAATGAGGGATTGGGAAACCATAGCACCTGCTACATTCTTCGAGCAGGGGTTTACATACCTTGTTTAGAAAAATTTCGGAATACACGGAGAAGAAATTCAGCAATGCCAAAATTTCAGAAATAGTGGGAATATGTAAAAGTTCTGTCGCAAATATAGCAAAACCTATGGATAAGTTGAAAGCATCCAAAAGCATTCCTACTAACAAGCGCGATAACTGCTGCGGAAAAAGAAAAATAATGGCTAGAAGAGTTCGAAAAATTATTAGAAGTGCTTTATTACAATGTAATGCACCATCTCAAGCTATTTTAAAAGATTTAAATGATAGCGGTACCGAAATATCAATGAGGACACTGCGCCAATGCTTCAAATAAATTCTCTATCCTGCGGGAGTACTCCGAAAAACTAACAAAGGTAATGCGCCAACGCAGACTAGATTGGACCCAGCTTCATAAGAGCTATTCTAATGACTAATGGAATAATGCCAGTTCATTTTTATCTGAATTTTTTTTTTTAAATGCATCTTGAAGCAAATAGAGTAAATTCAATAATTTTTTTAAATCCAATGGTTATCTTCAGCGATGAAAGGGTAGAAGGGTAGCGCTGACTGAGACTAAAAATTAGTCCGCAGGAGCTCCTATTAGCCGTATTTATTTATTTAATTAAGTCTATCGAGCATTAACTCTGTTAGATATGATATATAAAGAACAATTAAATTAACTTAAATTAAACTAAGGTTCTAGTTTATAATATTTAAATATAACTATTTCAATATTTAAGAATTATTCAAAGCAACCTCAACAATTCATCCTTAAACTTGGTTCTACTTAAAGATATATCAATCTTATTTATGACAGAATTAAGCTCTGTGCACGATCTTGATATTTGTTCTGATTTGCTATAATTCGTATATGAACGTGGAGTAAGTAGAAAGGAATTTAGCCTGAACCTAAGAGGTCTTGCAGGACCATATATTGGGTAAAAGGAAAAAAGCAATGGGCAATCAATGTGGAAACACAAAACATCCCTAGCTAACATAATGCTATAATATTTACGTCTCGAGTGTAGTGATTTCAAGTCGATAAGCAAACACCTATCTTTATATTGAGGTAAAATACGCTCAGGCCACCTCATCTTTCTTAATGAATATCTAGTGAATTTTCTCTATATTGACTCAATTCGATTACTACTAACCATATACGAGGGGCTCCAAATGCAACAACCATATTCCAAGATAGACCTTACCAGGGATACATATATAGTTTTTAGAGTATACGGGTCAGCGAACTCCTTTGAGTTACGCATGAAAACCCCAATAATTTATTGGCTCTAGAAATAATATACTCATGATGCAGGTTAAAGTTGACTTTATTGTCGAAAATTACTCAATCAATCGTCGTGCCAAAGACATGATAGTTGTTTTGACTAGAACATGCTGATCTTGTAAAACTTATCCTTTTACATTTAGCAATATTTAAATGGAGATAATTTTCAGCACACCATTTACACCATCGAGATCTCTCATAGCATAGTTATTTGGTGTTTCTACCACTCTAAATATTTTCAAATCATCCTATCATAACCCCATCCCCTATTGAGAGTCCGGTTTCAGCAGCAGATCTATCTCTTCTGTATACATGAAAAAAGTCACTGAACAATTCAGCATTAAAAACTGTATCATTTAACCACGTCTCAGTTAAAGCAATCACATTAAAATGTGTGCACACTGTCGCAGCATAACAATCAATAATCAATTTAGATGAGTATGTTGTTCCAATTGTAAAGCATCCACCATCAGTGATGGCTTAGAGCTGCATCACAGCTGAAGGTCCCAATCCTTTTTATTTTACAGTTGAAATAATGTGCTCTAGTCAATATGTGGAAGATCTGACCAATGTTTTGCAATGCATATTTGGGTGTCTTACAGCATCCTGCCGAAGAATACGTCATTATGCAAGATGGATCGCCATGCCATACGCCGCGAGAGAGTACCAACCGCTTAAATTCATTAAATTGTTAGGTCCTACGTTGGTCTGGAAATTCTCTACCTCCAAATCCTATTGAGAACTGTTGGACCTATCTAAAATCAGTTGTCTACAGTTGTAAAAATAATACAATCCAACAGCTAACGGAAAACATCGAAAATGTGTGGAAAAACTAAGATCCTTTGAAACAAATGATACAAAAATGTATTGAAAATATTCCGAAGCTCATACGAGATGTTATAAAATCCAAAGGAGGGGACACTTAATACTTACCACCTTGATCAAAAAGTTCCTGGAATAACCACTGTGTGATGCTCCCATCGTTTCGATTTGAGTTCTGTTTTTTTTTGTTAAGTTGGTACATCTTTTGTTGATATTCCCTCTAAATCTTAGCGTCATAGCTTGACATTTGCAAAAGTTACGTAGCTAAGAGTACATCTATCTCTGTGTGTGTTGGCGATTTTTTACAATTGTAGAAATGGATTTAAATTTGCAACAACGAACTTGTATTCAATTTTGCGTAAAAAACGGATTTAATGGTGCGCGAACGTTGGAAATGTTGGAAAAATGTTTCGGCAACGATTTTCTAAAGAAAACAGTCGTTTACTAGTGGCACGAGCGGTTCAAAAGTGGTCGTGAGTCAATCGAAGATGATGAACGCAGTAGCAGACCATCGACATCGAAAACCGACGAAAACATTGATAAAGTAAAAAAAATTTTGGTCAATAACCGCAAATTAACCATCAGAGAGTATTATTTGGGTGTTATGAGGCGTTTGCGTGAAGCAATTCGCCGAAAGAGACCAGAATTGTGGACAGAAAGCTAGTGGAGTTTGCACCATGATAACGCACCGTCGCACAGTGCCATCATTATTCGTTATTTTTTGACGAAAAATACCATCCAACAGCCACCGAATTCACCTGATTTAGACTTCTTTCTGTTCAATCGAGTTAAAAACCATTACGGGGAATGCGTTTTAGCAGCCGAGAGGAAGTAATGGAAAAACCGCAGGAAGCATTGAGTGGCATACCGAAATCCGAATATAAAAAATGTTTCGAGGATTGGATCAAGCGCTGGCATAAGTGTGTTGCAGTCGATGGGGAATACTTTGAAGGGGACAATGTAGATTTAGATGAATAAACTTGTATTTTTAATTTTCTGAATAACTTCAGGGAACTTTTTGATCAGGGTTGTATTTTAAAATATTGTCCATTTATATAGTGCTGGGAAAACCTTTAACTAACAATAATACTAATTTGAAAAAATCCAACCAAATTTATTGTTGCATTTTATTTACGGTTAAACAAATTTTCAAAAAATTTTCTCCTCGTTCATAATTCATTGGCCACATACTTTATTAGACTATTTTCTTGTACTCGATATCTCCTCTTTTGTACTATTAATATCATTCTCAGTAAATTTTCGTTCTCTAGTTCATGTTTATATTTCGACTTTAAAACAATTGACTATAATGCCTTAACCCTCTAACCCGTAAGGCCGCCCTGAGGCAGCCTTCACTTTATTTTAATTAATGGACAAGTGCAAATTTATTTATTTTTTTTAATTAATTGGCAGACCTGAAGAAATAATAAACACAATTTATGGTCAGTTTGCACATTCTGCGATCTCACGATTGTTGTTTATAATTATTTTTATCTGCACAAAGTGTTGTTATGTGACGAAAAATTAACGCGCATATAAGTTTTTTATAAAATCTAAAAAAATCTGAAAAAAAAAAAAATATTTCTAAGTCTCCTCATATACTGTCGTATAATTATAATTTCGTATAATTTTGTATGAAAAATGAGAATTTATGACAAATGAGAGGATACAACACCAAATACGATACCTTGTGAGTTGCCCACATATATCTTTATTTTTTGGCTTAAATCCGCAAAGCCGCATCTGGGCAGCTTTTCATTTTTCTCACCTAACTACTAAACTCAAAAACTAATCAAAAAATGGACTTCATATTCATTTTTCTTTCACCAATGTTAACTGGAAACAAAAATTCTGGTGTTTGTTTTATTATTCAGCCTTGCGAGTTAGAGAGTTAAAATTAGGTTTACCTACATATAAAGCAATAGAATGGGTGTTGGTTTTTAACATCAGTTGACAACAAATTGGATATTCTAGTTGACGCAAATACGAACATTATTAATAATCATATTCCAATTCGTTCTATAAATAATAAAAATAACGTTTGTCCCTGGTTTAGTTTTCATATTCGGCGTGCAATTAAGAATAGATGCAAGCTGAATAATGAATGGACAAAAATCATGTATGTCCTAACTGGATAGCTTATAAAGCTGCTAGGAATAATACTACTTCTGTCATAAAAACGTCTAAGTCTAGATTTTTCAATTCTAATTTGAATACTGCCTTTCCTACCAAAGTACTATGAATTAATTTAAAAAAAGCTTGGTGTCTGTGGTAAAGCAAACCATGATTGTAATATTAACCCCGATGTTTTTAGTGAATCCCTTATATCTAAAGTTGAAGGTGCAAACAATACATTACACTGTCCT